>JARGYA010001197.1:0-19177 GCA_029204335.1 Mycena vulgaris
ATGGGGTCAGTCGTGGTTTATATTGATTGACCGTCACCAATCTAACTCGTTTCTCTAGATTGGGCAAGACCGTTCAGATGTATGCGCATCTCTGACCGTTATTTAGTTGGCTGACTGACAATGTGCTAGGATTGCTGCGATGTGCAAGCACCCTTCCGAGGACCCGGCGTGCAAGACCACACTGATCATCACACCGTTGGGACTTCTCCAGCAGTGGGCTTTAGAGTGAGAAATTGCACTCTGACTCTCCGTGCGTGTCTAATGACGTTACCAGGATTACGACCAAAACAAATGCAGACTGGAAAATGTTAATCTACCATGGCGCCAATGAGCCCAAGAAGAAGGCCGATTTTCTCAAATACGATGTAGTACTGACCACGTACTTTGTGGGTATTGTTTGGACCTCCATGTCTCCCTTTTTCTCAATGTGTTTTGTTCAGACGATGAGTCTTAAGTGGCCAGATTTCGAGGCCGAGCAAAAGAAGAAGGAAAAGGCTCGGCGCAATACGCCCGCCGACGACTTTATCGTATCGGACTCGGACGACTCGGGCACCGGCCGTCCCAAGAACAAGCGCAAAAAGGACCGTGAGTGCCGCCGTCCCCTTGTTTGCGCTTCGCTTGGCTCACTCGGAATGGCTCTCCCTCGCAGGCGGGTTACTATTCGAGGTCGACGTATGTTGCTCGCATCTGGGTTTCTGCATATGCTGACACTGCCACCCCCAGTTCTACCGCATCGTGTTTGAGGCGGATGCAAGCGGAGAAAGAGGTTCGTCTGGCGCTTCGGTGCTCGCATGTTTGCTAACATATGCCCTAGTCTGCGGACGCCGTTGTCGACCAGGACGACTGCCCGATTTGCTTTGACGCGCTCACTGCAGCCGTCGTTACGCCATGTGGGCATCAGTTCTGCAAGGACTGTCTGCGTGCGTCCATATGTTTTGTGTGGTTGTTACAGTGTCTCATCCGTGCGTAGTCGACGTGCTCCAGACTCAACTCCCCGATCAGGCCGGGAATGGCGAGGTACCCAAGTATAAGGCTGATGAGCGCCCCTGTGAGTACTACTTCGGGGGATTTGGTGCAGATCCCGACATGTCTTCACAGGCCCGGCTTGTCGTTCCGCCATATGCTCAGAAAAACTATTCCCCACGCCCCCAGCGACGAGGAACTTCAGGGCGACGGCAACGGCGATTCGGACATCGAGATGCTAGATGCCGAGCCCGCGAAACCGGCACCGAAGGGTAAAGGAAAAGCCAAGGCCAAGGCCAAGCGACCCACGCGCAAGAGTGCCTCGCAAGTTTGTGGTCCTTGACTCTTCGGACGCCGAGGTCGACGAGGAGACGGGTTCCGAGGACGACGCCGGCGACAGCGATTTAAGTGATTTCATCGTAGAGAGCGACGAGGACGAGGACGAGAAGGACGCCCGCCGCAACTTGAAGAAACGGATCGGAAAGCGTCGGGCGATCATTGTCGATTCAGACGACGAGGACGAAGTTGCCAACGATGACACCCCGGAGGAGAAAGAGGTTTTTTGGGGGCAAAGCCCAAGCTCTCGAAGGAGGCCATCAAGCTCATACTTCGTTTCTTGCCGTCGAAAAGATGAAGGTGTGTGCATCCTTTAACGCAGCGACTGTCCCCTGACTTCTTCCTAGCATATGATGGAAATTCTTCAGAAGCTGGCGGAGGGACGCCCCGAGGAAAAGTGCGTCAACCTCATGTTTTTGCTATTTGTGGCATTCATCTTCAATTTAGACGTTGATCATATCTCAATGGACGGGCTGTCTCACCACCGGATCCGTATATTTGACCGAGTGCGGGATCGTCCACGTGAAGTACCAAGGTACGCTTCATCGTATCTTGAACTTGTGCCTCGTTTGATCAACATGCAGGTGATATGAACACGAACATGCGGGACCAGGCCGTCCGGGTCTTCATGTCCAAGGACAAGGCTCGGGTCATGTTGATGAGTCTCAAGTGCGGGGGCGTGGGTCTGAATCTTACTCGTGCCAACAATGTCATTGCGCTCGACCTTGGGTGGTCGCCCGCAATCGATCTCCAAGCGCAGGATCGCGTGCATCGTCTCGGGCAGACCCGCAACGTCACGGTCAACCGTCTGTTTATCCAGAATACGGGTGAGTAACTCTTATGCGGTATGGAACCCGACACTGAGTTTGAAACAGTCGAAGACAGAATTCTCGCTCTCCGGGGGCGGAAGCAGAACCTCGCGGACGGATCCCTCGGTGGGGGAGGCGGCCGGAAGATCGGCAAACTCAGCGTTCGCGAACTGGCGAACCTCTTCGGTCTCGACGCCCGTGGGCGCGTCCTTGCTAAAGATTGAACGATTATTCTCCTACACCATGACTTTCCTTCTCTTTCCTCTCGCTGTAACTCTCCGCCTCGATGCGCCTGGACTCGTACCACTATCGAACTACTACACACAGATTATTCCACCCTAGACCGGATAGCTTCCTGACACGTTATTCTATGATATGTTTCACTTTTTGTACCCTTGTTGTCTTGAAATGTTGGGCTCGCTGGGCGTAGACCCCGGAAGTCGGAAAAAGTTGTTTTCTCATGGTTTCTCACCTTTTCACTATCCTTAGGATCGGTCACGTGGAACTCGAGGTACACTTACTTGTCTTTGCTTGTTCATGTTACTTTATCGACTCTTAGTCGCGTACACCCCCTCCTAGAGCTTTGAGGCGTCGAGAACAGGCATATAAGACTAAGACTTTCCACTTTCCTGCGACTCCGGACTTGAGTCACAGCACTTGCTGCTCGTTTTCATGTTTTTGGTATGACGCGGACCGCGCCTCCGGGCCGATCTCGCCAACGCATGGAGCGTGCCTCGTGTTTTTTATTTCTGGTTGATCCCAAAGTTCACTTTTGGAATAGACTCCCAGCCTCGCCGGCAGGCCAGCGCCTACTTTGTGTACATACCACGACCTCCTAATGCGCTATTCTCTGCTTTTCTTGCTTTTCTTGCTCTTCTCAGCTGTTTCCTGCTATGACATCGTCGATAACTTCTCTGGGATACCTTTCTTCGACGGATTCGACTTCTACGGGAACTATGATAACCTCACGCTTGGTGCGTACCCGCCACCTGTGTGCGGAACTTGCTCATGTATACCCAAGGCGACGTCGTGTGGCTGAATGAAGCCGACGCGTTTACACAGCAACTGGCACTGGTCAACAGTGCCGGAAATGTAATCCTCAAGGTCGATAATTTCTCCAACGTCCCCTTTAATCAGAAACGCAATTCGGTGAGCACCAGAAGGCACTCGAAATGGCGCCACGATTAACTCGCGCAAGGTCCGAATTACGACAAAGTCTACATATTCCCTTGGAAGTCTGTGGATTATTGACGCGGTGCACCTGCCCTATGGCTGTTCAGTGAGTGGATGTCTTCATTTTCGAATTCCTTCTGAGAAGAATGGGAACACAAGGTGTGGCCCTCAATTTGGACGGTGAATTGCCCACTTCGTCGTTCGCCGCAAACTAACATCTACCAGGTCGGCCCTACATGGCCAGAGGGTGGCGAAATTGAGTAAGGGATTTTCCGTCTCCATTGGAAGTTCTAACTTTCTCCCACAGCATCATTGAAGGCATCAACCAGGTACATCATACATTTGTCCTCGTGGGGACCTCCGTTCATTCTCCACCAGATGCAGAGCAATCAATATGCGCTGCACACCACGCCGGGGTGCTCACACACCACACCCCCGGGTCAAACGGGGACCTCCTCCTTGATTGATTGCTCCCAGCCCTCTGGCTGCCTCGTCGGTGAAAACGCTCCCAACAGCTATCAAAGCGGATTCGCAGCAGCCGGTGGGGGCGTTTGGGCCGCGCAATTTGACTACACGGGGTATGCATCCTCCCCCTCTCCTACACACCGGGCTCATAAACTCTGGCATTAGCATTTTGTATGTACCTCCACCTCTCCTGTGCTCGTTCTGACCACCTCGGGTCAGCATCTGGTTCTGGAGCGTACGTGGCGCTCACCTCCTTCCTCCCCTACTCACTTTGCGCAGCGCCCCAATGTCCCAGCCTCCATTACGCAGGCAACGGCCACGTCGTCCATTTCCCTGTCCGACTGGGGCACGCCGTCCGCGAGCTACCTCAACACCACCTGCACGATCCAGGACTTCTTCGGACCCCAGAACCTAATCATCGGTACTTCCAATCGCGCGCGTCAGTCTCCCTACTGCTGCTGACTGGCCCCGTCCCGCAGATATCACTCTTTGTGGCCAATGTTTGCAATCCTCCTGCATCCCACAGCGTGTACTGATCCCTTTATAGGGGCCGGCATCCCCGCCAACTATCTTCAGACCTGCGCTGGTGCGGGGCCCACCGGAATATGCGTACGTCTCGTCCCATGCATTCGGGTAACTACTGACAGTCCGGCAGTATAACGACAACGTAGTTGGCCCTGGAAACAATTACGACGAAGCTTACTTTGAACTGAAATACGTCCGCACATACACCACAGCAGCGTCTGAGGCTACGCCCCCCATCGCTGCTTTCGGAAAACCTTCCGGAGCCACCCAATTCCAGGTTGGATGGCCACCGTTGATCTTTGTGCTTGCGAGCATGGTTCTTGTGGTGATGATGTGATGACTTTTAGACCATTTATACGATCCACTTATGATATAAACGGACAGACTGTATAAGTAACCCTGTAGACGATTGTAATCTTATTGGCGCTGTTTTTCTACAACATTTTTTTTCTTGATTACTTTGGTGTCACGCTGTGACTCCCTTGAATTTTTCGCCATGTCGGTGCTCCGTCAAGCAGCTCTCCGCGCCTCAAATCTATGCCTGCGGCGCGCTGCTTGCGCCCGAGATTTTACAATCCCACTGGCATGGCGCGTCTCCCAGCCTCCCGGGGCCGCCCGCCGCGGCTACGCGTCCAAAAAAATCCAGTCCACGGCAGATCTCGTCCCCGGCTCGAAGCAACCCATCACGGATGAGACTGCGCGCGCGGAGTACGCAAAGACGGACGAGAAGATGAAGTCCGCGGTCGACTGGTATCGCAAGGAATGCGCGGCCATCGAAAGCCGCGCGACGGGCCGTATCACGCCCGCGATGCTCGACCCTGTACGCGTCACCCTGCCTGACAGCGACCGCGATTTCCGCCTCGACGAGGTCGCCACCGTCGGCGTGCGCGACGGCTCCACGCTGCTCATAACGATATTCGAACAAGACGTGCGTCGGGTAGCTTCCCTCGAGATTGATTTAATTCATCGCGAGCGCGTGTTGTGGTAGACGACTCACGCTTGCTGAGTAGACCATGAAGTACGTCGAGAAGGCCCTGTACGACTCAAAACTCCCGAACATCGTGCCGCAGAAGTACGACAGCCGGACGATTAAAATCCCTATACCAAAGTACGCACTCCTCACACCCATTCCTTGCCCTAAATCCTACCCGTGTGGACAGACCGACTGTCGAGTCAAACGAGGCTCTCGTCACGGGGGCTCACCGCAAATCGGAGGACGTGCGCGTCCAGATCCGAAAACTTCATCAGGCCAGCCTGAAGCGCGGAAACTACAAGAAGCACTCGGTTGAGTTGGAAGAGGCGAGTCAACTTGTTCATTACTCTTGTTTGCTAACGCTTCCCTAGTTCCAAAAGCTTACCGACCGCCATGTAGCGGATGTGGACAAGGTCATTGCGGATCTGAAGAAGGCGACCAACTTTGGCAGTAAAAAGAAATAGAACTACTGTCGTTTGCTTGCAAATACACAAGTCCATCCAGTTCACACGCCCAGGCAAAATAGTATTCACGTACAACAAAGTGATACCGTCACATGGAGTCAAAATATTCTTTCCGGCCGCACACCGGTGATAATCTAACATTTCAAGATAACAAGGGTACAAAGAGTATAGGAAACATATCATAGAATAACGTGTCAAGAAGGTATCATGAGCTTGAGCGGTCTAGGGTAGAATAATCTGTGTGTAGTAGTAGTTCAATGGTGGTTCAATAATTCAGGGCGCATCGAGGTGGAGAGTTACAACGAGAGAAGAGGAAAGTCATAGTGTGGGAGGATAATCGTTCAATCTTTAGCAAGGACGCGCCCACGGGCGTCGAGACCGAAGAGGTTCGCCAGTTCGCGAACGCTGAGTTTGCCGATCTTCCGGCCGCCTCCCTCACCGAGGGATCCGTCCGCGAGGTTCTGCTTTCGCTCCTGGAGAGCGAGAATTCTGTCTTCGACTATTTCAAAGTCAGTGTCGGGTTCCATACCGCGCAAGAGTTACTCACCCGTATTCTGGATAACTAGACGGTTGACCGTGACGTTGCGGGTCTGCCCGAGACGATGTACGCGATCCTGCGCTTGGAGATCGATTGCGGGCGACCACCCAAGGTCGAGCGCAATGACATTGTTGGCACGAGTAAGATTCAGACCCACGCCCCCGCACTTGAGACTCATCAACATGACCCGAGCCTTGTCCTTGGACATGAAGACCTGGACGGCCTGGTCCCGTTTGTTCGTATTCATATCGCCTGCATGTTGATCAAACGAGGCACAAGTTCAAGATACGATGAAGCGTACCTTGGTACTTCACGTGGACGATCCCGCACTCGGTCAAATATGCGGATACGATGGTGAGACACCCCGTCCATTGCGAAATGATTAACGTCTGAATTGAAGATGAATGCCATAAAAAGTAAAAACATGAGGTTTACGCACTTTTTCATCGGGGTGGTCTTCCGCCAGCTTTTGAAGAATTTCCATCATATGCTAGGAAGAAATCAGGGGACAGTCGCTGCGTTATAGGATGGACACACCTTCATCTTTTTCGACGGTAAGAAACGAGGCATGAGCTTGATGGCCTCCTTCGAGAGCTTGGGCTTTGCCCCAAACAAAACCTCTTTCTCCTCCGGGGTGTCATCGTTGGCAACTTCGTCCTCGTCGTCTGAATCGACGATGATCGATCTACGCTTTCCGATCCGTTTCTTCAAGTTGCGGCGGGCGTCCTTCTCATCCTCGTCCTCGTCGCTCTCCACGATGAAATCACTTAAATCGCTGTCGCCGGCGTCGTCCTCGGAAGCCATCTCCTCGGCGTCCGAAGAGTCAAGGACCACGAACTTGCGAGCGGCACTCTTGCGCGTGGGTCGCTTGGCCTTGGCCTTGGCTTTTCCTTTACCCTTCGGTGCCGGTTTCGCGGGCTCGGCATCTAGCATCTCGATGTCCGAATCGCCGTTGCCGTCGCCCTGAAGTTCCTTGTCGCTGGGGGCGAAGGCGGCACTGGGGAATAGTTTTTCTGAGCATATGGCGGAACGACAAGCCGGGCCTGTGAAGACATGTCGGGATCTGCACCAAATCTCCCGAAGAGCTAGTACTCACAGGGGCGCTCATCAGCCTTGTACTTGGGTGCCTCGCCATTCCCGGCCTGATCGGGGAGTGGAGTCTGGAGCACGTCGTCTACGCACGGATGAGGCGCTGTAACAACCACACAAAAAATATGGACGCACGCAGACAGTCCTTGCAGAACTGATGCCCACATGGCGTAACGACGGCCGCAGTGAGCGCGTCAAAGCAAATTGGGCAGTCGTCCTGGTCGACAACGGCGTCCGCAGACTGGGACATATGTTAGCAAACATGCGAGCACCGAGCGCCAGACGGACCTCTTTCTCCGCTTGCATCCGCCTCAAAGCCGAGTCCTTGAACTTCTCCTTCATCTTGGTGACAAACTCGGGCGACATTATCGCGCGCGCGCGGGAGAGCTCGTCGCGGTATTCTTCGGCATCGTCAGCCTCGTCGGGTGCCAAAAAGTACGATCCGTTCTCTTGAATGAGGGCTGGATGAGAACAGAGCTGGCGCAGGCGGAGGAGCATCACGAGTACGGAGGCGTAGTTTTTGAGGACCGTTCCTGCCTTCAGATACCGATTAAACTTCGCCTGTTGCATGGTCTCAACCTGAGTGTAAATATCGCGCTCCTCCTTGGAGAACTCCAGGCTGACGAGCTCGACGGTCTTTTCGGGCAGCTCAATGAGCCGCTTGCCGTGAAGCATCGTCGTCTTCATCCGCCGCATCATGAAAATACCGAAAATGGCCTGCAGGCGGGTAACTGCCAGTTGCGCTGCGGAATTGAGGTGAGCATGTAGGTCAAAGAGAGGGCTTGAAACACCTACGCTGTTTCTTTTCGAGACGACCAACATGGGAATTGAACTCCGTGAAATCGTACCAGGGACGGATCTTCAAGAATCGCAAGGGACCGTAAACGTCTAGAAGGGAATTCACAATGGGCGTCGCAGTGAGACACCATCTATGGATAGCGCTCAGTTCGGTCACGGAACGAGACACCCCTGCACAGTTTGATGATCAGCACAGGCCTCCGGCGACAAGCCACACGCACTAGTCCGTTTATTGCGGATGTTCTGAGCCTCGTCGAGCACGATGCGGTAGAACTGGAGTGATAGTGTCAGCATATGCAGAAAACCAGATGCGAGCAACATACGTCGACCTCGAATAGTAACCCGCCTGCGACGGAGAGCAATTCCGAGTGAGCCAAGCGAAGCGCAAACAAGGGGACGGCGGCACTCACGGTCCTTTTTGCGCTTGTTCTTGGGACGGTCAGTGCCTGAGTCGTCCGAGTCCGATACAACAAAGTCATCGGCGGGCTTGTTGCGCCGAGCCTTTTCCTTCTTCTTTTGCTCGGCCTCGAAATCTGGCCACTCAAGACTCATCGTCTGAAACAAGACGTAGTAAGCAAAAGGGAGACATGGAGGTCCAAAAAATACCCACAGAGTACGTGGTCAGTACTACATCGTATTTGAGCAAATCGGCCTTCTTCTTGGGCTTATTGGCGCCATGGTAGATCAGTACTTTCCAGTCTGCGTTTGTTTTGGTCGCAATCCTGGTAACGTCATTAGACGCGCACGGAGAGTCAGAGTGCAATTTCTCACTCTAAAGCCCACTGTTTGAGAAGAGCCAACGGTGCGATGATGAGTGTGGTCTTGCACGCCGGGTCCTCGGAAGGGTGCTTGCACATCGCAGCAATCCTAGCACATTGTCAGTCAGTCAACTAATAACGGTCAGAGATGCGCATACATCTGAACGGTCTTGCCCAATCTAGAGAAACGAGTTAGATTGGTGACGGTCAATCAATACAAACCATGACTTACCCCATCTCGTCTGCTAGGCACCCACCCTTGAGGGAAGACTTTTCGGTCTCGACCATCCAAGCCACGCCCAACAGTTGGTGCGGCATCAAAGGGATGTCCAGCGATGGAAGGAGCTCGTGCGTGCTCTGGAGCCCCAACTTCTCGAGCGCCTTGTCGATGCTCGCGTCGCCATCGAATTGCTCAGCGTTACCGGCCTGGATTAGGAACTTGTCGATGTCGTCCGCGCGCGCCTGTGGGCCCAGGAACGTGTCGCGTCCACGCCCATGGTAGTCTCCGTTCGCGTCGTGGTGGTCGTCGCCGCCGATCGGCGCTATGTCGGGTATAGCGTGGAGGTACTTGTTCAACGTGATAACCGGGTCTACCTCCATCTCGTCTCCCGAGTCGAGCGAGGGCAAGGCGCGTCGGATGGGGCCCTTGGAACTCGAAGCGACAGCATTGTACCGGATCACGGGCTTGATACCGTCCGGCGGCGGGAAAGCGAGGGGTAGACGATCAACGGGCTCGAGCTTGGGTTTGCCCGCACCCAAGGCTGGATTGTAGAACGCAGGGAACCTGGGGAGAGATTCGGTCTTCGCGAGAATTTTAGACCCAGTCCTCTTGACGGGCGACGCGGCCCTGGGAAGCAATGCATCATACTGTGCTTTCGCCTTGCACAGCCGGTCCAGGTCGCTCGAAAGATTAGTGAGACGGGTGAGGTCGGTCTTCGTCTTCTTGCGTTTCCGCTGAATGCGGTCAAGGAGCATTTGCGCGTGGGAGATTTGCATTTGTGTCAAATCGATTTTGGCGCGGACATCTGCCACATCGACCGCTGGAAGGGCGGGGATGGGGACGGGAAGGGGTTCCGTCTTGGCCACCGCGGTGTTGCGGTTGACTTGGGCCAGTGGCACCTTCTCGAGCTCCTGCTTGGGTTTCTTTATGACGATCTTACTGTCGCTCTGGTTCCCAAAAGCGACATCGCTGGTGCGCTTGCGAGGAGGGACGGCAGTTTCGACGGGCTCTGGCTTGATGTTGTGAGGGGTAAGGCGTACCAACGAAGAACGTTTAGTGATTGGGGGCTTGCCAGCTGCGGGAATGGGGGGACTAGACGAGGAGGGGGCATAAGTCCTTTGCGATCCAAACGGTTGTCGCTTGGGGGTGGAAAAAGGAGAGCTTGCTTCCAGAGCTTCAAGCACGGACTCCTTCTTTACAACCGTGCGGCTCGGACCAGACTTAGGGAATTTCAGTCAGTAGAACGATTTCGTACGTCGTTGAGTCTCCTCTCACCGAGGCCACATGCACTTCACCGCGGGCAGCAGAGAGACCCAATCGGACCCGGGCAAGTCGTTTCTGTTTGTGGGTTGCATGCGCTTCGATGTGCACCTAATCAGAGTCGTATGAGCAGAGGCGTGAAGAGAATGTAGAGGAACGGACCCGATAAGAAGACAACGATCCAATTCCGTCGCGTAAACCACCATCCTTAATCCGAATGCTACGGATAAGAGCGATGGGGACGCGGTCGCACCCTTCCTCTAGGCAGGTAACAGTCCCGACTATTGAAAACAGTGAGAATGAGACGTGAGAAAAACGGGCGGCACGTACATCCTTTTTTAGGCTGCAGCGTCATGCGAAACTGAATAGGGGCAAATTTAGGTTTCTGGGCGCGTCGCGTGAAGCAAAGAGTACACACATTTGTATCATACGGACATAAGGTAGTGTGCTTTTTAAGCTCTTCGAGATACGCTGGAGGTACGGATGCCGCCTGGTAGTCGCGCGCTTGCGAGTGAGTCAAAGGTGGCGACACACAAAAGAAAACTCACAGATGAAGTGGAAGAGAGGTTCAGTTGAGTCTTTGCGAGTGCTAGAAGTTCTTGTGGCGTCATTTGCGCCATGGTTCGGCGGCGAGAGACGCGCTTGTGGTGGCAGGCTTTAAAGAAAGGAGGAACCAATTAAGTGCAAACTGCGTTAAATACCCCACAAACGCGTGATTAACGCGTGATCGTGTTGGGTCCACTGTTTCCCACGGTTTCGCGCCTATTGAGTCTTGACTCGCTGTTCCAAGCTGCCCTATTGCAAAGTGACAGTCACGCGAGTATGCGGGCGAGCAAGAAGATGCAGGCAGAAAGCAATCAGTATTCAATGCTAAAGAACACAAAGGATGTCAAGAGTATATAAAGGAATCTGAAGCTGTAAAGGGGCTGCAAAGGGCTGTAGAGAAAGCTGTAAAGTGTTGTAGATAATGGTAAAAATCTATAACAACATGCCCATTACCCACGCAGAAGTCAAAAGCTCTCATTTGGATGCCATCGCGCTCGCCCCGAAAATTTCAGATTGTCTCAGTTCAACCAACCAACCAAGTTCAACTAAATTTGAAGTGCTGCAATTCAAGTTGACGCGACTAGGACGGCGTTGAGGAAATGTGTTCAATTAAAACATGAATAAGTAGCTAAGTACTGTTCTTACAACCTAAATTTATTTCTTCAGTTTTTTTTTTTTTTTGCACTCTTCATCAATGTCCGCTCATCAGTCTGTTGTTTTCATCCAAAAACATCATTTACCCCTCCCTCATTATAATAAATGTACATTACCGTTACAGTAAAATTTCTTCACTTTCCAGAACTATGAGACATTCGTTGGTACATCCTAGTATGATGATTCCAGAGTCTACAACAGCGCCATCGGGGCGTACCCATTCTTCCCCGACACGACACCAAACGCGGGTCCTCCTTTTCCAAACATCTTCCTGAGATCGGCTGCGAGATACTCAGGTCTTTCATACGCGGCGAAATGCCCGCCAGACTCGTGTTCTCCGTCAAACACAACATTACCCATGTCCCGCGTCCAACTATTATATCAACCGATCTCAGTCGTCACCCTCACCAAGTAGCCGGCGACGCACCTGTTCGGGAACACCAAAATGTCTTTCGGGAAGTGGGAAAGACCGAGCGGAACAGGGGGGCGGAGCTCGGGCACTGAGAATGCAGCGTCTATACTGCGGTTCCCAGCCTCGAAATAAATTCGCAGCGACGCCGTCGGTCCGGCCCTCGAAAACCAATAGATAGAGATCCAAGTCAGGACTGCAGGAGATTATTGAATATCCGGTGACGGGCATCCGGGGTTGTGCTTACTTTCGTCGTCCTCCCAAGGATAAGCATCCGACCAATTTACAAGTTTCTCGTATATCCAAGCAAGGAGACCGGCTGGAGAGTCCGAGAGAGAGTACCCTAGTGTTTGCGGCTGCGTCGATTGCTGACGCAAATATCCTCCGCCGAAACGGTGAAACCAGGCGGTTCGCTCGAGCCCCGCTTGCTCCTTGACCGTGAGAGCGGGCACCGTTCCTGATTCCGGGGCATCACCACTGCTAAAGTCGGTGTAGAACTTCAGAGGTACTGGGTGTGACGTACACGGCCATATTTGTGTGCCACGCCTTGAGGTGCTTCCCGCCGTACATTTTTGCGATCCTGCAGGTGATCTTTGGGGTGTCGAGTTAGTATTGAACTGTCTGAAGCTCGAAAAAGAACACCGACCGGGAAACCCCAGTCGCCCCCTGGTGTATTCAGAATAAGAAAGGAGCGAGGGAGTTTGCTAGCAGAAACTACCTTGCGTAACGTATTCGTCGTATCCGAGCGCCAACATTAATTTGTGCCCGACCTGGACAAAATGGGTGACTTTTCAGCGTTGAACTATTTGAATAGCCAATCACCTCTGCATACTGTTCCAGATCGAACCCTTTCGTGCTGGGGGCCTGCGAAAATCCGTACCCAGGGATACTCATCGCGACGAGGTGGAATGCGGGAAATTCGTCAATCCCCTGCGTTAACACCGGCAGAAGCTTGCGCGCCTCCAAAAAGCTTCCAGGCCCTGTAGCTCACTCTCAATGAGGTGCTCTCTTCCTTTTCAAAAAGAGAACTAACATCCGTGGACAAAAAGCAGAGGAATCGCTTCCGCGACCGCACTCGGCTTGTGGACGTAGTGGATATTCAGGGTCCCATGGCCGTCAACCGGAATGTCCCGCGTGAACTGGGGCAGCTCGGAGTTGAGCTGAGCCTCGTGCTTCCGCCAGTCGTAGCCGTTCGCCCAGCGCCCGACCAGCCGCCGCACGTCCGCCAGCGGGGTACCGTATTCCCAGCCAGCATCCCCGAGTTCGTCAGGAAACGTTGTTAATTCGAGCTTTTTGCGGAGGAGGGCGAGCTTTTCGTCGGGAATGTTTATGTTGAACGGGGTTTCGGTCATGGTGGTCCGTTGGAAGGAGGGTGAGAATTTTCAACCCGGTTTTTAAACCAAGGGTCACGTGTCGGTCCGTAACCAACCGGATCGGACACTGATTCGAACGGTCACCCGCAGAAGCCCGCAGATTGAAGAACTGTCGGGATCCGACTCGCCCATCTGAGTAAACCATCCCGCTGCTGCCAGCTCTGTATTAGGAAGCTGAAAACACTTTGCCACGGGGCAGTTCCCTGTTGAACAGAGTATCCTCGACTAGCCTACACAATCAGCCCGATGTCTGGAAAGCATTCCGACACGGACGACGTTTTCGAGCTGTTTGATCTTCGCGTCGAGGTCATATGCCCACCCGGCGAACGCATACTGTGTGGGGCCAAAGAAGGAGACCACTTTACCCTGGAAGGCGAGATGCTGCACCTCCCCCCAGGCCAAGGCTTCTCCATATACTCTCTAGGTATTTCCTGGCCTAAATTGTACTTCCTCACTGTCTGATCGAATCGAAGGTGCCGTCCTCCCGCTACTAGCGGCCAAGCAACGCGGGACGCATCCCAATGACTGGATGTCGACCGACGCAGACGTTGCGTGCCCCGACCCGAATTGCAAATCATTGCTGAGGATCACGAGAACCGGAAAACGGAGTTTTAGTCATGGCGCGGTCACTGTTGTGCCTCTCGCCGCCGAGAAGAATGCGCCTGATGACTTGGTTCGGAATTCTTCCCTCCTTTTTTTGCACACCGTTGACAAATACAAGGTGGAAGGAAAGAATTAATTATGAGGCTGATGATTTAACACCCCGTGTTCAAAATGGGATTAAATTGAGAACGTGACCCACCTAAGTTTTTCAAGTTGAGGAAACCAAGTGGAAGAAACAACCTTGTCGGTTGTGGAATGTTGAAATACAAATGTTCAGATGGATCCCAAATCAAAAGCACCACTCTTCCAACCCCCTCTACGCCTCTCGAAACTTTCTCGCTCCAATTTCCTCTCCTCTGCTCGTTCAATATCGCCTCTGATTCGAACCGACTCGTCTTCAACAGCCTCAACAACTTCCCTAGTCTTCCCCACAGACCGATCGACCGCATCCTGTATCTCACCCACCGTTTCGCGTGCAACCTCGCCAGCAGTAGGGCCCTCATCCGCACCGTACGGGACGCCCTTGTGCGGAAACAGCTGAGCACCCCCGCCAATCGCCATGACGGTCTGTTCCGGGGGAGACGACGAGCTCGGATCGTCCGGCAGCGTCGTAGTAGTGTGAATGATCCCCTTGAGAGTCGGGATTGTGTGCGTCTCGACAGCCGGACCTGAATCGCGCGCCTCCACAACGCAGGGGCGGTCAACAATGCTGCCTTCCAATAATCCTCCGCCGATGGGCTCGCTCCCGGCGCCCGCTTTCGCGCGTTAATCCGCGCCGCCTCCTCTGTGGTCGCAGACACCAGCCTGTCTACCCATTCAACTCCGCTGCGTATCTGCTGCTCCAGAACGCTTTTGAGGACCAGGCGAACCACCGGTGCTGCGAGCGGCTGGAGGGCGACATTGTTCAAAATCCAGTGCTTGCTGTGTTTGATCGCGAAGGCGAGCCCCGGCACTGCTACATTGACGTCGACGAGCCGGAACAGAGGCGCGCCCGGAGTGTTTCGCTCCTGCTGAGTCGTCTCGATCTCCAGGTCTACTGCAAGTCCCTGCCCCACCGCCCCTGGCTGACCGACATCAACATCGAGCACGCCTTCGTCGGCGTACTGCAGGGGGCCTTTATAGTTGACGTAGTACCCGAAGCCGTGTGCGGCGCAGCGCATCCCGTCGATATGGATGCGCGTGCGGCTCGACGTCTCCGGCGCCGCGCTGGCGGCCATGTCGA
Source organism: Mycena vulgaris (assembly GCA_029204335.1). Classification (NCBI taxonomy): domain Eukaryota; kingdom Fungi; phylum Basidiomycota; class Agaricomycetes; order Agaricales; family Mycenaceae; genus Mycena; species Mycena vulgaris. The sequence goes on from JARGYA010001197.1 coordinate 15,179, forward strand.
CCTTGACTTCGCTCCAGTTCTGCACCCAGATGTGGTCGGGAGCGAGTGAAGACGCGGACGTCAGGAGGAGCGCGTCAACGGCGATATCGAGCGTGCTGTTCTGAAACTCGACGCGCGGCATGGGGAGCGTACGTACAGACTTGAGAACCCGGGGTAAGAGCCACCCGAGCGCATCCTTGAGCAGTTCCTCGCTCCATTTGCGCCGGCCGGAGAACACCGCGTCCTGCGCCAATCCGCGTATCGCAGTCAGAATACCGTGGAGAGATTTTACAAGTCTTTGGGTCGCTGCATCCGACTCGAGGGCTTGAACGAAGAACTGAGATTCCGCTACGAGACTGCGCACATCTTGTGCCCATTGGGCGTTCGCCTCGGATGCCAGGAGGAGCCTGCCTGTGTCATATAACTCCTCTGCGGTCCGCGCTCCGAGGCGCGAAGCGGCGAACTGCGGCTCGGCGAGCGCACGCTCCACCCAGCGACTGAGTTCTCCGAAGTACCGTTTCACGTCCGTGCTCGTCTCGTTTGGTGCATTAATGATGTCTCCCACGGCGGCTTTGAACGCGTGGAGCAGCGGGTCGAGAGAGCGGCCGGAGGCGAGACGCTCGAGCAAGATCTTGAAGTCAACCACGGCCTCGTAGAACGGGGGAGAGACCTCGATCTGTGCATCGATTGTGACGGGCTCATCTGTAGACTCTGCGAGCGCGCTGAGCTTTCCAGAATATTTGTTCAGGATGATTAGAATAGTGCGTATCGCCGCTTGGTGCTGTGGGTTCTGATGTGCTTGGAGGATAATCTAAAAGACGGTCAACAAAGTGAATATGAGAAATGGTCAATACTAACCTCCTGTACTCTCCCAACAACAAGATCCCGAACTTTCTCTGGAGACTCGTCGCCGAGAGTACCTATATTTCGATGTGCATGGCCGACGGATTTCTGCAACTCGGAGTACGATTCCTCTGCCTTTCCTTTCAGGCCTTCCACCGTCAAGTTGTCCAGTTCGGCAGTCTTGACGACATCGGCAGCCGCAGACTGAACTTGCGACGCTATTTCGCCAATCTCAGACGCGGTCTCCGCTACTATCTCGCGCGTGGTGGCGAGGATGTCGGACATTAGCATCCGGAATGCGGAGGAGGTTATTGCAAGCCGGGCCAGGGTCTTTAACGACTGCATGAATTCGTCTGCATCGTTTGAGATCTCTTGAGAGGAGTTGCTGGCTATGTATTTAAATTAATAAAAATACAAACCTATCATTTGTCACGTACCGAAGTCAACTGGATTGACTGGAGCGCCGTCAACCAAAAGTTCGCCGCTGACTTTCATGGGAACACTACTACGCGTTGTTTGCGAGCTTTGGTAGAGCAGATCCTGCAGTTTGTTGTCGTCTAACAGATGTCTTGAATGAGAAGTTAAAGTTTAAGCGGGACACGTACAGTTTTTTTCCAGGCCAATCCGAAGCACAGAGTCTACAAGTTGCCTGATTTCCAGTATTAGAACGATTCCCCGTTGGCTCAAGGCACCCCCATGAGTAGGAATTGTGTCTCCAGGATCACGGAGAAATTCCGAGCGAAGCGCATGTTGCAGAAGGCCCGAAACCTGGTCTTGTGAAGGGATTTTTCCTGAGTTAATGGCTCCAACGATATCGCCTAGTTTTTCGAAAGCGGAATGTGGGGGTTTGGCTAGGGGCTTGGATTTAGGTAGAAGTGGCTCTTTCTCGGCCGACTTGTCCCGCCTGCAGCATGACCAGAATCCGCCCATGGTCGTTCACTTCAGAAGGCAGAACGTATGTGACGTCATCGGTGTACATGTCACCGCTTTGGGTGTGGCGGTGACAATGTGAACTAAGCCGCGGAATAAACGGATTTGCGCTGGGAGGAAAAATGGAAGAGCTTCAGGAAAGTACGCATATTTCTGGGGGTGCGCCTGGAACAGGGTATCCACCTAACCGTCACTTCAAACGGTCCATTGCCTCAAACTTGGAAGTGCCACCCTTGATTTTGGATCGTCCTGCAACACTGGGGGGTCTGCCGGTGCCTCGTTTATCCCAACCTGTATTTTTTCTTTTTCATACAAGATGTTGCGGGAGGCACGGGGAAGTCACTCAGGTTTTCAAGGGGCGGAAGAAAGCAAGTATCCGTAGCATACATTTGACGTTGTGTATGTAGTACGGACCCCTGCTGTTTCTTAACGGGACCGCGCAGGAATATACCTACCTACCTACCTACCACCTTTTAGTAGATGCCATCCAACCCCACTGGCACTTTGCTTTTAAGTCAGTTGCCTCCTCTTTCCTCAACGGAGCTCAAGAGGGAGCCTCTGTCAAACGGACAGGTAGACTAGTCGACGTCGTGATGACTCAGGAGCTACGAGGTTACGGATGGGCAGACCAACACATCCAGAATTTCGGGAGGTCATCCCGCATCAGATAGAGAGAGTCCTGAGCATGGAGAACACTCAGATTATTGTGGTGGAACTTTCGGTTACCCGACGTGGTCAAAAACAAAAACAATATTGAGACCCGTAGGTCTACCACTTCAGAAAAGCGTGCCATCCGTGTGCAGTAAAAGGTGGGTGGGGGGGGGGTGGGGGGGTTAGAGGTGCTGTATAAAATGAACAATCAACTTGAAGTTGCGATTTCTGATGCCATCGATGATGGGATTAGATCGCAATGTAACTTGAATGCTATTGATCGCACAACGCCTCCTCGCCGTATAATAATACCTACCTACCTGTCTGAATATGCCAATGAAAAGCTTCAGCTTCGTAGAAGGTAAGTACTGCATATAAATTGGCTAAATATTAAGTTGAACTCAGCTCGGCTGCACCGTGCCACTGGCAGCGGGGTATTCGTTCTCAGAGCTGCTCGCCAATTCAAATGATTATTAACTCAAATCTCTGACTGAGAGATGGCCATTGGTTAGTTCTGGGCGCATCATGCGAGCTTTAGCTGCTAGTGGGTCCGCTGTGAAAAATCGCGGGGGACTTAGCACATATGGTCGGGAAGTGTCGTACTGAGAGTAGATGTGGCTTCAGTAGACATCTAGAAGAAAGATGGTGTTCTTTTTTCCTCGCCGTGTTACGCAAACTAGACAAAAATCAATCCACGTTGAATCTTCTTAATTTTTTCTTGCAGTTGACCATCATCCCTGTCATGTAAATTAAATTTATTCTGAATACTACATCGTGTAAGTTCAGTCCATCTTCAATCATCGTGCTCATAACACCGTAACACAGACTTAGCATCTTCGAATGCATTCACGACCACCTCTCGATGCTCCCCGCTGCGTGGTTGAATTGTGCACTTGAACGGATGGGGCATGACCACGAATTCCTAGTGTTGAACCTCGTAAAGACCGGGATATCTAAAGGAAACGAAGTAAACGACTCACGGATGCATAGCAATCGAGATCGCGTGTAACCGCCAGGCCCGTTTGCGCACTGACGGGGGACCCGAACTTGAACGCCCATATAAGCCGCATGGTGGTGAGTTGCATTGTAATGTGAGCAGCATATTGGCCGGGGCATATCCGCTGCATTCGTACATGAACATCCAATAAGGACGAGAACAGAGTACAGCGCGCACCCTGCCACCTCCGAACAAGAAATTGTCGCGGAAGTCGGTGTCCATTCTGGCCCGTGTTCCGTACTCGGACTGCATGAAGCGATCTGGGTTGAAAATCTCGGGGTCCTCGAATATATCCGGGTTATGAAAGATAGAATCTGAGTGGATGATGAACATCTGACGGGCGATACAGCGAAAGGCGCACATGTGTTCAGGATGACGGTGGTGTTCTTCGGCAAGATGTAGTGCTTGTACTTTCTCGAACTGATAAATAAGGTGCGCTCCATGGAATTCAAACCAAACTTACGCGGATCTCATCCGTTGTGAAGTGAGGAACGCCAAGCGGGAACGCGGGTCGAATGCGAATAACCTCTTTGATGAGAGCGTGGACGAACGGCATGTTCTTGAAGTCTTCCAACTCGGCAGACGAAGTCCGACGACGG
>JARGYA010001198.1:0-19158 GCA_029204335.1 Mycena vulgaris
GGCTTGCTAAGATTTGTTCGGAGTCGTAAGATCTGAAACCGTTCTGTCCTGGAGTATACTTACGTTCGATGTTCGTCCAGCTTCGAGTCCTTCAACGATTTCGGTTCAATTCCCGGTCGAAGTCGTAAGCAAAGAGACGGCTCTATCTTCTAAAACCCGTGGGTGAACGTGCGGAGGGTGTGCTGAGTTTGCAGCCATGGAGGTTCGAGTTGACGCCCGGAATTGTTTACTTATGTTTGGGATAGTTCCTATTTCGGCTTTCCAATCAGCGTCACCCGAATGCAACCCGAATGGCTTTCTCTTATTTCTCTTTTTCTTCCATCCAAGCAGTCGCTGTGCTTTCCTTATCTCCAGAGCGCCTAATCGTGGGGTGTACTACTCGAGCAGAAACCCAACTCTTCTCTTAGACGATCTTATGTCAAAACGACGAGCGAAACAAGTGAAAAATTCACGAAATCAAGCCGTGCCACTTACTGCTGCTGGTACTTTCTGGCTCACAACACAAGTACATCGACGTATACGTCCATCGACACCGACCTCAAACCCCCGAACAGCTCCTAGGTCATGCTCGGGGCTAAAATAGTTCCGCTTGCTCGCTTAGCTATGTACCCTGGACGAGATCAACTTCTCCGCACTCTTCCATACTGCATGTCGCCCGACTGGATGTGGTCCGGCTCAGCTCGATGCTTTCCCTAACCCAATTTCAGTGGGTATTTTTAAGCTAGCCACGATAAAGTCCGATGCGTGCCGCGGCACCTCCGCAGCTGTGACTCGAGTAGACTGCCAGGTCAGCTGTGAAACTAACCGCGCATTTGTTGGTAGGAGGTACCCGTTCATGCGCTGGCTAATTTAAATTAAATCGACAGCCCCATCCATACGTCACGAATTATGCGAATAAACGTCCCTGGTGATTGTCGGTGCTGATGTATGCACGACAGGGAATGCGCATTCCATCCCCCGCGATGTCTAGATTGGCCCTCGTCCTCATCGGTTGTTGAATTTTTGGCTTTGGAACTCAAGATAATCATCTCGTCGGATTTTTATCCGTTGTATCGTCACAAAATAAAATAAATTAGACACAAACTCTTCCCGCTCAACTCCTATAAATATCTGGGCGACAACCGCGGCCTAGAAATATTTTAAGGTGCGCAGTTGGTTGAGGGATATGTGTGACATGTCACGCCGCATCTGTCACTCCGCATTACCATGAGCTCCCGCCGAGCGTCGATGCCGCCCCCGGCTAAAGTCGCTCCAGAGGGTGATGGAGAGGCGCGCACACGCCCAGCGTCGTCCTCCGCTAAACGCTCGAACCGTATTCTCGGGGACTACACTCTCAGCAAGACCTTGGGCGCGGGCTCGATGGGAAAGGTCAAGTTGGCTACCCACAATATCACCGGCGCGAGAAGCATCATGCTCTGCTAATTTTTCCTGTGCTAATACTCCTCTAGTTGGCCGTGAAAATACTCCCGCGGACGATGAGCACGGCCCCGAAGGACGCCAGCAAGGAGACGCGGACCCTGCGCGAGGCAGCACTCTCGCTGCTGCTCCACCACCCCTACATCTGCGGCATGCGCGAAATGATCGTTCACCAGCACCACTACTACATGGTCTTCGAATATGTCAACGGTGGCCAGATGCTCGACTACATCATCTCGCACGGTCGTGCGCGAGCGCGTCGCCCGCAAGTTCGCACGCCAGATCGCCTCGGCGCTCGACTACTGCCACCGCAACAACGTCGTCCACCGCGATCTCAAAATCGAAAACATCTTGATTTCCCAGACCGGAAACATCAAGATCATCGACTTTGGCTTGTCGAATCTGTACGACCCCATCGGCCATCTGGCGACATTTTGCGGGAGCTTGTACTTTGCGGCGCCGGAGCTGCTCAACGCAAAGGTCTACACCGGCCCGAGGGTCGATATCTGGTCGTTTGGCGTCGTGCTCTACGTCCTGGTCTGCGGCAAGGTGCCGTTCGACGACCAGAGTATGCCCGCACTGCATGCCAAGATCAAGCGCGGTTTAGTTGAATATCCTGTCTGGCCTCAGCGCCGGTGAGTAAAATCTCTTTTCCGATGCAGGCGGCCTACGACTAATTTTGACCAGAGTGTAAACACTCCTCTCTCGAATGCTCGTCACAAATCCCCGCCATCCGCGCACCCTCCACGAAGTCCTCGCGCACCCCTGGATGCTGCGCGGCTTCTCCGCCCCGCCCCCACCCCACCTTGTCGCCGCGAGCCCCTCCGCCCGCAGGACATCGACCCCCAGGTCATCCGCGGCATGACCGGCTTCGAGTTCGGCACAAACGACGAGATCTCCGCACGGCTCCTCGCCATCCTCGAGTCCGACGCCTACGCGCGCGCCGTCCGCGCATGGGACCGCCCGCCGAGAGGGCCCCTCTCCGCTCCCCTTTCCGACGGCGCATGGGAGCCTCCCGCCAACGCGCCCGCCTCCGCCTCCTCCCTCTCCGTCTCCTCCGCCGGCGGGTACGTCCCCCATTCCACGCGCGACGCCTCCAAGAAGCGGCGCTTCAGCGGCTTCGACTTCTACCGGCGCAAGCTCTTCCGCCACGCCGTCACCGACGCCAACGCCGACCGCGCCGACCGCGCCCGCGGCATCGCAAAGCGCGCTCAGCCTCGGCCTCTCGCCCGAGGACCGCGACCCGACGCGCGGTTTCCACCCGCTAGTGAGCATGTACTACCTTGCGCGAGAGAAGATGGAGCGCGAGCGGGTGTACGGTGCGGGCGTGTTTGCGAGCAGTCAGATCAGCATCGCCGCGGACGAGGCGGTGGCCTCGCAGTCCGCCGACAAGACGCGCGAGAAGGAGAACGTCGCGGCGCGGGAGAGCGGCCCGGCGGCGCGCACGGAGAAGAAGGCGGACTACAACATGCCGCTGCCGCGGTTGCCCGTGCCCGAGACGAGCCACTACTCGGGGATGTCGTACGACGCGGACGCCACGCCGACGAACGGCGTGCAGGTCAACGGTGTGCCGCACGTGAATGGGGCGGGCGGTGGCGCGGGCTCGAATGTTGCACCACCGTCACCGTCGCCCACGGCTGTGGCGTTCCACCCGCAGCCGCGCGCGCGGGACGTCGGTGTGGGTGTTGCAGTGCCGCCGCCCAGCCCTGGGCTGGTTTCGCCGCGGAAACACGAGCGCGAAGACGGGGTCGGCAGGGCAGGGACTGTTGCGGCGATCCGGGCGCCGCCCGCAAGTACGCACAGGCGGAGCCACAGTCTGAGCCAGCGGCCAACGGTTTTGCGTGGGTGGGCTGGTGTGTTTGGCGGCGACCGCGTGGAAGAGGAGGGGCCGCGGACCGCTGGGCCGGAGATTGGAGGGTTCGCTGAGCGGGAGCGCCAGCGAGACCGGGAGAGAGAAAAGGAGAGCGAGAAGGAGCGGGAGAAGGAGAAGGAGAAAGAGCGAGACCACGAGCATGGGGCGATGTCGTTGTCTGGCGGCGCGACGCTCGTGCGCAAGCTTGGGACCATCCTTGGGCGGCACGACGACAGCACTGGCCGACGGACGCCATCAAAACGCGCGACGATCCTTGGTGGACTGACGCTCTCGCCTCGGGCTTCGCGAGATGACGGTCACCGCGATCGCGAACGTTCCCTCGACGAGGACGCGGGAGCGGCGAAGGACAGCGCAAACCACGACACTGCAGCACCGCCGGGTGTCACCATTGCAGCGCCACCACCTGCGAAATCTGTCTCGCACAGCCAGAGCCAACCGTTTGGGAGTGTGCACCGGCGCGCAGCGACGGTGTTAGATCCCGGGGGGCGCACGGCGCGCCATGAGCGGCGGAGTAGCACGGGCGCGGCGATGCTGAGCGCGCTGCAGAATGGCGGCACAATTGGGCGCCACCGGCGACCGTCGACGGGGCAGAACGGCGTGCGACCAAAAGCGGACCGTCTGTTCTCCAAGACGGAGGAAGAGGATGAGGTGGCGGAGCGGCCAGAGGAGGAGGCGGTGACTGATGGGGAGGGTGACGGCGTGCGGGAAACGCAGGGGCAGCAAGACTTCCGGTCGGAGGACGAGCGGCATACGAGCGAGAAGGACTTCAAGCCAGTCTTCTTGAAGGGGTTGTTCAGGTTTGTCTCTTTCTCCTTTCACTATTTGCTGGTCTAATGTGTCGCCCGTGAATAGTGTGGCCACGACATCTACGAAATCGCCGCCGGTCATCAAGGCGGATATCCGCCGCGTGCTGGATCGGATGCAGGTGCAATACCGGGAGAACAAGGGCGGGTTCGAGTGTATCCACCTGCCGTCGATCGATATGACCTCTGTCGAACGCCCGACTACGCCACGTCACCACCACCACCAGCAGACATCGTCTGGCTCTGGCGACTCACCCATGTCACCGACGACGCGCCCCAATCTTGTGAAGAAGGTTTCGAAGCTGTCGTTTGGCATCCGGCGGGACAAGAGCCGGGACCGCGATTTGTCGGTAGACAAGGAGCGGGAGCGGGAAGCCCCGGGGCGACCGTCGGGCGCCACAACGCTGACTGCGACCCCAAGCAGCGGCTCCTCGTCGTTCTTCAATGTGACGTCGCACCAGCCCATTGTCGCTCCGGAACCTAAACCTGCGACAACCCCCATTGCCAACGGCACGGTGGCGCCTGCGCTGTCACTGGATGTCGACGTCACCCCGCCGTCGCCAGCATCTGTGAAATCCAAGATGCTGCCTCCAATACCGCGCGACTTCGCGGCATCGCCTGTCCCGATGAGTCCCAGTCCCACCCCACTGCCGACGGGGGAGGTAGACCGGGAGGTGTTCGAGAGCATGGGGAACAACACCCTGAGTGTCCGCTTCGAGATCAATATCGTAAAAGTGCGTTCCTTCGTTCGTTCCTGTCCTCAAGAGAACGTTGCTAACTCACGTATTACGTTTTAGGTACCGTGGCTCCCATTACACGGCATCCAATTCCGCCGTGCGGGTGGGGACGGCTGGCAGTATCAGATGCTGGCACGGCGTGTCCTCACTGAGCTCAAACTATGACCTAGCATGACATGATTTTCGCTCCTACATATTGCATCTTTTTATTCACTTCAGCTTTCGTACTGATCCTCGCTTTGTTATGGGTTTCTCACTATCTCCACTCTCCTTCCTCTGTGTCCATACCACCATTCACGCACCCCTAGCATATGACCCCCTCTATTTTTTGACCTCGCATGCGCCCAGCCACTCAAGTATATGCCTCCTAGACCCCTCTTACTTCCGTGCCGCCATCGATAGTTATTACATATGATTTTGCTGCTTGGGGTATTTATGCGTACAGTCGTAGGTCTTGTACGACGATTAATTCACGAAGGGAACAGATTCCATAGTCTTTAAGACTTGGGATAACCTGACGGACTCGCTCAGTACATGACTTCGACCTCAAACAATTAATTACTGGATGCGGCCGAAAGCGTTGGTGCTCCTTTTCGGTTTCACGGCCTTCACGTTGACGGGCAGAAAATATTAAATCTGTGCAGCGAAATCTACTTGATATGAATATACAGGGCTTATTATAACGTCTCCAGGTAAGCTTTCACATCCTGTCAGGTCGCTGATAAGTATTACAAGAGTGAAACTGGAACGCCGACTGACCATTTCTGTTCCACTGGACATCTGGACAGGGTCAGATACAAGCAACACAAGGGAAAGGAACGTAATCGAACCTGTGGATCCTGACAATTATTCAGCTCTTTAATATTCACGGCATCTAGCAGCATTCCGTGGATTGAAACGCTGATGTCAGCCATGAGGTCCTCGAGGCGTGGGTGGGGATCTTTTCCTGGGTGAATTCAGTCAATAGCGAGCGGAAACGGGAGGCGCTGGACTAACTAAGGATATTTAACAATCGCTATCGGGGTGCGAAGAAAGTTTAACAGAAGAAGACCGAGCATGCAGGAGACATACCTCCGTGAACGAGCCACCGTTTTTGTCGTGCTTATTCTCGTAGGCCAGCTGGTCGTCTCTGCATGCTGAGAGACACGTCTACTTGTTCGTTAGAAAATCATGGCAGGAAAAGAAAAACTGGACATACTACGAGCGCCTTGTGTCCCTGGTCTACCTGGGGAGACTCGCATCTGCGAATTTCGAAGCCGCCAGGCATCCTCATCTTCCCTGAGTGCTTGATACGAGCACATGCCCGATGCTGTGGTATTGCGCCTGCCCCCAAACTGGCGATACTGTCGGCGGCCTCCCGCGTAAGCTCTGCCTTGCGGGAGATCGACGCACGGGGTCCCGATTTGGGAGGTAACTTCGGCGATAATCTCCCGTGCGCGCCATGTACTGATACTGCGTCCCGTTAGAGAAAGTTTGGTATGGTGGCGGTGACATACTCATCTGCCCCATTGCAGTAACTGGACTGGTGCCAGTGTGGCCTCGGAAACAAGACCACCCTGCGTTGCATTCCTCGTGGTCCAGATCTGTAAGTAAATGAGCCGGTTCGTCCAACAATATGGCTTATTTAGGATTGGCGCACCCAGCAATGACGCAGAATGGCAAGTATCGAGCACCGCCTAAAGATCGGAATTTTCAATTTGAACTGGACGCAGTTAACGGGAAAGATACCATCAAAGTGGAGCCCTCAGGCAAGGGATTCACGAGGAGTCGGTGAAGTTCCTGTTCTTACGGTGAGCAAATATCCCAGGTAATGTTATGGAATTGGCCGAACATTGTCGACTAGACAAGACTCTCGAGTCAATTTGTCGCTGGTCGTGCGTCCATCAGACGGGACGATTACTTTTTGCTAATTTGAACAAGCAACTCAAGCGCAAGCCCAATTAAATACCTTCATCCAGCCCGTCGATTTCGGTGTGTTCTTCAGTGCTGAGCTCAGGGACCTGGACACTGTGGCCCCCGTCTGTAAACAAGTCAGGGAGTGCGTTCGTCACGGCGCTCACGGCGTTGCTTGTGACGCACAGTAGAAAAAGAAATGGTCGCCGGGTGCTGCACCTGCCACAAGACTGGCTGCTTGTTTGCGCTGGAAAAGCACCATGAAAGACCCGAGGGATGGGCAAGAAATGAAGAGTATTTACGATGTTTTGGAGGGTGGGTTGAAGCTCTCCAGGTTTGTCAAGCATGAGAGTGACGTTTTGCGGTGAATATCCATATGATTCTATAACAGATGCATTGAGGACAGGACCGCGGCAGAATCATGGTATGCTGCACCGATGAGGAATTGCTTGAGATTCGAGACATCGTCGTGCGGCAGGTCCAAAACCTCTTGGGATTTGGTCCCAGCGTACCCGATCCCGATCAGCAGTGCCTTTTTCCTCGGGGATCGCGTAGTTCGTTGAGTAACGGCCATGTTAGTCGAGATTGGGGGAAGGGGTGAAATGGGCAGCAAAGAATCACGGTGCCCATTATATACTGCTCTCGGAATCAATCTGATAATCCAGTGGAGAACAAGGAATTGTATCCGTAACTCATGTCCGCCTAGGTGCGGCTGAGGATACCTTATTCGTTGCGATACCCGTTGGCCACGCGGCGGCCTGAACAATGCGGACCTTGCTGCAGCAGCGCCGTATCCAGTAATTCCGTCTTGATAGCTACAGTCGGCACACCTCGTCTTTGTTCTTTCGTCGCCAGCCGACGGGAACTGGTGGAGACCAACATGATGTACATATGAGAACAAGGACGCACGGCTTTACCCAACTTGGCCAGGTCTTGGTTTCCAGGACAACTAAAGCGGGAAAAGCAGAGAGACTTTGGAGTCCTGTGAGCTGGATTTTCTATAAAATTGGCCACGGGGAAGCGTAAGGCCTGAGCTGGAGTCGAAGAAGGATGTTGAGGGCATGCCACGGCGTTCGGTCCGGAGTCCCGCAGGTGGATCAGTGGCGGTGTACTCCAGCTTCTCCTCTTCCGCTCCTTCCCGTTGAACCCGTTTGGCTCCGGAAATGGTTGAAACAAGGTTGAACGTTGAACTTGGGTTGAACTCTCCTTCCGCTACCAACATGTTCCGCGAATTGAACCTGATCATGGACGACGGCTAAAAACATGGATGTCGCGCGCTTACCTGGGGCCCGATCAGCGTCCGCCACCCACGACCTGCCCCGCGGCCGCTAATTATCGTAGTCCCGATTTGTTCGCGCACGGGCTCGGAGTATAACAGCTTCGGAAGCCGAGGTTTGGTCGGATCCGACCCTGATCCTGAATCGTGATGGCCAAACCTCCTCGTGTTGCCCACTGCTGGCCAAAGCTTGGGACGGTGACCACCGCTGCAACTAGCATGTCGACTTGGGGCTTCAACATGGTTTACCTCGCGATTCTGCCTCGCTCACCAATACTCCAATTGTCTTTCTGCTTGACATACCTGCCCCCAGCGAGGACGATCGCTTTTGCGGCACTGGGACGAGGGATTTTTCTTTTTCAGTGAGGCGTCGGTCGATCCGCGACCCAAAGCACATCACTATGTCGACCGAAATGTTCAGGGAATTGCCTCTGATGCCCTCCCTCACCAAAGTCATTCTTAAAATGGGCGCTTCGATTTCTCCCGAGCTTCTGTTCGCGCTTTCAGCAGTGCCGCAGCTCAGATCTCTCGAGATCCAGCAAGCCCGCCTGGGTGGTCCGCTGTTACGGCTCCCTCGGAATTCTTTCGCGTCCCTGAAGAGCCTTTAATTTCAATATGTGTTTGGAAGTTCACGGCCAATATTACCCTGACGGTAACACGTAACGGTCCGTCCGTTTCTCGCTTCAGCCCTGCCGTTTCAGTCATGCTCCAAAAACCGTTTCACCCATACAAATTGGTACCCCATGCCTTAACCAAGAGCTCTGGACGGTGAGATCACCTGCAAGTATAGATCATCGCCCACGGGCTGTCTGTGACCTAGGTATCGACATCCTGGAACTAGTTTGAGCGCTCATTGACAATGATCAGAGTCCCCAAACTCGGTAATGGTGGGCGTTCCGTGAGCGCCTTCATGGTCATTGCCGTGACAGCGATCAATATCTAGGGCGGCGTCGCGCAGACGGATCATCGCACGATGCTCGGAGATTCCTGCTAGTCAGTTCATATTTTCCGTTGATCTGAGGATACCAGGTAAACGAAGCACGGAAGCCACGCAGTGGCCAGAACCTTCCCACCCGTTACTGCCGCTTCCGCCAGTCTCTTCGATTCGACGCCGCGACGGACTTCGGAGGTCGGGGAGATTTTTCGTGGCGTTAAGGGCTATCTGTGATCGAGGATTTGTGGTTGAAGAGGCCCCGGGGGCGAATAACCTCGTGCTCCCTTTTCGTGGGACCCGGGATTAAGGGAAGTGTCTTGGCACCACCCGAACTAAGTGCACGAAACGGTTTTGTATTTTACTTGTTCCCCCTACCAGAATCCAATCTCTTGTTGATTCCGATGACTCGGAGTGTTGAGGAATTTTTACGCATTTTGAGTATTGGGAGAGGAATACCAATAATAAGCTTACTTCCAATTAAGGAATGTATAGTTGGCTGACATATGTACCCTAATTTCGGACCCTAATTTCGAAGTCTCCCAATGACCTCGACGGTTTCCCCACTTCAGATACGCCGATATCAACGTTGGTACATGCACATCGCCCAGTGAGAGAACCGGTGACAGACGGATGAAATGAAAGCCGCCGAACACACGAATAACCCACCCCTCAAAGTAATCATGGGCAAAGTACGCAAGTCAATCTGAGTCGCGCAGATGCAAGGTAAGCATTTGATTCACGGCTGCATGAAGATCGACATTGTCCACCACTCAATAATCTCACCCGCCTCCGAGCCCTCCAGTAACAAAATATTCAATCCATCACGACACAGCACATCCAGACCACTTCGCATTAGCGAGTCTGGTTTCGGCCCGAACTCTGTGGGTAGTTCGGCGGAGTTGAGAGAGCAGTCATTTGTTTTCCATCGAGAACGAAGCATCTGGAGATAGAGGGCATAATCGATGGAACTCTTCCCCCGACACCCGACATAAAGCTTGGATAATTGCGGCGCCAGCATCACGCTCCCACTAGGATGAGGAATTGTCAAGTGGGAAATCAGGGCATTCGCCCCTTCGTCCGTGGCTTCCCGGTCGCCGTAGGTCCTAGAGGTTATAATTCCAAGTTCGATGACGGAGGGATATTTTCGTAGGATCTCGACCGCCGTGTCCGGGGCAGGTGTACCACGGAATGAGAGTCTTCGCAGAGTACAGCGGGAGCGCTCGACGAAGGATTTGAGATGGCGAAGGGATTGATCGGGCTCATCGTCTATTTCCAGGTAAAAGGCTATTTCCTGTACAGCGGGCGCCGTGAGGTAACTGAAGAGCTCTACATGCGAGACGGACAGACGGCGGAGGAGTAATAAGTTTATGGGTTCTCCGGGATTGGGCCATGGTTCATCATCAAAGTCCACGAAAATGCGAGCCTGGACGAGGTTTTTGGCCAACTTTAGGATGTCCCGATGCATCTCCCATGGACCGTCGAGGTCATACAGGGTGAGCTGGTGTGCGGGGAGAGGAATCGACAGGTGTCGATATTGGTTGAAAATGCCGACGGCAAGGAGAGAAGGAGCCGTCTGGAAGCAATCAATGGACACCACTTCTGCCAGGCTTTCTGGGCTGTCCCACTTCATGGACAATTCGCGCAGTGACGGGAGACGATCCCGAAGACTCCATAAGAGAGGTGAAATATGGGCCGTTAAAGTGATATGGAGTTCCTCCCACCGCGGCGAGTGCTCTGCCAGACACCGGAACATCTCTATGTGACGGAGGGCTCTTTTGGAGTCCCCGTAAAAATAGACCTTGAGTTTCTGTGCGCGTTGAATCTGCGTCTTAATCATGGACATCGGATTTGGATTTCCCCGTTTGTAGGTCGGAGATCTGATGACAACCAGCGACCACAACGACGGATTCGAGATAGCAAGTGCCCTCCAGCGACTGCTGACCAGTGTCAACACCCAAGGGCTGTTGTTGATGTGGAACTTGCGACGTTTATATGCGTCATGGACTGACGGTAACGTCCACGAGAAGATCTCGGCAAGTATTTCGGATGGCATCCGTCTGAGCGGCGAGAGAATGGCTTTATTCGGCGCGTGGTATCTCGAGAGCGAGATGCGCTCTTCCTCTAACTGCTGCAGTCGACTATGAAGGCGCGATATCTCGGCTTCTACGTCCGCTAGCCGTGCGCCGGTTTTCGAAACTACCTCCCGAATGAAGGTGATTTCTGCGCCTTCTGGGGGTGTGTTTGTGGTGAGGAACTCCAGGTGCCGCGCCAACGTTCCAGGAGCCACCGCGACACTGATAATCGAGGCGGGTACTTCTGTCAATGAGCTAGGAACAGGGGCACTACATTTCGAGCAGATAGAGGACATCTGTGTGGTACATAAGCATGCACGACGGGCCGGGAGAAGTGGGGAGAAGGCAAAAATTGGACGAACCGGCGTAAAGACGTTTTTTCCCGAGAAGCGTCAAAAGCGGTTGGTGCTCTATCCCCCAAACAAGAAAACTGAACTTGGTAGAGGAGGTAATGGATTGCGGTACACGGAATATAAGATGCGTATGTCGAGCTGGCCTCCGAGTTGGGGTGGCAGTCTGCCAGTCGCCAAGCAACAAGCACATGACTCCCAAATACGCCACAATAACGCGCTTCACAGATGCCGCGTTTCGACACCACGTCACCGTCCCACCTTCAAGTCCTTGGTCATATTTCGTGGATCATTCGACTCCAAATTCAAAATGCTACTGCCCACAATTTTCCTAGCAGAACATCGGATCAGTTGGGCAAACAGCTAGCTGATCTTCATTCTCCAGCGGCTTCTCATTGGCGACAGTAATCCTCACTTCATTTTGCGGGCTCGCGTCTTTTTTTTGCCTCGAAATTTTACCCCCACCCTCGCCAACCTCACCCCTGCCTCACCATCCCCGCTGCTTTCCGCCACAACATGCGGGCGGCCGAACCAACCGCTGATAGGATGCGCCGTGATGTGCTTCGTTGGACAAGATGGGCTCCCGAAAACTTGCTCAAGGCACCAATTTACAGTAAGTCTACCGTGACTGATTGACGCTACGGACCTAACCAAAGGCACATCAAGTGCGTGCTTTTAATTATTCCCCTTCATATCTCCTGACACACTCTTCCATCCTGCACGGACAGGCATTACGGGGGATTCCCGCGTGATTGAATTGGCCTGCATCTCCATTACGGGCTCGCAATCTTTGTGCTACCTTGTCGCAGGCCCACAGCTTGGACCCTCGAGTCTACTTGCCAACGACACGACACTCTTTCTTATTTCTACACAATTTAATAACTGAGTCTGTCTTTCTCAGGCCTTTGCTGCGAATCTGAGAATTCAACTTTATCTCCTTGAACTCTTTCCGTTCCTGCATTCGCAATAATTCAATATTCGGTATCTTCAACGTTGTACCAAGAACGAATTTCCACTTTCATTTATACGTCGTGAGGTAACTTCTACCGATTACATATATCGCTTCCTCAAACATCTACGTCAGCTGGACCATCATGCTGTTATCGCGGCATAGGTGGTTAATTACCGCTATTAAAAGTCTCAGAATGAATTGCGCACCTACCATACCCCTCGTAGTCGAACCAAACGTCTCCAATAATAACATGTGGGGTGCTGATCTGGGTATGTTGTGGCAAGGGTAATTCGACGACAATTTCTTTGCGGACACAAATGGAATACGTACCGTGTCCAGCCATTGACTATTGTTCCGTCCAACCGTGTGTTCCAATTGAGTACATACTCGAAGAATAGAAACATCGCGAAACATGTTGTCTACTATCAAGCTCTATCAGGCTGTAAGTACTCTGTAAGTATCACTATCAGTCCGGAAATGGGAATCCGGATCGCTGATCATGATTATGATCTATCAGTGGCGATGCCACTGGAGTGACTGCACTTCATCTCTGATTCTGATTCTCTCTCCAATCCAACCATGAACAATCCGCCATCAGGCTCCTGGACAACTCCCGCATGTCTCAGTTCCGGACGATAAAGTTCATCTCGGCTGCACATAGTAGATCAGCGCCCACAACCTGTCACAGGCATTGGCCCAGGTACCGATATCCCGGCGCTCGTTCCAGCGCTCACTAAATTTCCTCTTTACACGGCGCGGTTCTGAGCGCTGGTGGCGGTGACCAAGCGGTGATTGACATAATGTTTCAGATCGACATCCGGTGCTCCGCTTCCGTCGCCATCTTTCCAAGGCACTGCTCGCGAGTGGCGAGGCAGTGCAAGTGCGGGCCTTCATAAAGCAACCTTGGGCTCAGCTTCGGTTCAACTCGTATCCCATCTCGAAATGGCCCAAAT
Source organism: Mycena vulgaris (assembly GCA_029204335.1). Lineage (NCBI taxonomy): Eukaryota > Fungi > Basidiomycota > Agaricomycetes > Agaricales > Mycenaceae > Mycena > Mycena vulgaris. The sequence goes on from JARGYA010001198.1 coordinate 13,260, forward strand.
GCAGATGCAACCCTACCCGACTCCTCTCGGGCTCTTCTCCGCCTTCTTCGCGCGTCAGCCCGAACCACTGGTGCTGAAGGAGAAGGTGATGTCATTGTCTGGCGATTCCTTCAGCGTCAAGACCACCGATGGCCGCCCAATCCTTCAGGTCAAGGGCGAAGCCTTCTCGCTCAGCGGGCGGAAACATGTTATGGACATGCAGGGAACCGTGCTCTTTGACATTCGGAAAAAGCACCTTGCCTTCCCTGCCTTATACTACGGCGAAGATCCTGCTGGGAACCACATATTCGAGGTCAAAAGCAAGTGGACGAGTGAGTTTCTTTGTTCTATCCCATGGTGTATGCTGATTCGTTTCAGTTGGATCCTCCAAAGCTGTCTGCAGCTTCATTTCTACCAACGGCAAGGCGGAGAAATTGCTCATGAAGGGCAATTTCTTCGATACCACGGCCAACATCACCGACGAAGCAACCGGTCAGCTCGTTGCGACGATCGACCGCAAATTCTTCAACGCGCGCGAGCTCATCGGTGGGCAGCAGACCTATGTCGTGACCGTTGCGCCAAACGTGGATATGGCACTCGTCATAGCCATGTGCATCTGCTTGGATGAGAAGCGGAATGAGAGCTAGGAGAAAATTGGTGTGGTTGCAATTCCCGGCCTTCTGTTCGATTCCCTCATGACTATACCATCTACATTTTTTTCTGTGCCACCTGGCTTCCCCTCAAAAACCTGTGCATCCTCGAAGGCGATGACCAGGGCTACGGCCGTCGAGATATTTGCGAATATGATGGCGAAAAGCCGAACATTTCCAGATCCGTACTTATACTGAGAGGATGTCCCGAGGTCGAATAGCATGGTTCGAAGAATCCACGACGAAATGTGGATTAGTCAATGCGCGAAATGCAGCAGCGGAATTTGATCCATCTTTGTGAGAGAGTGGCGAGACGTCCATCGCTTGAGATAAAATCTGGCGGCCAGGCTTCCGTGGGCTGAGACAAAGCACGAACCACTCCGCTATCGAAGGTCAAATATGACTAACGCTGGGCGAGCAATGTATGTTTTTTTTTATCTGGCACTGGAATCCAAGGTTTGCCGATCTTGCGATCGGTTCAAGTGCGGCCATTTACTGACACATGCAATACTCGCTGATTAGGTGTGTAGGCTGTACATCCAAAGAGCTATATTTCAGGATTACAGGGAAGCTATTGAACAATAAACTGAATTTGTGTCCGCGCGCGACACAGAGGTCTCTGCGAATTCTACAACGTGTTGCTGACTTCCAGCAGTTTGGGATAATTGGGCGAGCCAAATCCGGTGACCTATGCCAGCGGGTGTGAGATGGGAAAATGAGCATGCAAAGCACTGACTGGATCCCAGCCGCGCGTCGCGTTGAAACCGATTGCGTCTCATCCTGGATTGATCCCTTGTACAGCACGAGGTAAGGATATTTGAGCGACACCGTCGAACTCAGTCTCTTACCAACTGTCACATCGTTGAATGCAGAGGGATTTTGATAGAGAAGTGGGTTGAGGAGCCCCAGCCCGGGAATTCCAGCGGCAATTCGCTCGTTGTTCAGCAGGGCAACGACACTGGCGAAGATTGCGGCACTGTAGTCTGTCGAAACGAAGAGATCGGTGGCCGCCCCGCGTATAACGAAGTCAATCTGGCTTATGGCCGACGCGTCAGGCACTGTTGGGGTCATTGGGGTTGTATCTGGGAACCGTCATCGAACGAGCGCACCTGCACGACCGGACGCATTGAACCCAGTGTTCTCTACGACTCCGGATTTAAGATACCCGTGAACAGCAGTGTCCTGGTATCTGGGGCGTTTGAAGATGTTAGAAAACCCTCCTCCGCTGAAGGGTGCTCCGGTCTCTGCGGTTGCATTGGGGCCGAAGTCGGTTGCGCCGACGGCGGTTACACTTGTGGACAATCGGTAAGGAGGATGGAGATTGTTGGTCGGTGGCATTACTTACAAAGGGCATGTCGCCGGGAAGGCAGGATCAAAAGGGGTGCAATCGAGGAACGGCATACCGCCTGCCCCCCAACCGCCGGTCTCGACAATATATGAAATTCCGCGGGCGGCCAGTTGAGCATACGCATTGCAAAGAGAGCTGTAGCAGTATGAGTGCGTTGCGAACCCGCGAATTATGGACACACATTGCTATTTGGGGCGAGACTTGGCTCTCGAGGGCGTAGTCTCCGTTGAATATGGTCTGGGGTGGGTTGCTCATTGACAGCAAAAAGTGGGCTTGATCTAACATATCGGTAAAGAGATCGTTCGCGATTGTACCTGTGGAGATAAATGTTACAGGAACCCCCGTCGTAAGGCCGACTGCGTATTGAATATCAGGGGTCTGCCAGTGATGCCAGTGTGAGCGGGGAATTAACTATCAATCGAATGCAAACAAACTGCACATACTGCAAAAAAGCCAGCACCGGCGGGAAGTTGATTGTTGATACCACCGTCAATGGAGAGAAGGTCAAATGTCGTGTTGGGGTCCATATCAGGGCGGTATATCTCCAGAAATGCCTAGAGTGGATGGTTGAGAAATGATTTAGAGACCAGGTGATACGCTAGAGCCTTACTTTGAGGTCGCGCTTGCTCACAAAGTTGTTACCAAATCCAGATACTCCAAATACGTTTGCGGCAGCTTTGGCAGGTGCGGAGGGAATCCCATACAGTTCTTGAAGACATGCAGGTGTCCAACTTGAATTTACCCGACAATCGGCAAGGACTGAGGCTCGGGGAGGCGTTGCCCTGGCCGTTCTGGATGGCATGCTCAGGGGTGCGCTCCGAGCGCTGGCCGGAGGGAAACTGCATTTGCGCTGATGTTAGCTGGCCCGTCGCGAAACCGAGACACACACTTGACAGTCGGATGAACCCAACTAATGTCGGGATTGAGGGAGCTAGGAATAGAGTAAGACAGGGTTCGCACAACTGTCTGATTTGTGTCCTGGTTCTGGAAGGTCGAGAAATCCGTCACAAGTAGCTCATTGGCCTGCGAGACTGTTATGTTGACAGAGATCCAGTCGCCGGCGGGGGTGATGGGCGACCAAGCGACATTGTTGGCTGCAAGCCAGGAGTTAACGTTTGAGAGAGTTTCTTCCGACGGTGAAACGAAATGGTTGACCTGAGAAATTGATCAACCACATAGCAAAGTTTGAGAGAGTACCTGCAGACCTCGTCCTGAGTCAAGTATTGTCCATAGCGAGCGTTTCCTGGCGTGCTGATGTCGTAAACGGCGTCCTAGAGACCAGCGATGTCATTTTGAGTCAACGCCAAATGCAAGTTGAGAATTTGGCCCAGTGGGGTCGGTCCAGTGAGCGAGAAGCCAGGTGCAGGACCGTCCCGCTTCTCTACCACGGAAAATTCGCCATGGACCCCGGCAAACAGAAGAGAAAGAAACGCGATAGGCTTTAACATTCCAGAGACAGCTGAGGCCAGGATGCGGAGAATGACAGCTCGCTGTTTATTAATCGTTGTAAATCCTCACGCATCTGAGGGGTTGTGCACACGAAGGAGTTGCTTGACCGTGAACCTACAAAAATAACACAAATGCAGACAGCACCTGCCACAGGTCTCCCGTGCTCCCGCGTCCTGTGCTGCGGAGAGGGATACCTATCAATCCATACGGCGCTGGGGAACCTTCCAATGAAGAATTAAAGAAAAGAGCCGGAGTCTGCTCAGTGCTGCGGCTGTTCGGTGTTGGCTCTCGAGTTATAATTCGAGAAAATAGCCCCAAGTTTATTGCGACATCTGTGATGAACCAAGCAAGCCACTGCAGGAGAGACTAGCAGCAATGGGGGGAAGTCAAGAGGGAAAGGATTGGAAAGCGATGCCGTGACTCGGGATGCCGTGCCGGCCGACAGTTCATACATTGATGAGATCAATCATCTTCATCAACCCCTATTTTGGGCACTTCTTTTTGGCTTCTTGCGGAAGGCGGGTCGTAACAGCAGGTTCGTTCTGGCAGCCTAAGCCACATCCCCTTTTCCTCTACTGCTATGGGAATTCGTAGATAATCAACGTTGAACAACGATTCCCTTGGGGTTGGTACTATCGAAAACTTAGGCAAAAACGAAGTTGGCGGCACGGACATGGTCAGCTACGGCGCACCCCGATCCAGGGACATCATGCTCTCTGCTTCAATAAAGTTCGGAAAGTCAGTTTCATCCGTCGCGCAGGCCGAATCGATAAGCTACACATGGCGAGCCGCGACTCAATTATGTTGAGCTCATGCGCGCGGTCATGGAAGGCCGTTGCCGAAGGAATCCATGAGAATCTCGAAGAGTTGGGTGTATGATTTTGGGAGAGTTCGGTTAATCAACGCCGCTTGCTGACATGAAATCTGTCTTGAAAGATTGAACCACAATTCCAGCTATCCATCGAGCACCATGGTTCTGAGTCTATCGTTCCTTCTACTCTTCGGAAACATTCTATCTCAGCACCGGGCGAGCTTGGGAGCGGGAGAGCTCAACCATGATACCCGAATGAGTTCTTTGCAATGTGCGGGCGTGAAATGAAGGAAAATCGGGTCAGCATAGATTGATTTGACATCTTTTCAGCTGCAGCGCGTGCGGCAGATACATAGCGTTCCATTAATTTCAACATCAATGGCACGTACTCCTGTGCAAATCCGTGGATTCGATTCCAGAATGCGGACAACGGGCTCTGGGTCCACGTCGATCAGTCGCACCGTCAAGACGGACGCGAAAGCGCGCAGACACCGCTCGTCCATGCCTGTGAGCACTAGGGATCGGAAGACTACCGAGCGCAAGGCCGGGTACTGGGCGTCCGCCAGCCAGCAAACTAATTCTTCCCAAATATATCCGGAGAGGCCGTCTATCGCGAGATGCTGGAGAGCGGGCATGCGCAGGGTGGAGAGGAGATGCGAGAGCGTGCCGCGCGGAATGTCTACGGCACGCAAATCTGACAGCGTGAACGAAACAATGTGGGTGTCTATGGCGCAGCCCAGGAGGGATGGAAGTGGGGATGCCGTGATGCTGAGCGTCTGCAGCTCGAGGAAATGGTCCGCGGGTATTTCGCGAACGAAATACCCGCTTTCTTTGACGTGCAGCTCCCGCAGGAAATTGAGCCGCCGGTAGTTTGTAGGGGTTATGGCGCTGATGGAAAATGACCGGAGATGCGGGGAATCGACGGTCATCTTCCATAGAGGGACTCTCCAGCTGATCTCGTCTTCCGGACCCACATGTGAGGCGAATGCATGCACAACGTGCAGGCGCCGGAGCCACGGAAATTGATTCCCAATCACCACCCGCGACAGCATGCTGAGGACATACACTGGGGCTATGACATCCAAGGCGTCAACGCGGGTGCTATGCGCTGTAACGCCCTTCAGCAGCTTCCAATAGTGGGCGAGGGGTGTGGCTGGCGCCCTGCAGTCCACCGTGACGGAGACAAGCGATCCTTGGGACCGAGCGAACAACTGGTCCAGCTTGAATAGCGAAGATCCGGATGATATGCGCAGGTCTCTCCAGAGCGTTGTAGAGCTTAGCGTAATGCTTCTCCACGTTCGACAGACTTGGGATATCAAGATGGTCAGGGTGGATCCGCCGGCAGTAAAGGGCGGGCTAGAGTTGGCCTGCTCGAATATGTAAAGCAGGATTTCTGTAGGACAGTCGTCGATATGCATGGTACGATGACAGAGGATCTAATCAGCGGACTGTAATCCCCGAGCCGTCTAAGAGCCGCATTTGTGGAGAACGTAAGGGACCTTCCATCCAGAGCAAAGGATCAGATCCTCGCAGGCGTAGTGATCAGCTGCCTAGATTTTGAACCCGATGTGGTTATGAGAGCGTAGAGAGGCTTATAGAATACTAGACTGCAGTTGTAACAAAGTTGTAATGTTCCCAAGTTGATTATTCGAGCCTGAGCTG
>JARGYA010001199.1:0-19119 GCA_029204335.1 Mycena vulgaris
TCGGCAGCCGCGGATGACGATGATGTGGACCCTACGCCTGCGGTCGATCTAGATGACGATGCCGACCTCGGAGATGATCCTTTCGCCCAGCCTACTGGGGAAGCCCTATCCAGTCTCGGCTCCGGAAATGAGGCATGGCTAAAAAGCGACCGAGACTACACGTATCCGGAAGTGAGTGCGAGGTTTATTCCACTTCTTTGGATGTTGTTAACATCGAGTAAACAGCTTTTGGGTCGTTTCTACGAATCCCTTCACCTTGCCAACCCTTCTCTGCTCTCATCCTCCGCCGGTAAACGTTACACGATCGCCCCACCATCCATCCATCGTGAAGGCACCAAGAAGAGTATTTTCGCGAACGTGACTGATATTTGCAAGAAGATGCACAGACAGGTAAGATACAATCGACTCTCTGCTCTCCGGTGACTTACCATTTTGTGCCCAGCCCGAACACGTTATTCAATTCCTCTTTTCTGAAATGGGAACCACGGGCTCCGTTGACGGAGCAGGCCAACTTGTTATCAAAGGAAGATTCCAACAGAAACAGGTTGAAAACGTCCTACGGCGATACATTGGTATACTTTCCCTTCTCTTGATCTTGGCTGGCTCTTGATCTCTTGTTGTACAGTGGAATACGTGACATGCAAGACGTGCAAATCACCCGATACGTTGCTGACCAAGGAGAACCGCATTTTCTTCATGTCGTGCGAGTCCTGCGGCAGTAGACGAAGTGTGAATCCCATCAAGAGCGGTTTCCAGGCGCAAGTTGGAAAGAGAAGTAGGAATAAGACCGGGTAGTCGGTTTGTTGATTGTATTTTATTGAACAATCCACCGTTGTTTACTCGTCTGTGGACCACTGGGAAACATGTAGCGCGATCGCAGCCTGCTTGTTGTCAATGCCGAGTATATTAATGAGTCCCAAGAAGCAGCGCGTTCGCTTGTTTGTAGAATGAATGCTAATGCATTATACCACTACAGACATGTGTGGCGCAGGGGCGTTGCGCCAGGTTCATCTTTTATTGAAACGACGGGATATCGCAGTTCGATTTTTCTGTCGTGAATGAAGGATGACTTGCCCTCTATCGTTCATGCCATCGCGGCGAAACACCTACTCTCAGTTCTGTCTGGATAACGAGACCACACGGTTTGGAGCAGATCAGGTAAGGGAGATACCCCAGCGCGGTACAAATACAGTACAAGTTGATTTCCGCATTACGTTCATTAAAGTTTTCCAGAACAAACCCCCTCAATCCATTCAACGTCGCTCTTCACCTTTGTGAGATTCTTCATACCGTCCGGCGTTATGTGGACCACATCCTCGATGCGTACCCCGCCTACGCTTTCGTAGCGTTTCAGAACTTCATGGTCAATCAAGGGGGACTCGCGAATGGGCGCGAGCAGATGCGGGGAGAAGTAAATCCCCGGTTCAACCGTCTGTAGCATGTACATCAGCATCGTCCAGGAATCGGACTGAATCTGCACGCACGACAACCATCCCCGCTTCCAATTTGACGCGGAGCCTCAGGTACTCGTAGAAGCTCGCGTGCCCCAGTTCCACAGCCGCGTTGTTGGGGATGATAGTTAGATTCACGGCAGGCTTCGACGCGCTGGGTACATCGTGTACGTCCATGCCGAGACTGTGACCAAGGCCGTGCGGGTAAAATGCGGCGCTCACCCCGCTCGCGAGAATGGCTTCCTCAGACGTCCATGAGCCTGAATTGGGCGAGGATGGGGATTTGAAGATGCCCAGGCGTTGGAATCCGCGAACCAAAACTCGGTGTGAGAGAAGATGCGCGGCATCCCAATGCAAGCCAGGCTTTAGGATTTCCATACAAGCCTATATTTGATCAGCAATTGGTTGATATAAAACGGAAATCTCCGCACCTTCTGCATTTCCAGAACCAACTCGTAAATGGCCTTCGCTTCGGGTGTGAACTTTCCGCCATTTCCGACAGGCATAGTACGTGTAATATCGGCGGCATAGCAGGTCCATTCGCAGCCAGCGTCGATGAGCAGCACCTGTGGTTTAAGCTCTTTTCCGGCGGATAATGAGTTGCTGTTGCGGTGATCATGAGACCCAACCGGACCCCATGCAAACTCTTTGTCGTTGCCGCCGTTGCAGCAGTAGTGCAGAGTAGACGCACGAGTAGAAGCTGCGACGATGGGGAGGTAAGCTTGGTGTACCGCGCTGTCTATATAATTAATCGGAGGCAATAAGGGGTCGAAACGACGCACCCTTCCCGTCGACAAGACGCCACAAAAATTGCCTCCGCCTCTGCCTCCTTCTCGATCAACCACTCATTCGGAAGGAGGGGACGATCGACACCTGCTCCGGCCCCCGCGACAATACCGCCCTTGACCGCAGCGCCCAAAACGCGCATGACAACTTCGTGTGCGCGCGAACTGATGTCGCACGCTTTCTGGATGAGCCCGACTTCATGCGCATCCTTTATGAGCCGAGCTTGATGCAAAGCAGAGAGGAGATAAAAGTCTGTGACCGCGCCGCCTTCGTTCTCTGCGGCGAGCACAGGCTGGAGGTATTCCTCTGAGACGGTAGGGAAGAGTGGCGAGCCACGAGGGAGCACGTGGAAGAGAGCCGATGGCAAGGCCTTGCTGAGCTTGAGGATGGCGGCGGGCAGGGCTTCAGGATGGTCTACGCGGGTGACGTCATGGGTTTCGCCTGCAGCAGCGAGGGACGGCGGCGGGACGCTCCACATCATATCGGCCAGGTTCGCCTCTGGGATGAAGAGCTCAACGGAGGGGGTTTTGTCGAGTGAGGTCCCGGGTTGGTAAGCCACGAGGAGATACGAGGAGGGTACATTGCAGCCCGAGAGATAGTAGAAGTTGGATTCTTGCCGGAAAGCGATCTCGCGATCTGTGTCGTTTCTGTACGAGACTGTCCGTACTTTAATTGTGGACGATATCGATGGCGTGTTAACCCACCTACGCCGCCAGCGAGGAGGAGAATTTGGGGCTGGGGACGGTTAAAACCGCGGCTATATTTGGTGTGGCTGAACCGACCTTTGTTTTCTCCGACACAGGGAGAAGAGCGCAAAGGTGCTCGCAGACATTGAGGACATGGTTGGTGGCTGCGTGAGGGTCAGCGGAGAGCTTACAGAAACAGACGATGCTGGCCTTGATACATTCTGGTTCCGAGCAGGGTTCAATACCGTGATCAAAACAGGAATCCTTGCTTCAACCAAACCAACCCCACTCGAATCCAATTTGGCGATTTAGACATCGTGCAGCACATTCACTCAGCACATTTAGTACGCGGCTCCAGTGCTAATAATGACACCACCGGCCCTCATCAACCGCTGAAAAAGTAATACTGACCCCGAAGTCCTCCGCGACGACTGCTCCTCCCTTCGTCGACTTCGTGCGCCTCTGCACTTCGAAATCAGTGACCGTCTCGTTCTGGTCGACTATCCCGAAGCTCCGAGTTGCTTCCTTGCTGGTGACGCCGTCCCACTGCACGGCGCGTCCAGCAGCAGCACACGGTCAAAGCCGCCCATCACCTTGGGGGAACTCGCGCTCGTACTTACAAGCACACCACGACGTTCTTGCATTCTAGGCGTGCACGTTCACAGTAAGGCTCTTCATCAGCGCCTTGTTCGCGTCGTTGGGTACTCCCGTGTTCTGCAGCAGCGCGGCGATGTGCGTCGTTTTGCCGCTCGGGGCGCCGGATGCCATGTTCAACACGCGCTCGTTGGTCTGCGGCGAAAACGCAATAATGGGGAGGAACGAAGATGCCGCGGGTGGAATGTAATTGGCATACTCAGTGTTAATAGCATGCAGAAACTTTATCTTCAAACACAAAAATATATACTGCTGTCAAAGACTTGGAGGCCGACGTTAATTCACCTCTTCCTCGATCCAGTGACACCTAGCGCTTCTCCATGTATGCGTACTACAGTCAAGGCGCCGGCGGCGCGTCAAATCGCGGTCACGTGAGAGGCTTTGACCGATTCGACGCCAACCCAAAGGCGAAGCGAGAAAGCCCGGGACATATCAGCAATGGCGAGATGTCGTCCGTCATTCCAGCCTCATACTTCGTCAAAGTCAGACTCGGAAAGCGGGTAGATGATTTGAATACAGCTAGACTGGATGTACTACCGCGCCGGACACCGTATTACGCTGAATCGCATCACTCGCCCATCCAACGGCCTGCGCTCTTGCATACGTTCAGGAAAGTAAAGGAGTGGACGCGGGCAGATTTTCTAAATGCCAGCCGAGTTCCGAGGGAAACTCGCAAGTCGAGCACCGCCACAATTCCAAACGCTCTTGTCAGCCACTTTCCGCTCACTCTTCCCTCCTTCTCTCCTACCACCATCATCTCGCATTTTCGCCCCTTCTCCTCCTTTCTTCTCTCTGCCGCAAGAGGTCAAGCGAGTAAGGCGTCGAGTGAGTGAGTGAGTGATTCCTGCCTCCCGTTGCGCTCGAGCTCGCTGACGATTGGCGCGTTGGGTCCTCCTCGCCATTGACGAAATCGCCGTCCACCCCACATGGTCTCTGCATCTCCTCGCTTCTGCACTCGCCACCACATTTCCCGCCCTCTCTCTCTCTGGTACGTCGCACCTCCCATTCTATTCCACCGGCGGCTGACGCTCATGGATGTGGCTGACAGGTCTTCAGGCAGCGACGACGACGACGACTCATTGTTCCATCCATCCATCTTCCATCTGGTCCTTCAAGACAGCACAAGACCGCGCAAGACCAAGCTACGTCAAGCGAGCTTCAAGACCGTCGCCGCCGCCGATGACAAGCTAGGCGTCGTCAAGTCGACTTTCTTCAACACCGCCGGGGACGACGTTCAAGACCTCGGCGATAGACCGTCAAGGCTCTTCAAGACTCAAACCGTACCTCAAGCTCAAGACTCGACCCTTCAAGTCCAAGCCAAGACCTCGCGCAAGACTCACCAAGACGTTTTCAAGTCCTTGGCTCACGCGCAAGGCTCGAGCTTCAAGACCGATGAGGACGACGCTATGGTCTGGCGGTGGCAAGATGCAAGACCTCGGTGGGATACCGTTAAGACGCCTCAAGAGTCAAGACATCTTGAGATCAAGATCCTCAAGACTCAAGACGCCGCAAGAATCAAGAATCAAGACAATTCCAAGCGCATGGCCGTGCACAAGACTCACCGAGGCTTCAATACCGCCTAGCGTTGTGGTTTAAGACCTCAGTGGGAGACTGTCAAGGTTTCAAGACCTTCAATCCTTCAAGCTTCAAGAACTCGTGGAAGGATCAAGTTTCAAGACACCGTCAAGTTAAAGCTCAATGACAAGACCTCACGCAGGATTCAAGATTCGCCTCTCAAGTTGTCGCGCAAGGATCAAAACTCGATTCAAGACGCCGTCAAGCACAAGTTGCAAGAGCTCAAGACTTCAGTGGGAGACTGTCAAGAATCAAGACGTCAAGGCCCCCTTCAAGGCGACTTCAAGATCAAGATTCAAGACCCACCTCAAGCCCTCAAGACGGCCTCAAGTCCAAGATTGTCAAGCCTTCAAGCTTCAAGGCCCCCTCAAGACCCCTTCCTCTATAAGACCACGCAAGAATCAAGACCCCAGTGGGAAATTGTCAAGGATCAAGACGTCAAGACCCGCTTCGAGGCAACTTCAAGATCAAGGAACCTCAAGATGCAAGACCCGCTTCAAGACGACTTTAAGAACCTCAAGCCGGGCAAGCATTCAAGACCCGAATCAAGACAGCACAAGACTCAAGAGCTCAGTAGGAGACTCGGCCGCAAGGATCAAGACCCGTTTCAAGAGGAAATGCAGATCAAGACCCACTCAAATCCAAGATCGTCAAGTCTTCAAGACGCCTTCAAGAGTCTTCCTCAAGACCATGCAAGACCTCAGTGGGAGACTGTCAAAAATCAAGACGTCAAGAAGATAACTTCAAGATCAAGATTCGAGACCCACCTCAAGCCTTCGAGACGGCCTCAAGTCCAGATCGCCAAGCCTTCAAGCTTCAAGATCCCGTCCTCAAGACCGCGCAAGAATCAAGACCTGCGTCAAGACAACTTCAAGATCAAGATGCTCAAGACAGACAAGAGTTCAAGACCCATACCAAGACGCCTTCCTCAAGACAGCGCAGGACTCGGGACCTCAGTGGGAGCCTGTCAAGACTTAAGAACTCAAGACCCGCTTCAAGAAGCTTCAAGATCAAGATCCTCGAGGCACACCTCAAGACGCCAAGACTTCAAGACCCGCACCAAGACGCCTTCCTCAAGACAGCACAAAAATCAAGACCTCAGTGGGACGATGTCAAGAATCAAGACGTCAAGACGCGCTTCAAGACGGCTTCAAGAATATTCAACCCACCTCAATCATCAAGACCCTCAAGACGGGCAGGAATTCAAGACGCACATCAAGGCTTCAAGCCTTAAGACCTCGCGCGAGGATCAAGACCGCTTCAAGATGCTTTCCTCAAGATCCGCCTCAAGCGTTCAAGATACTAAGACCGTTGGGAGACCCTTTGCTTCGCGACTAAAGACCTCGGCGGGAGCCTGCCTCAAGACGCAAGACAGGTCCTGAAGACTGCGAGATTGGCTAAGGGCTTCGACCTCTTCTTCCCTGTTCTCCGCGGCCACCCTCATGTTTTTTGTTGTGTTTTGTATCAGTGGTCGGCGGTCCCATGCACGCAGTGATTTTCCGAGGCCACGGAGATGCGGAGAACGTTGAGACGGCAGGGTTGTATGCGCGGAGTTTTTGTCGAGGCTGGACACTGGCAGCGCGTGGAAGCGTGCCAACCTATTTCCTGGGGAAGGGTGAGAGCTTTGTCTCCATCCTCGTGCTCCCTTGTCGCGGGTCCCAGGCTTAGTGCGCGTGCATTTGGCTTTCCCTACCCATTTGCACGCGTCAACTAAACGCACGTTAAAGTTCTTGTTTCTTATTGCTTTTTTTTCATGTAATTGTCACTTGGAAACATGTATGGCTTTGGAGGCAGGCAGCCAAGTGGCAACGCAAATGCATGGGCGCAGAATTCGGATTTTCGGCGATTTCATGATGAGGTCTTGGGCAGCTAGACCGATATTCGACGACGTCCCATACATCGGTTACCGGATTGAGCGATGGGAGGTGTTTGTATTTGTATTTACTGTTCGTGTGAACTTTGGTTTGAACCATCATCATGTCTAGATTAACCTCTGCACAGATTATCAGCCAGGGCCACTACCTCGAGCCCGACTTTGAGCCAGCGTCGCTCACTGTCTCTCAGCTTCTCGGCGTCCTGGGCTATCACAACGTCGTCTATCCTTCGCCCTACTCCAAGCCAAAGCTCATCGCACTTTTCAACGCTGAGATAAAACCAATGGCCTCCAAATTCAAGAAGGAGCGCCTCAAGGCAGAGGCCAGCATCGCCAGCGACGACGGGATAACCGATGGCCACACTGGCGAGCCTCTTGGTGGCGCGCCCAAGGTGCGTTCCTTTTCTTTCTCTTTCAGTGACACGCGAAGCCTCATGGCTGGCAGCCTCCCGTGGTGCGACGTTCATCCAGGCGACTTCCCGCGCGCCATCCCAGGAACAAGAAGTGTCGCCTGTTCGTCCTGATCCCGTATGTTCTTTTCATTCGCGCGTGGTGAGAGCCTCACTTTCTTTGCTATAGCCCAAACGTCGACGGTCATCGGCCCAGCCTAATCTCGGCGGTCCATCACGCAAAGTGGAGCATGTAGAGCCCGTTCTGGTAGAAGAAAGCGAACCCGAAGAAGAGGAACTGCCGGTCCGCAGATTGGAAGAAGCAAGAAGACGGTATGACTGGTTAATGATGTCACCTTGTTCGCTTCTAACGAGGATTACCACGCTCAAGGCACAAGCAGCCGGGGAACAGGCTCGACGCGTTTCTCATGCGGTACGCGATCCTTTCAGCTCCAGTCAAAGTTTCTAATATTCTTGTACAGGATGAGAGTGGTTGGGAAGACAACAATGTTTTCCAATCGGGGGCCGAATCATCTTCCCCTGCGCGCCCTCGGTCAAAACCAGCCCGCAAGAGTGTCGTGCCCCGAAAAACGCGCAGCTCAGTGTCTGCCCCCCCAGAAATGCTACTCCCATCGTCATCGCCAATCCGAATGAAAGACGAGCCCATGTACTCTCCGCCGCAATCGAAATTCGAGCCTCAGCTTCCGGCGAGCGTCACGCGAGAATCGCGCATTGTCGCCCCCAAATTTACTAGAACTACCTTTGTTCCGCAGGAGCACCCGCAACCGAAGGAAGAACAACAGGATACAGATATCGGAGATACCGACTTTGCTGACGACGGCCCGACCGAAGAATTTGGCGACGGGGACCAGGAGTTTGATGAGGAGGATGAAGGCGAAGAAGACCACAATGCAGTTATTTCCCGACGGATCGCGGAAGGCGGGAATCAGGTCGCAATCCGCCAGTCCTCCGCGGCCAAGAAACTGAGCGCCATGAATATTCTATCACGCATCGTGTTCTTGCTCTTCACCCTTGCGTCGTCGGGTGTTGTGCTCAAGTACAAATCCGAGTCGGCGACGATCGGCTACTGCGATGCTGGGCGCCCGACCAACCAGGCGCTGGAGGCGCTCCGCGCGGAGCGACTGTCTATCGAGGTGTGCAATCGCGAGAACACCACTCTTGTGGACGGTACCACCGTGCCCGCCGCCGGCGCTGCTCCCGCACCCAGACGCATGCACGCCGTGCCCCGAGCACGGGACGTGCACCCAGTTCAGTGTCGCATGCGACACGGGGTTCCTCCTCCGCCCGCACCCGCTACTGTTTTTCCTCCCTGCGGAGCGCACGCCGGACACGGTGAGGACCGCGACGGACGGGCTACCGGGGCTGGGGAGTGTCGGGCTGCCGCCGCGCTGCGTGGAAGACCCGCAACGGAAGCTCCACATTGGTAAGCTGGGCAAGGCGGTGGAGAAGGAGCTGGGGGCAAGTCCGTGGACGGCGGGTGTGCGCGGGCTCGCGCGGGCCAGGACCCTTTTCTGATGCGGATGGTGGCGAGGCCCGGCGCTGGGGAAAAGAGGTCGAGAAATTGAAGGAGGAGATGCGCAGTAGAACTCCTGTGCGTTTCTGGCCATTTTCTTCTCGTGCGTGGACTGACGGTCTTATCACAGGCCAAGATGCTCCCCGCGTTCGATGGGCTTTACTCCGACGCCATCCAAGAGCTAAGCCTATGGGGTGGCATAATTAAAAGCGAAGATAAAAGGTCGGCTCTGAATTTCGGCCGAATTCGTACTCGGCTCACATGTGATTTCCTCAGCGGTAACCGGTACGTCGCGCTCAAGACGGCGCACCTCACATGGGACTGCGTGGTGATTGTCAAGTCTCGGGCGGTCTGGGAAGAGTGGCGCGCCACTGTCTACGGTAGGCGCATGATATGTCCGATGAAGGCCTGGATCTAATTGCGGGCTTGATGTGCAGCGCTCGGCATGCTGATCCTCGGAGGCATAGTTACGCGGGCGCGGCGCGCGCAGAGCGCGGTGGAGGGGCAGCGGGTCGCGGGGCTGGTGCAGACGGCGCTGGACACGCTGCGGTCGCAGGAGCGCGCGTACCACACGGACCCGGCGATGGCGGCGCAGCCGTTTTTGTCGTCGGTGCAGCTGCGGGACGTGGTGCTCGCGGACGAGCACTCTGTGCCCGCGCGCGCGCGGCTGTGGGCGCGGGTGGAGCGGGTCGTCGAGGGGAACGCCAACGTGCGGGCGAACCTGGAGGAGGTCGGCGGCGGGGACGAGATGCGCGTGTGGCGCTGGGTCGGCGCGCCGTCGCCGAGCAAACGAATCGAGTGATTAATTATTATACACGACGTGTATCTAGCTGGATATTGTATGTTACGTCTCGGGGTCCACAACCATATACACTTTTCGAGCACATGTCGATGTCGGACATACGGACGAACAGGTGAGGTCCGGTAGCCGACGGGAAGTAGCCGACGGGAAGCACTCCACAAAAGGCGAATCTGTGGTCGAGGGGCGATCGGGCCGCAATCCCATTTAGATGTGACAAGACAATAGCGAAGAGGTTAGTAGCCGGAGGCGCCCTGGCCCATTGGGATCCCGGCCTGGATCTTGTCGATCAAGGCGCGTTTCATAAATTGCTCCTCGGCGAGGAGGCGGCAGGACTAGCGTGTGTTTGGTGAGCGGGCAAAATAGAGCAAGCAAAGGGTGCGTACCCGCAGAAAGCGCTCGAGGTCGATGCGGCCGCTGTTGAGGGCCTTGGACAGGTGGTAGATGGTGTCCTCGATCGCGTTGTCCTCTGCGACGAGGTTGATCAGCCTGGAGGGCTGTTAATTATTTATGGTTGCGGATTAAAGGAACGACGGACTGGTTGTGCACGATGGTGGTAGAGCAGACGAGCTCGTCGACCTCGGGGGTGCTCTTGGCGCGGAGGTCGGCGACGTTGCGCTCGCCGGCCTCGACGCTGGCGCGCATGCGGGCGGCGGCGGTGCGGCAGACGTCGCGCACGGCGTCGAGGCGGGCCATCTCGTCGCGGATGGCGGGCTCGCCCGCGAGGAGGTCGGCCTGGTGGGCGCGGAGGCGGTCGGCGTCGAGGGCGAGGGCGTGGGCGAGGGACGCGAGCTCGGAGGAGAGCTTGGCGTGCACGGCGGCGTGGAGGCGGAGAAGCTCGGGGTTGGGGGGCCGCGGGGGGGCGGGGCCGGCGAGGACGGCCTGGGGCGCGTGGAGGACGGGGTGCTCGGGGGCTTCTTCGTCTAGGAGATTGGGAGCGGGGGGCACGGGCGCGGGGGGAGCCGGGGGCTGTGGCGGGGCGTACTGGGGATGGCCGGGCGGGGTCGGGGGTGGCGGGGGGCCCCGGGGATGGCCGGGCGTCCACGGGGCGGGCGGAGCTTGGTAGTGCGGCGGCGCAGGCGGGGGCGCAGACACGGGCGCGGGTCTATATTGGGGCGGGCCGGAATCTGGACGGGGATGGGGTGGCAGCGGCGGTGGGGGGCGTGCAGCCAGGCCGTCATTCGGGTATTGCGGGGTGTGCGTCCGCTGCTCTGGTGCCGGACTGCTGTACTGCGGTGTCTGCGGTGCCTGCGGCGTCAAAGTTCTGTACTGTGGCGCCTGTGAGCTGTGTGGCGTCTGTGCGCTGTACTGAGCAGACTGTGGCGTATGTGGCTTTGGGGGGAGGCTCGGTGGCTGCTGGGATGGGCGCAGTTGAGGCTGCGGTTGGGGCTGCTGTTGTGGCTGCTCCCTCGGCTTTGCATAGACCGGAGGCACACGCGAGAACTCTGCCTGCATCGCGTCGACGAGGGCGGCGAGACTGCAGCCCTCGCTCTTGCGGGCCCACTGCTGGACATAGTCGATCGTGGATCTGCCGCTGACGTCGAGGTGGGGGCCGGGCTTGACGAGCATGTCGGCGGTGGGGACGACATACGGGAGCGGGGGCTCGCGGGGGTAGTCGCGGGTGAGCCAGATGGCGATGGGGATGTTGTAGGCGGCGGCGCGGAAGGAGATGGGGAGGAGGCCGTGGACGCAGAGCAGGAGCTGGGTGCGGCCGTCGTCGTAGGCTGGGGAGGTCAAAGCGAGTTATCGGATCGAGCGGGAGACGTACTGTATACGTCCGACTTTGGCCTTAGGGATGGGAAACGGGCGAGGGCGGCGTCGATGTCAGCAAACACGCGGTCGGCGGCGGCGTACGGGGCGACATTCTCGCGCAGCCATTTCTGGGTGAGCGAGAGCTGGGACATGGTGAATGGGATCAGATGACCGTACAAGTACAAGTCCCTGCTCAATGCAACCTGTCGCATTAACCATTTAATGACCCGTTGCGAGGCACGCAGCGACTTGGTAAATGGAACATGTTCCATTAACCATTTGATGGCGCATCAATCTTGAGCGCACACTGACTTTAACCGCGACCGCCCTCCAAGTGGGCCCCATTGATGCGCCATCAATCGGTTAATGCAATGCCAAGTCGAGTTTAGAACTGGTGTTAATACACCCCTGTGCCTGTCGATCCTTAAAGTACTTTGCAAACATCTGCTATCCAAGTCCGAAGAAACCGCGGAGGTATTTCTCTATTGCAAAAAACGACACTGTGTCGTACGCGGAAGAGAGATCCGGCGAGGAGACGGGGCCGTTTATGGTCCGTAAATGTCAGAGATTATGCTGTGTACTATTCCGGCGGTTAGGTCCCCGGGACGCGTTGGAGCGCGTTCGTTGGTCTTGTGGGCTCTCCAGCCACAACACTAGTGGAGGCCTACCCCGTTCGCGATTAGATTAGACGAGATCTCCGCGCACAGGAGGCCAACCCCGGAAAAAAGAGGGAGCCGTTAGTTTGGGTCAGCCTCGCCTTTTGCAGTGCTACCGCTTCCATCTACATCCGTCTGCAACGGCCCAGCAGCCTGGCGCGGGGAACGGCACCGCGGCCCTCGCGCTGACAGGCCTTTGAGATTGCCTGATTTGTGTGGTGTCAATGTCACACCCGCTGCTTGGGCTCAGGATAACCAAATAAAGGTCACATCGGATCTACCCTGACTCGTTTACCACCAACTATTTAGCGAACCCGGCTGAACACCAGACATGTCTCTCCCTCTGCCCCCCATGGACGACTCTGCGCCCAGCTCCTCAAAGACCCTCACCCCCCAGCGCAAACACCGCAAGCTCCTCAAGGATGGCAGCGGCACCGCCGTCTGGCCAGAGGCCATCGAGTCCATCTTTGTCCAGGGTATGCGCAGTCTCCCCTGCGCTGCACACCAGTTCTGACACTCCCCAGGCCTCCGCGAGTACTGGGACTCCCCTTGGGCGACGTATTCGCGCGGCCGCAGCCGCTGGCGCAACCAGTTCCTCGTCGACTACCTCCAGAACCTCGGCATCGTGCGCACAAAGAAACAAGTCGCCAGCCACATCCAGGTCCTGCGAAATATGTGGAAAGGGGAACCAGGTATTACCTCCGTCCCTCCTCGATCGCTCGTTTTAATTCCGCCCCTCCTTAGAATACCATCTCGTAGCCGGCGGCGAGGAGCTCTTTCAGGACCCCGTCAAGGTCGAGGAGCACCCCACGCTCCTCACCCTCGCAGACGAGGACGACAATTCCGACCTCTCAAACTCCCCCCCAGATTTCTTTGCCGACTTCCCACCGTCCCCGGGGGAGACCTTCCCAGGCCTCACCTACTCTCCCAGCAGCCCCCTCTCCTCCGTGCCCGACCTCGACTCTCCCCCGAACGCCTTTTCCACCCTCTCCACGCCCTATCCATATGGCGTCCACCAAAAGGCCTACCCCGCCGCATTTGCGCCGCCCCCGGTCGCCCCTGTGCGCTACCCGAACCGCACCACAAGTCTCACCCTGCTCGCCGACGGCATGACTGCGTTCAGCGTCAACATCGACAAGCTCGCGCCCGCCGCGCCGCTGCCCGCGCGCACCCCCCCGCTCGTGCTGCGGCTGCGGCTCACCATCCCGCCCGTCGACGACACGCGCGCCCCCGCCAACCTCCACGGCTTCTTTGCCAGCGTGCGCCTCGCCGGCTTGTGGTCCGCCCAGGCCAAGGTGTTTACGCGCGTGTACGACGGCGCGGGCCAATGCATCTCAAACGAGGAGGGCGCGCTCCAGCCGAGCAGCGTCGAACTCGGCACTGTCGTCGCCTCGCTCCCCGACTCGGCTCTCACCCGGGCACGCTGGTGCGACGCGTCCGTGCAGACGTCGCTCACGCAGCAGATCGTCGTCGACGGCTCGACCCTGCTCTTGGTCGTGTACGAGCTCGACCGCCGCACGACGCTCCCGGCCGCCGACCTCGTCAGCTTCCAAAAATACACCAGCGCCGGCGACGCAAAGCCCCCGCCGTCGCCGGTATACGCGTCGTACGCCCCCGCGACGACGCATTACTCGTACGCGCCGGCCCCGTCGGCCTACTCGCCGCCCGCATCGGCGCCCTCGTACTCGCCGACCTCATCGGCCCCGGCGTATTCGCCACCCAGTCACGCGTACTACGCCCCCAGTCCGTATGCACAGCAGTCGCAGCCGTACGGGCACCCCCCGCCGACATCGTCGTACACGCCCTCGTTGTCGTCTGCGCTCACGCCCGTCCCGCTACGTTCATAGGCTCCGAGCCCTTCGCCCGGCCCCGCCCGTCTTCCAGTATCCTATCCTATTCCTATCTATCGCTCGATGTGTAGATTAATCCCCTGCCTCCGAGGATCCCCCCCTTCCATTCGCCCTCCCACCCCATTCCTGGCGTCCCCTTCGTCTTCGCCGCCAGCCTCATCTCATTTCGTTCATCTGCCATTATAGTGTATTATGTATCGTGCCCAGGGACTGTATGACCAGTTGTAGATAGTGTAGCGTATCACCCCAGGAACATTAGTAGTGTCTTTCTATTGGACTGAATGGATCACAACCCCCGTCTTGCTTGAATGTCTTGTGCGCGCGGAAATCGAAATTTGCTCGGGGCACTGTGCGCGGCGTGGGAGGCGCGGGATATTTTAAATTGAACACCCCACGCGCAACGGGCACGGGGTATCCTCGCATCGGCGCGGGCCGTCTCTTTTTTTTTTTTGTGGCTGCTTGACACGACGCAGGGTCGCGGGAAGATCGTGATTTACGGGAGTCGAGCTCGGGCTTGGGGTCGGGGTCTAGAGCGCGTTCTCCTTGTGGCTAACGACATCGTACGTAGTTTTTTTCGGCTGTTTTTCTTGGACGCGGCGGCCGCATCTAGACGAAGATCTATATTGTACACTTAGCCGACGACGCGACGCGACGCGCCTCGCTTCGCGAAATCGCCGGATCTCCGGATCGCCAAGTGTGATCTCGACCGGTTTCGAACACCTTCGCGGAACCGCGCACCCACTCATATTCCATTGTGCTAGCTAGGAGACAGGCTTCTCGATCCCCGCGTCACAAAGCCGCGAGAACGCGAGTGCTGCCGAGCCGACCCTCACGAGCGCGTAAACGCCATCACCTTCTGCGCCTCCGCCCGCACGCGCGGGTCCCAGTGCTGCCCGCCCAGCGCGACGAGCTCCCAGAAGCACGTCCCGAAGGGGTTGCACAGCTGCGGGTCGTCGACGTCCGCGCGGTACGCCCCATCCAACGCGCGCTCCTCCGTCGACAGCAGCGCCGCGAGCTTGACGTCCTTGGCCAGCAGCCCGCCGACAAAGTCGAGCGCGCGCAGCGCCGCCGCGGGGGGCCAGTGCAGCGCCGCCGTCAGCAGGCGCTTCGCGAACGCGGCCGCGCGCCACGGGGGCGCCGCCGCGCCGAACGTCCGAGGCGAGAACACGATGTCGAGCGCGCGGAAGAGCATGTCCGCTGGCCCTGTACCCGGGTCCGCCAGGCTTAGCGGGAGGATTAGCGCGTATAGCCGCGAGATAAAGTCGCTCAGATCGATGTTGAGCGCCTCGCCTGTGTTGGCGGTTAGGGGAGGAAAAAAATAAAAAGATGGGTGGGAAGCGCGCCTTGCCCGGAGAGAAGCTCAAATGCCGTCACGATGCACTGCAGGCGAAGCTGCACGACCTTTGACGCGTCTGCCTCGTCCACCTCCTCGTCGTCATCCGCCTCGCGCGCAATGAGTTCTTTGAGAACCTTGAGTAGGTCCTTGAAAAAGTCGATGTTGACCAGGTGCGCGAACTTGGAGATGCCCTGCAATGCAGCAGAGAGAAGCGGCGTCGGACGGGGGTTCTTGATGATACTGAAATAGAGCACGAAAAGAAGCTTCAACGTCTCCGTGTGCTATAAAATCAATCATCAACATTGCTTCGCAAGACGCCCACATAACGATGAAACATACTGTAACCGCCCGCTCCTCCTTGTCGACCTCCGCCTCCGCCTCGCGGAACTCGCGGTCGATCTCCTTCTTTTCTTTAAGGGCCTTGCGCGCCTTCTTGCTCAAATGCGGCTGTGCCGTGGGCTTGCCCTTTGCGCGTCGCGAGGCGTCTTTACCATAGGAGCTGCGCTTGACTGGATCCGGCTTGTCCGTGTGCGACTCGGACGCGCGTACACCCAGCTCAGTCTTCAACCGCAGGTGCAGCAGGCACGACAGTACCGTCGGGTGGATGTTGAACCGTTTTTCCTTGACCATCCGGTTCATCAGCCGCACAATTTCAAGAGAGGCGGTCCCCGTGAGATCCGCGCGAAAGACTTTGATGATGGCGCCGAGGCATTGGTCTGACGACTGGGGAATGTTTGGAATACGGAAAGAATACAATGTAAAAGGCGGACGGACCTTGTTCCCACGATTTTTTACTCAGACGCGCTACGATGCAGCTCATCACATTGACGCGAAAGTTAAAGTGCGTCAATTCGGTCACTAGCGTGCACATGGTGCTCAGCGCGATGTCGGCGAGTTCGCTGCGCGCTATGGGACGGGTTGAAGCAAGACGCTGGTTAAGAAGAATGTGGCACACCTTTCAGCTCGGCTTCCAGCGCCCGAAGGTACGTCTGGTACACCACGACGAGGCCCTGTTCCCAATCCCGCGTGCGCGAAACCATTTGGCTGACCTTCTCCGTCTTCTCCTTCTCTGTGAGCGCACGGATGCGGTACCCAGGGATAATATCCTTGAACACCGCGAGCTGGGAGAGAATCGCGAGTTTCCGGATGATCAGATCATTGGCGACCGGGTCGGGGTGAGTTGGGGTGGAGATTTCCGCGAGTGAAAATGTGTGGAGGCGTCTTAAAAGCCCAAGCTACCGACAATCTTAAGTCAAGACGAGGACGTATGCACACAAAAACATACACTGTTTTCGGGATCTGATACAATGTCCTGGCAAATGCCGGCAATTTGGTCCTTGGCACCTTGTATTCGCGCCGCTCGCGACTTGTTGCCGATAACGTCCACAACCGCGGGGCGACCGAACCGCGCGCCCGTAGAGACATCTTCCCTCCGTGGAGCCTCCGGTACGTCCTCGTCCTCGCTCTCTTCCTCCGTGTCTTCACTAGTAGAGAGTTGCTTCAATTTGGCCCCGGTTTTTTGTATACGGCCGTCGGCCAATTTAATCGGTAGCCTTTGTATGCCTTGATCTGCGGAAGACTCCCATTCCGGTCTGCGTTTTCGTGGGGCGGTCTCGTAAGGCATTTCTGCGTTCGAGCCCAGGTCACTGGACGACGACATTGAACCGTCCGACTCCCCTCCATCCGAGAGACCCTCTTCATCATCCGACGGAATTTCGGAGCTCCAATCACCATCATCCTCGTCGTGAGAGTCGAGAGAAGGAAGGTCGTCGGTGTCTACCGCCTTTTTAGCCGGTTTATTGAGACGGTGCAACCGATCCGTCTCCTTTTTACTCCTGCAGCCAAGTTAGAAGGTATTACGCGCATTCATTGTCGGACACTCACCGGGAGATGCCTGTCTGATCAAGAGCGTTCAAGAAGGACGCTGCCCCGCCATATTCCTCCAGAACGTCAAGGTCCTGGTCAGAGAGGTCCAACTCGCCGTCACTTTCATACGAGGGGATCGGAATGGTCCCACGGTCTGCTGCCTTTTCTTTTCCCTTCTCTTTGGGCTTGATGGTGTATTTTTTGGGTCCGTCGGCGAGCTTGGCTTTTTGAGTAGAGGGTGCTAATTTGCGTCTTTTCGACGGGGCCTAAGTGCGGAGTGAGGAAGTGAATGTATAGGTTCACAAGTACCTACCAACGTAGGAGGTGCAGACCTTTTCCCGCCTGTCTTGGGGGCCATGGTGCAACTGCCGTTTTTGGACTCAGATTTCGCGTTTCGCAGAAGCGTGTACGCATGTTTGGCATGAGCCTTTGCCTTCCCTTGCAGCAACCGCGATAATTAAAGGGATTAGCTCAAGAGTAGCTATCGACTAGGGGCAGTGGATTCGGGCTCCCCTACTGCAGCGTCGCGTCCATGGATGTCCCTCCCACTGACCATCTTCTGCGTCCGAACCACGTTGGCCTCTTGACCCTCTTTATCCTGACTTTCAAGGTAGGTAGATAAAATAATATTCATGCGCGGTTCCGTTAAGAAATAGCAAGGAATACGAAGGAAAACTGCCCCCCACATTTCTGCTCCATGTCTACCGCGTCCTCCTGAATGAGGTTGTTGAGGCGCGCAGGCATTTCGCCCGTTGCAGCTCATTCGCTCATTCAAACTAGGTCGCACCGCCGAAAACATTCGGAGAACTGTACTTCGAACTAGAGACTGGGCCAAAATCAGAAGAGGACTATCCTAGACAGTTGATTGAAAGCTTTGCCGCTTGCGTGAGATCCATTGCACAGTATATCCATTCCGGTACTGACTTTAGCTTAGCGGAATGGTCTTTCCTCAGCGGAAGAGATGTCAAACTTCTTTGCTGGTGCGTTCTCTCTACAACTATTCTCATCCCTTAACCCGTAAAGCGCAGGTCTACCATCGTTGTTTGTGGAAAAGGTCGATGGGGAAGAAGTGCGTGGGGGCCGCGAATGTTGCCAATTACCCTAACCATTGACTTAGGATGCGTTGCCGACGCTGGTAACAACCCTCTGCCACCGTGATAACTTTCAAGTAATATTCGCCGTAATTAGCTGCGTCGGTCTGTCTTTGGCTATTTCTGCCGCCGGTGTTTTGTTAGCTTCCTCAAGTTGTCCTTCTATGGCGTTGGGAAACTCCAGAAAGAATACGAAGCCTGGTGTGGGGGGATCGTCGCCCCTACGGATGTCCCCATAATCAAGGATCAATTGCACAGTTCGTATTTAGCTGCCGTTCGTGCCTGAGATAACATTCGTGTACTTTAGGCGATACCCACATTTTCAGAACGGTTGCGGACAAGACGGTATGGGCCCAACCCGATGCGTATCAAGTGTAGGATCACGCTACCCTTTTTGTTGGTTGACTAAATAAATCAATAGCTGGGAGAAGAGCCTAGCAACAGGGGATGAGAGCATTGCTACTGAGAATTTACGCAGGTACTTCGAACAGCATTTTCACGAGCAAAACGATTCGTACGTTTTCTTCCGCTATTGTTCGGCGGCATTGCTAAACTGCTGCAAGTGGATTTCGTCACCACGCATTGCTCAACCTGGTGCGAATGCATTATGTTCGCCAGGAATATGTTGCCGCTAGAAAGGTTGGGGCAGAAACCGAGTCATCTCTTCCTCTGTTTACCGATCCCTGCAGTTACTTTCGGAGGCAATCGGTGTTGCACGCACTAGCAACGACAAATCGACGCTGCAACATTGCATAAGGTCGAATTTACCGTTGCGATAAAGGTATACTTGCTAATTTTTTCCCAGCATGTTGCATCGCCTT
>JARGYA010000120.1:0-386978 GCA_029204335.1 Mycena vulgaris
GCGCTGTGCTTCAGCTCTGGCTCTCCTCTCTCTCCCGCCCCCGCGTTCCATAATCTCCCCGCGAAAGGCGCGCTCGGGCCCACGCGGGAAACCCCCGCGGCACAAGCGCAGCAGCGTCGTATCCCTCGACCTCCCCGCCCCGCCGGTTGACCTCGGCGCGGGGCGAGCGGAGTACTTTGCGTGAGTTCCTCCGCGGCCAAGTGGATGAGGGGGACGCCCTCGCGAAGACAGGTTAGTACCTACTATTTTCATTTGCGTCCAGGAATGTGTTCTGACGGACTTTCAGAGCGGCACGGCGTCGTCTTGACTATCTCCCGGCATATACCCAACCCGTGGAGACCGAGCTCGTCGGGCGGAGGCATGGCGCAAACTGAAGGACTTGTGTAACATACCTTGTATTATGATCTACCCTACGGGCTGTAACAATTTTCGCGCGCAGTTGATTGAACTCGGTTTCGTCTCGTTCACAAGCTAGTCCCATGCCGCGCCAAATTTGAATTTGCAACTTCCGTGGGAGCTGATTCCCGTTGAATAAACTGGATGTTGATAAAAAGAAAAGACGGCTCGGATTATGAGAACTGGAAGCCATTCAATGAATGAGGGCGACCGCCGGGGTTCACGGCGGCTGTTATCCATAGCGATATGAGCCTCGCATGGATGGCCTAGCAAAAGGACTCACAGCGTTTTGGACTAAAACAGCGACGCTGACTCCATGCCGCCGGAGGAATCGAACCTCCTCTCCTCTCTCACAAATCAAGCGCCACATGGCGGACATTACGAGGGCGACCGCCATGGTCCACGACAGCTGTTCTCTGAAGTTATCTAATCATATGCATGAATTCTCCAGGAGAGGGACTACAAAGTGTCGAGCAAAGAATGCACTGCGTTTCTTGGAATGGCGTCGGGAGGAATCGAACCTCCTTTCAATTTCCGTCTTATGCAAGCAGCGCGTCAAGCAATGGAATGAGGGAGAACGCCATGGTCCACGACGGCGTATCCCTACAGCTAGCCCTGTAAATAAATCAGAGCGTGTGGACGAATGAGGGATGCAAGTCATAAAAACTGCGAAACGGTCAACCTGCTAGCGACTGAGTTAGGGCGATCACCAGCGTCTACCGCTGGCTAGCGTCGGGATAAACTGGAGCTTGGAGCTTGTAGACGAATGAGGGGAAGCAATGAAAAAGTGCCAAGACGGCGAATGCGGCGGGAGGAATCGAACCTCTGTTCCCTCTTGCAGACATAGAGAGCGTCACGATACTGGAAGAGGGCGACCGCCGTGGTCCACAACGGTGTATCTGCATACCTGATTGGTGAAATGAATAAACCAGTCCTGGAGGAGATACTGTACCTCGAGTAACAACCCGATACAGGCACATATCCCGTCAAGAAGAATCGAACCTCTAGCTTCCTCGGATTTTCAGACGCTGGGCATAACAGGCGAGGGTGACTTTATGTGAACAAGTTAGCCCGAGGTTATGAGAGAAAAGAGCAACAAAGTGGACAATCGAAATGCATGCCGTCGGGAGGAATCGAACCCCTCTTTCCTTCTGTCGCCGTCTCTATCCATTGAATGGGGTGACCGACATGGTCCACGTCGGCTGGTATTCATATCTCTGCGAGGTTGGGCTTGAGTGGACGAGAAAAAGAAACAGGGTCAGACAGACGTACGAGATTCGACCTCAAGGCGCTCGATCGTTTTGTATCCATTGCTTAAGCGGAAAAAACAAAGAGATGCTATTATTCAATCCACGGAAACAACCGGAGCTCGGCAGCTCCGGCTGCAGTGAAAGGATTCAGTGCAACGCGAGACCCTTCATGAGCCACGCACCCAAAAAATCAAACCGAAGTCCCGGGAGAAGCGTTAAATTTAAATCGATTGTCCGTGCTATAAAATACACGTCCGGATTATTTCGTGGTCTCTGGGTGGTCCTTTATCCACCGCTTCACAACACTGGCCATCGGGCACGCGGTCGATTCCGAGGCTTCTCCTCCAGTATCGTACATCTTCTGGCAGCACATGTATAGCGCGCGGAGGCGCTCATCGCACTTCTCCGGCTTGTAGGTGTTTTTATTGAGACACGTCTGGAGCGCGCAGGCTAGTGGAATTTACATCAATTGATTTCTGGCCAAAGGAGCGGGATTACCTTCTGCCTGACAAGCCTACGAGTTGGTGTGTATAAACGTATCAACATTCAACGGATGCAGGCTTTACTTACCTCTGACATTGGAATTCTTGGGATTCGAGGAAATGGTTCGGAGCAAGCAGGGTGGTGACGTATTTGATTGTCCTTGTGTTCAATTTCAATCTCCGAGATTTCGGCCGTTCGGCCAGGCTTTGTCATCACTAGCTCCTTGCTTTCACACACGGCATTGGTTCACCCACCAATGGATACAGAAAGAGCGAAGATCTCCGAACCAGATGTGGATGGGCTTCCTTCCGGCTGATGAACCGCCGGTGCGAGATCGATCGAACAGAACGATGCACCGAGTCCAGTCGCACTCCGTTTTTCTCTCTTGTATTCACTGGGCACCACTCATTCACTCTGGATTGTCTATTGATGCAGATCCGACATTGAAGATGTCCAGGGAACTACAATTTTAGGACAAGGTAGCTCCATTCCGAGGACTCGACTCTTGAGTGGATCTTGTTCTCGAGTTACCAATTCAACCTTGACTTACGCGTCCCATTAAAGGTGCAAAAAGCCGTCGTAGACCGTGGAGGACATCTCCGTCTAATTTCGCTTCCAACGCTAATCTGTGGGCCATATGAGGCTCGACTCCTCCCGACGCTGTTTTTTTTTCCCTTGACGCGTTAGATCCTGGACTATTACAGTGATCCCCTGGAGCTTCACTTCAGTGCGACGGTAGTAGAGGTTCGAACGCCTTGATACTTGAGGTCCGAATCTACGTACGTCTGTTCTTGTTCGTTCATTCAAGCCCAACCTCCCATAGATATGAATACCAGCCGACTCGGGCCATGGCGGTCTCCATTCAATAAAATGAATTGCAATAACAAAGCGAAAGGGGGGTTCGGTTCCTCCCAACGGCATATTCAGTGTCCATGCTTGTTGCTCTTTTGTCTCCTGACCTCGGGCTAACTTACTCACATAAAGTCATCCTCACCTGTTATGTCAGCGTCCGAATACCCGAGGGAGCTGGAGTTTCCTCCTGATGGCATATGTGCTTCAAGGGCTTGTATCGCCGGTTTTTTACTTGCGTCATCTCATTCAGGGGCTGGTTACTCACTGCACTCAGTACTTATGTATGCAGATACGTCGTCGCAGACCACGGAGGTCGCCCTTTTTCAATATCGTGACGCTCTATATCTGCACGAGGGAAACGGAGGTTCGATTCCTCCCGACGGCATTGGCGTCGTCTTGCCCCTTTTTCATTGCTTCCTTCTCTCTTTCGTCTACAAGCTCTAGTTTATCCCGGCGCTAGCCAGCCGTAGACGATGGTGATCGCCCTAACTCAATTGCTAGCCGGTCGACCGTTTCGTAGTTTTATTCCTTGCATCCCTGATCCGTCCACAGGCTCTGAATTATTTACAGAGCTAGCAATAGGGATACGCCGTCCTGGGCCGTGGTGGCCGCTTTCATTCAATTGTCTGGCGTTCGATTGATCTACGAGAAGGAACGGAGGTTCGATTGCTCCGTTTCCAAGTCTCGGAATGATTTTTTCATTGATTCATACGCTGAGCTTGACCAGTTCAACCTTTCGCACCCGAGGGACCCCCCGGACATACACTTTCGCTCGAGCAAGACTTTTCGCAGCGCATTGACAGGATACGAAGACGTCGTCGACCAAGGGAAGGTCGCCCTTGGAACGCACGGCGATCAGTACCAGATATACAAGTTGAAGAAAGATGGGCATTCGATTTCCTCTGACGGTTTCCAAGCTGCGCTATGCCTTTTTTTCATTGATTTATCCGGATAGATCGAAGGTCTCGAGGCTCACAGAACCCAAATGCAAGCAATCGAGTCCCGGGCATTGTGACTTGGCTCTAACGCGATCAGGTGATCGATCCCGCCAATAGAATTCAAGAATGGTTCAAGAAAGGAAAGAAATAGAGGTGTCTCCCTCAATTTTGTTGCCGTAATTCTGGGTGTTCATCCTATTCAGACCTGATGCGGAAGAGCATGTCATTCTCTAACTATACCCCAACGGTCTTGCTGTAGAGAATTCGGACAATTGTGAGACAGCCCCTCTGTTTTTCTCGCAGGTCTCAGTTATCCGCGCACTCTGGGCCTAGCAATTCTGCTCTCGAGCGAACTGGCCTCGAAGCCCCGGGTGGCCCATGAGACAAGCCCCCGCCTCGGAATATTATAAAGAGGCTGCCGTCCATGGGTTGTATTCCCATATCTCACCAACTCCAACAACCTCAAAAATGCTTACCACCACTACTTCCCTCACCGTCCTTCTCGCTGCTTCGCTCGTCCTCGGCGGCCCTACTATCGGCAGACACAGGTGAGTTCCACTTCATCTCATTTTACTCAGCATTCTAACGAATTTTCAGAGGATGCGCAACTCGTATTGACGAGAAAGACGTCGTCGTCGCCGAGCGGCACTTTGACGCGAACAGGAACGAGACGGCAAAATAGCCAATACGGCGGTCAAGGTATGTCTTCACTCACTATTTTCAGCTCCACACGTTTTCCAACAGTCGCTTAGGTCTATTGGCATGTCATCAGCAAGGATTCGACCTTGAAAGGAGGAAATATTCCGTTCGTCGTCACCCTGTTCCCTAGGCTAAATTCCAACTAACATTGTCACAATGCAGAGACTCCCAAATCGCCAACCAGATCAGCGTACTCAACAAAGACTACGCGGGGAACATCACATGGACCCTCGCTCAAACCACACGCACCGTCAACGCGGACTGGTTCAACAACGCCGGCCCTTCGACGTCGCAGCAGACTGCCATGAAAGCTTCGCGACAGGGCAGCAAAGGCGATCTCAACATTTATTCTGTCGGGTATGTCCAACAGTTCTCATTCTTTGAAACGAACTAATGTTCTGTATTAGATTCACGTCGGGTTCGGGCGCCGGTCTCCTCGGCTACTCGACGTTCCCGTCTTCATACAGCGGTGCTCCGAAGGATGACGGAATTGTAAGCTATTCAACTGCTGTCGTTGCTCAACTCTGATTGCATTGTTCAGGTCATCCTCTTCTCCAGTGTCCCCGGCGGCTCCACGACCGGATACAACCTCGGACGGGTGAGTCGATTTCTCGCACTTCATTCACGCGCATCCTGACTTTATATCGTAGACGCTCACCCACGAATCTGGCCACTGGCTCGGGCTTTATCACACTTTCCAGGGCGGCTGCGCTGGGTCCGGCTCCTCCAGCGCCGGTGACTACGTCGCCGACACCCCCGCCGAAGCATCCGCTGCCTCGGGATGCCCCTCCAAGCGCGACACATGCACGGGCACCCACTTCCCCGGTGCGGATCCCGTTAGTGAGTCTCCCGTTCTTTCTCCTTGTTTAAGCACACATTGACTTGAACCGCCAGGCAACTTCATGGACTACTCCTCCGACGCCTGCATGACGCAGTTCACGCCGGGCCAGATGACCCGCGCCACGACGCAGTTCGCGACGTATCGGATGTGAAGTGGGTCTGGTCTGTGGGCGGAAATATCATAACCCAAAAACACCAGATAATTCATCATAGCTTCTGCGCGCGTTACAGTAGCGCTGGAATATAATCACATTTACACGTACGATTGGAGTGAAGGTGCTAGCGGACTTTGCGTTGGGAATTTATCCTGCCGAGAGAAATCCGGCACGCAACCTCCAGGTATTGTGAGAATGTCGTTAGACGTACTTATGTAATAGCCATGGAGGGTGCAGTCCCAACCCAGGTCTTGCAAAGAAGTCGAGAAGAGGATTCAGGTGTTCAGAAAAGCAGCATTTAAAACCTGAGTATGGGCGGCACTCAAAGCAGATAGCGGATGTGGCCAAAGCAATATATTGTTGTCGTATTCGGGTTAAGGTTAGTGGCCCCCAGAAGCAAAAAAAAGAGGCCTGCACAGCCGAGTGGCCGTTGCAGGGCAGGAAAATATTGGAATAGTGGACGAGCCGAAGCCCGCCCAAGCCGCGAGCGCACTCTGTGCGGACGTGGTCGCCGTGCGATGGAGAGCGCGCGCGGTTCATGGACCCGGGCAGTGAAGGGATCCATGCCATAATGGTAAGTGAAGATCTGGGATGCAATGGTCAGCGTTATATAGTAGAGAGGAGGGTGCACGGACCAGGTTTGCTGCGACATTTGTTGTTATCGGCTGTGCCGGTATCAAAATGAGTCATCTCGGAGGCAGCAGTGAGCCTGCCCACCTACCTACCTCCCCCAGCTCACGAAGGGAATCACCTGGACAGATTAGGCACGACATCAGGTTAACTATCATCCAACCACCGGCGTACCAGTGGACGCGCCTTCTGCAGACTGCGCGATCGTCAGCTCAATCATTTATACTGCGGATCTTCTTCGCGGCATTGAAAGAGGAAAAATATATACTTAGAGGACGCGAATCACGCTCCAATAAGAGCCTGTTATATCCACAATATCCACTGCTTGCCAATACAGGTACGCCGCAGGCCCGCAGACTGCCATGGCCAGCGGCGGTGGCTGGCGGTGGTCGAGACTTGAAGGGGCAGAGAAGAGGGGTGGAAAGCGGGCCATCGGAACGTGGAAAGTATAGAGCACCAGCGGTGACCAGAGTAGCTGGAGAACGGATTTGGGAGTCGGCAAGGAGTCAGGATTCGGAGCAAACAGGAAGAGGTCCACGTGATATCAAACCTTGACGAAAAACGCCCATCTTCGAACCCTTCAAGTTCCCTGCGGGCTCAGTCCCATTTTCCAAATCCTCGTCAATCTGGCTGTCAAGATTGCGAATCGGCTCTCTGCCCTACTCGGGGTTTTTTTTATAGATCATTGGATCAGCGTGGCACCAACCCACGGCCTCAACTAGCCGTACGGACTTTTCGCCAGCTACGAGGACTGATTTTACCCCCAACGCACTCTTCATCCTCTGGCAAAACACCCGCACGCGTAGTAACACTAACTTGTGTCCTTCTACCTCCGCCTAACTCTGACAGCACATGGCCCCCGACCCCGAAGCCACCGAGTCTCAACCTCTCCTACATGACGCAGCCCGGCTCGAAGATCAGCCTCCCCCTCAGAAAAATTACCCCGCTCCCTAAAGCCCAATTGATTGCACTATGTATGACGAGATTGTCGGATCCCATCGGCTACACCCAGATATTCCCCTACGTCAACGAATTTATCGCCTCCCTGCATGTCACGGACGATCCCGCGAAGATAGGGTTCTATAGCGGACTGGTGGTATATCTGTCCCGTCCATTTCGATTCGGTTTTTCTGAGACCAGCGACCAGGAATCCACATCGTCGATCGCCAAGATGCTGACCATTTTTCACTGGGCCAAACTTTCTGGTAGGTCGACGATCGTCAAGATAAGCCAGTTATTAAACCCCAAGTCTACCCAGATAGAATCGGCCGTCGCCCTGTCATTTTGGCTGGCGCTCTCGGCACTACGCTGGTTTCCTCGCTATTCGGGCTGTCTCGTTCTTTTCCTCAGATCCTTGCCCTGCGAGCAATTAGTGAGCTTTTATGAAAACCTGCGATATTGAAGCTGAGTCCCTCGACCAGCGGGGCTGTCCGTGGGAAATAGCTCTGTCTATCAAACCATCCTAGCGGAACTCACAGACACGACAAACCGAGCCAGCGCATATCCGATATACGGTGGAATCTATCCACTCGGCGCCACGGTCGGGCCCCTCATCGGTGGCTTCTTCTCGAATCTGGCAACAAAATACCCGACATATTTCGGGTACAGCTTCCTGGAAGCGCACCCGTATTTCCCTCCCGGCTTATCTGCGCATTAATTGCAATGCCGGGGTGGTCCATGACCTATCGCTTCTTAAAGGAGGTATGCATGTGCCCCACGCATTATGCTACGACTGAAATAATATACGTACTTCCCCAAGACCCACCCAAACAAACGCGCACACCCGCCCCGAAATGATTCAACTGACGCGCCCTCAAGCTCGAGGACGATGGGCATCCTGGAACTACTATCGATTCCCAACATTCGCATCCTCAGCGCCTCAAGCTCCGCTCTAGCTTTTTCCGACGTCGGCTTCTCCGTGGTTTGGGCCCTATTCTGCTTTACCCCAATCGAGACAGGAGGCCTCGGATTTTCGGTAAGCGCGACGAAAATGTATCGTCCAAAATCACTCCATCTGTGCAGGCTACCCAGATCGGCTACCCCTTATCCATGTCGTCTGGCTTCTTCGCCTTTTTCCAGCTCCTCTTGATGCCGATCCTCATGCGCAAGTTCAGCATTGCCAAGATGTACATGTTCTTCATGGGTGTCTGGCCAATCACATTCATGCTCGTTCCGCTGCTCAATGCAATAGCGCGCATGGGCCAGAACAATCGAGGCGCCAACACATCATATTTCAACTTCGACATCCTCCTGTGGATCGGCACCGCCGTCGTCATAATCTGCTGGAGAGTCGCCTGCTTGGCATATTCGTGCGTTCATCCCCGCTACATATTTGGCTTGCTGATGACACAGATGGGGTGGAACAACGCAATACTGGTCCGGAACAACTGCCCAAGCCCTTCATCTCTTGGATCCGCGAACGGCCTCAACGTGCTTTCGATGCCCGTGTCCGGCTGCACAAGTCCCGCATTTGTCAGGTTCGTTTGTCTGGCGTGCCGCACCTATCCGCGCTCGCTCACTCAATCTCCTGCTTCAGCACACTATTCGCACTCTCGGTGGATAAACATCTGTTGGGCGGGCATCTTTGGGTAGGCGTCATGGCTACAATCTCTGGCCTCGGATTCTGGACGTCCACGAGAGTTCTCAGGGATGGTAGTTGAACAATACGGACGCCGAATGAGCTCACGCCTGGTGCCACTTCGATTATTTGACTCTCTACGATCAGTGTGGCGCCGGTTTCAGTTGCATTCCCTAATCCGCCCATGGAAACACAGAGACTCACGACAATATTAAATGACCATAATCGATTCCCCAGTCGAGATAGCGACCAAGTAAACCCTGTATGTGAACGAACTTGACCCCAGGACCCTTGTGAGTATTTAGACGCCTAAGCTTGAATTTGGTTGGATGAAATCGAGATAGAACTCGACCCACCGCAGTCAATTCGCTATCCGACGGCTACAATCGCGCGGAGAATATCTAACACAGACGGTCCGCGGGTCCCGCGAGACGTAGGCTGTGTACAGAACGGCCTAAACCGCGCTAGACCAGCGGGCGGACACCATTACGGATGTAAATGTCTGAGCCCCTATTTTCACCCAACGTATAAATTCCGCCGCAGAGAAATATCAAAACACAAGCCCCACACCCAAGGATTAAAAGTATGTTTCTGATTCTCTCCTACCTTTCATTAGCTAACGCGTCCTTCAAGGATCATCACCACACAAACCCACCGACTCACAGATTCAAAGTATTCTCTCCAAGAATTTAAAGTATGTCTCTCGGTCTCTACTGTCCTATTCGCTAACGCCTACCTCAAGAAGCATCATGTCCGAAATATTTGAGTCACCCGCATCCGTCCTCCCGTTGTCCTCGAGCTCAAGGTCGATGTCGAGTCGGTCGCCGAGCGCGCGCCGCACACTCCGCGAGCGCTGTGGCTTCGCCCTACAACTCTCAAACCTTCTCCCGCCCCCGCCACGCACGCTCCGCGAACGCTGCGGTTTCGACCTCCGCCTGACCTTCAGCCCGGCCTTCCCCAACATCGCCGCGACGGGACCCGTCAGGCCCACCGCCGGCAACCTCCCCCGCCGCAAGCACTGCAGTGTCGTATCCCTCGATCTCCTACCGCCGTCCGTTGACTTCGACGAGAGTCGGACGGAATACTTTGCGTGAGGTATTCCGGGGTGTGGTTGAATTCTGATGATGCCATCCCGCGCGAAGGCAGTTACTTGCGAGTCTTTCCATCCTCATCGTCGGTGAATTTATTTCTGATGCCTCCCCTTCCAGCCGGCGGACATATACCTAATAAAAGGCGCAAATCGACGTCTGGGGCGCGGGCAATTTGGACTTGTATTTTATCTCTACCCGCTGGGTTGTATTACGCGAATGTTATCCACAATTACATGAATTCGTCGCTTGAAATTTCGTGATATTAGGGGGCTGAGAGCTCCCAAGTCAGAAATCCAACATATAGTGCGAGGTAGGGCTTCCGTTTGTCTTGTCTACGCAGTAACGCGAGTCAACCGTGTCGAAGGGAGTCCTATTTCCTTGGGCCAAGGCGTCGGGTCCCCTTCTACACCTGAATAGCCGGGGAATAATTCACTTCAACTTCTCACGTAAAGCCACTAGCATCCTTGAGCAAACTGGTCGTCGAAAGAACGAGACTTGGCTTGGGATCCGTTGTTTATTTTCACCGCACGGAGTTGGCCGTTGAATGCCGCAAGAATGCCGTAGACATTGTGTAACAGCCGTTCCACGACGGACGAAGCCTGGTCATGAATTCGGGAACCGTGAGCCTACGAGTGAAATTCTGCTGCTAGGCCTTATTTGTTCTTATTTCTTTAGAGGGTGGTCAAAGCGAGATACATTAATTGTGTAATTAGGGTTAGGGTTAGCGCAGCGGAAGATCGAAAAAAAATGGTCTACCCAGCCGAGTGGCCGTGGTAGAACTGGAAAATATTGAGACGATGCATGAGCCTAAGCCCATACAAGCCGCAGGCGCACTCTGTATGGACAGGGTCGCCGTGCTATGGAGTGTTCCCACGGCCCACAGACCCAGGGAGGTGAAGGGGCCTATGCCATCAAGGTAAGTATGAGTTGCACAGAAGATGGAACCATCTTTTTATACAGATGCACCGCGCACGGACCATGATCCTGTACGCGTTGTTTGCGAAGGCTTTGTGATGGCGATACACGTGCAAAACTCACGCGTTTCATCTTTCATGCCACCACCACAAAGGGATACAAGACTCGGAGTAATAAGTCAACCGAGTCCTTCGTCCGAGTCTGCCTTCCACGGTTTTTCAATTTACATGGTCTTTTGCGTCGTTCCCAAAGATCGTCTGGGCCGGTTGGTGGCCCCATGACCGAACCGATAACCCCCGCTCGGCGGGCCGCAAATGCAATCCAAAAAAGATGCTGAACACCTGGCCTCGCGCAGAGGACATTCTGTATCACCTGGTGGAGCATCCCCGCGCTGATGTCAACGAAGACCTTCGAGGCAGCATTTGCACTCATACAGCCACCGTCATTGACGTCCGACTCGCACCTTCACGATGAAGGGCCCAATTGTGACTCTACTGAGCTTCCTCCCAATCATCTCTGCGGCCGCTGCTACATCGCAATATCCCTCCGTGGCGCTTCCCCTCGCTTCCCTCTTCAACAACCAAGCGGCGTCTGCGGACGGCACGGCGGATTTCGACGCGCACGGCGCAAGCTTCGACAGCCAATACCTCCCTCCGGGCCCGTGGGTCCACGATGGGATCACAGTATGTTGCAGATCGCTGTGGATATGCATAAGGATAACACCCTGTACAGTACGACTTTCCCAGCTCCTGGGGAAGCGCTAACGACAACGCTGTCGCAAACGGACAATTTTTGCAACTCGAAGCTCCCACCTATGTCCATGAGCTTCATCTGGTATATTCGGGCGATGCATCCGGAAGTGCGGTCATGCCTTCGTATACATCGTCAACTGATCTCAAATAAATCAGGCGCGCACGAATTTGTGGCGAATTTCGTGTTAAATTTCGCAGATAACAGTACTCAGCAGCTACAGCGTATAGTTTCATACCTCGCCTTCTCGGAAAGACCCACTCATCCTTGACCAGTCTACGCCAAAAATTGGTGGCGATGGCCAATCCTTAACTACGGAGTGATCCGCACGTATGCTCTTCCTTGGAACTACCAGCGACATATCTCACCTTTCCCAACAGTCCATACAGCTTCCAAGTCAATGGTACTCAAAAGAACTGGAACTCTAGCCAGATCTACCAATGGTCGACGGCCATACCGTCCGAGCACCCGCTGACGAGCATCACGCTCCCGCCAGTCAACACCGCGCACCGCCTGCACCTCTTCGCCATGTCGATGTCGCCCGCTACCCCCTTCACCCCCGCCGCAAAGCCGCCTACCGCACCGAGCCTCGTCGTCCGCCGCGCACGCTTCACGACGCGCTGGGAGACCGTGCGCGGCGTCCGCGCGCAGGCGGTCGAAGTCACGCTCGCGAACATGCTCCCGAGCTTCGCCCTCTCTCAAGCAGCGTCGATAACCGCGGCGTACCAGATTGAGGTCGTCGGCGCGGGGATCACGACACTGGCGGTGGGGACCGTGCGGCGGCTCGTACCCGGGGACCAGGTGCGTGTGGACGTGCTGGTGACGGGGTGCCGCGCGGGCGAGACGGCGGTGGTGCAGGTGCGCGATGCGCAGGGGCGCGTTGTGTTGAGGTCGCAGGAGTGGCCTGTGACGCCGCTGGTGGAGCGGTGGACGGCGGACGCGGAGGTGCTGTCGACCCATGAGACGCCGGCCTGGGTGTGTCTTGTGCTGCAACCTATGGCCTTCTACTGATTGTCGACGCAGTGGAACGGCGCCAAGTTCGGGATCTTGTACGTTCTGAAGCTCCATTATAGTCTACCGCTGAGCCCCCCGTAGCATTCACTGGGGCGTATACAGCGTCCCGGCATGGGTAAGCCGCCGTCCGTGCCCACAGACAAGCTGTTCTGGCTGACACATCGCAGGGCCCGCCCAAGATGTACGCGGAGTGGTACGACTGGTACATGCGCACGCCGCCGAACGACACCAACCCCACGTGGAACCACCATGTCAGCACGTACGGCAGCGGCGTTGAATATGAGGATTTCATCGCAAACTTCACGGCATCAAAGTTCGACGCGGGGAAGTGGGTCGACTTGTTCGACCGCGCGGGGGCGAAGTATTTCGTCGCTGTCACGGTGCGCGATACTCTCCGTTTCAATAATTGCTGAAACTGACGATGAGGTGTGATGCAGAAACACCACGATGGATTCTCGCTTTTCGATACAGGTGCGTATCGGGTTTGCTAACGAAGGGGCGACCGGACGGTAACGCTCGAATATAGGCAACACGACCCACCGGAGCAGCGTGTATCTAGGCCCGAAGCGCGATCTCATCGCTGAACTGCTCACCACGGCCAAAGAACAGAAGCCCCACCTCCGCCGCGGGACGTATTACTCGCTCCCAGAATGGTTTTTCCCTTCATCCAGTCCGCGGACTACGCTTTCTGATCGTTTTTCCTTTAGGTTCAATCCCGACTACGCGAAGTATGGGTTCGGCCAGTGGCCAGGTGGGCACGCGCTGGGCGCGTTCAACTCCTCCGTCGTCCAGCCATATACCGGCGCTCTCAACCTTACCGACTACATCGACGACCTGCAACTCCCCCACATGCTTGATCTGGCAACGAAATACGACACAGAAATTATGGTAGGTGTCCCCCTATCCCATCTCCGAATACCAGCGCTTAATTGGTGCGAAGTGGTGTGACATCGGCGGTCCGAATAGGACGCTCGAGTTTGCGGCGCAGTTCTATAACCATGCGCTCACGCAAGGGCGGCAGGTGACGATGAATAACAGTGCGGATCCCGCTATGATTGCGTGCACTGAGGGATAAACATTGCTCGTGTAGGATGCGGCGCGGTTCCGGACTTCGAGACGCCCGAGTATGCGACGTTCGGGTCCATCCAGCCGAGCAGCTGGGAGTCCTCGGAGGGGATGGATCCGTTCTCTTACGGGCTCAACGCCGCTACGAACGCGAGCCAGTACAAGAATGGCACGACAATCGTGCAGACGCTCGTCGACATCGTATCGAAGAACGGGAACTTGTCAGTACCTTGCATTTTACCTCCAGTCCCTTGCGATTCAACAAACACGGTGCATAGCTTGCTCGATATTGGGCCCACGGCGGGTGGCGAGATCATCGCGCCGATGATGGAGGGCTTGCTCGATACCGGCGCGTGGTTGGACTATTCAGGACGCTGCATCTACAATACGGTCCGTCGTCCAATGTGCATGGACTATCTCTACTTAAGGCAAAACTCCTCACCACAGAGCTACTGGTTCCCCGCATCGCAGGACGCGAGCCCGCCCGCGGGCGCACCAGCGGTGCGCTTCCTAACGACACCCGCGACATTCTGCATCGTCGTGTTCGCCCCGCCCGCCAACGGGCAACTCGTGATTAATAAACGCGTTCCGCTACTTCCCGGAGACAACCTCGTCCTGCTCAGGCCAAATGGAACCAGCGTGGCGACGCCGTGGACATTGGACGCAGGCACGGGGCAGCTGGTCGTCGATGTATCTGCAGAAGATACCGCGAATGGGCGGTTCGCGTGGGCGTTCGAGGCGCAGTATCGAGTGGCTTAGTGGTGTCCAACTGTAATAATCGAAGATCGTTCATGGTATGGCAAATTTGCAGACCGCACTGAGGAGACGAATACTGGCAATGTGACAGATGACTGAGCCCGAGGCGAATCTCACCCCCATATCATGTGGATTCCCCTTGCGGGCGTTGTAAGAGATCACACGTGTCTTGAGACATGTATCCGGCTGGATCTGCGTCGGAGGTATGTACGCGGTCACGTTCCTTTTCGCGGTCACGTTCTGTTGATGCTCACGCTTGACTGATTTGGCACAGTATCTCCATAGCGAAAGATGCGTGAAGCACATTTCAGAGGTAGGCCTCCGAATCTTCATCATTTTAGTTGATGCTGTAGATACAATGTTGCGGGAGGAAGCTGGTATTTTCTCGATCACAATGTCCATGCAGCGGGTACGGCCTGTCGAAGGAGTCGAATTGACGCAGTGGCTAATCAAGCAGTTGTTGTACATACTTAAAAGTAGGAATCCTCGCCAAGGGCCGTCAGTTGAATTTAACGGTTGGCCCACGCAGGATTCTTGAAGAGATAGCAGCAAACAGATAGCGTCGGACTCGCAGGGGAATAGTTTCAGTTTCGGTGAGTTTGCAATGCTCTCCGGTAAGGCCTTGAGTAAGCGCACCAAGTGCTTGAGTTCCTTGTCATAGTAGGTGACCCCGGAGAGAGACATAACAACTCGAGCTCGACGCAGAGCTGGAGTGAAAATTTGCTGATTGCCGACCGCGATAGCGCCGGATTAGTAATAAAAAAACCGGTCATTTTGGCCCGACCATTTAAAAACCGGTTTATAAACCGGACTAATAAACAAGACCCTAGGGCCCATCATAAATCGCGCCATCCCTGGCTGATAAAGAACTGACTGCTTTTCCCGTTTTCTTCGGCATTTACTTTGTGATGATTGATACAGGGTTGGTTTGTAACTGGGCTCGCGATCGACTTACATACCCAGCACGGATAAAATAGGGCATAAGTTTGGCCACCACAACCAGTAAACCCACCCCTTCGACATGTCGGCAAACACATTCACATTCAATACGACAGCGGAGCAAGTTGCGGACACTTTTGCACGCGAGATTGCAGGCAAGAATGGTATGCCGTTGAATAGCTGCCGTGTTCAATGTCGCCCGCTTATACCCTGATAGTTTTAATCACCGGGACATCCCTCGATGGGATTGGATTCGAGACCGCACGTGCAATATCCAAGTACGCGAACCTGGTGATTATTACTGGGTATAGCTCTGAAAGGTGTGTGTTCAGATTGGGTCCACGTCGTTGATCTGAAAATGGCTTTCAGGTTGAAGCTCTCCGAAGATGCGATCAAGAAGGACGTCCCGTCTGCGAACATTCGTAAACTCATCCTCGATCTCTCCTCTTTGGCCGCCATCCGCATTTCCGCCACGGAAGTTAACGCGTACCCAGAGCCACTCCATGTATGTTGTTTCCTGAAATTTTGCCATTATTTTGCTGGAATCACCGCAGGTCTTGATCAACAACGCCGCCGCGGCCATCGCCCCATTCAAATTGACTGTGGACAATCTCGAAAAGCAGATGGCGACAGGGCATGTCGGGCCGTTCCTCTTCACAAACCTCCTGGCGCCGAAACTTATCGCCTCTGCTACCGCGAGCTACACTCCCAGAGTTGTCTTCGTATCCAGCCTTGCGCACACCTTCGACAACGGGGTCGATTTCGCTACCTTCGCGCAGCCCGACCCTTCCAAATATGACACAATGTTCAAACCGTACAACGAAACCAAGAGCGCCAATATCCTCACCGCGATTGAGCTCTCGAGGCGGTCGCATGGAAAGCTCAATGCCTACAGTCTGCACCCCGGAAGTAAGCGTTTTCCGATTTCTATACCCATATGCCTGACTTGCTACCCAAGTGATCGATACGAATATCAACCACAAGGCAGAGAGCGAAGACGCTTTCAAGGACTATGGTATGTTTCCCGATGTATGTATGGTGGTCTCGGCTTCAATATCTATCCAGGTGTCCTGGATGCCGATGGACGCCCAAATCCCAATTTCCCGTGGAAGACTATACCTGAGGGAGCTGCAACGTATTTAACATCCCAAGTTATTATCTTCGCTCGACATTCTAACCTGTTTTCAGTACCGTGGTAGCGGCCTTTGATCCGAGCCTCTCAGGTTAGTGGTACAGTCTGCTATTTCGTTGTCGAGTAACAATTGGAGCCTAGATAAACCCGGAGCATACTTGGATGACTGCAAAGACGCAAATGAGAAAATCGCACCCCACTCCTCTGATCCTGTGAGTCTTTAAACTGGTTCAGTGTCGACACTCCTTTGATCAATTTATTTTTTTCAGGAGAACGCTTCGAAGCTTTGGGCTGTCACTGAAAAAGTCATCGGACAGTCCTTCGAGTTTTGAAAGAGCTCTGAAGCCCTGGTTAGAGATTGAAAGAGTCCCTGTTGTATAATTTATCTAGATGAATGGGCTAACTTATCGCTGAAAATATGAGCAGATCTTGCCGAGGAGATGAATTCTGGAGATCAAAGTGATAAAGCGATCTGGTTCTTCCAAATCGTTTCTCCATTCCAGCTCGAGGCGAGCCTCGCACCATGTCGTGCAAAATCCTCCTTGAACGCGTTGTATCTTGGGATGCGTGAGAGGGCACGAGTCAATCCACGGTTCTTGCGACATATATTCTGCTGGAAGGGTGACTCGGTTATGATAGGTGCGATGGGATCATTATATTCAGCGTTGAATGTAAAGAAATGATAATAGTTTATCTAGTGTTTTGGAGTTATCTAATTTCCGGCGAGCACCACCGAGAAGCCCGGTGTTACGTGCGATATGTGGAGAACTGCAACGTGGCGCGGGTCATTTGGTCCGCAGTGAACTGTGTCATGCAGGCGTCGGAGGAGTAGTCCATGAAGTTCGCTGGGGGGTCCAATCAGCGTGGATTCCAACGAAGTAGAAAGGAGATGGAGACTCACCAACGGGATCAGCGCCCGGGAAGCTCGAGCCGGTGCATGTGTCGCGCTTGGAGGGGCAGCCCGAGGCGGCGGACTGCTCGGAGGGGGTGTCGGCGACGTAGTCGCCTGCGGTGGCGGTCCCGGAGCCGGCGCAACCACCCTGGAAGGTGTGGTAGAGGCCGAGCCAATGGCCAGATTCGTGCGTGAGGGTCTGTGATACTGAGTTAGGATGCGTGTGAATGAGTTGCGAGAAAGTTGACTCACGCGTCCAAGATTATAGCCAGTGCTTGACCCCCCCAGGTACGCTGGAGAAGAAGATGACCTAAATAATAAGGTCAGGGTCGGAAGAATAACGGGAGCTGGATCGCTTACAATTCCGTCGTCCTTGGGAGCAGAGCTGTACGAGGACGGGAACGTCGAGTAACCGAGGAGTCCGGCACCGGAGCCCGAGACGAATCTACAGAAAGTTGGTTGGTTTAAGAGTACGACATACCCGACGGAGTACATGTTCAGATCACCCTTCCCGCCTTGTCACGCAGCCTTCATGGCAGTTTGTTGCGACGTCGAGGGACCGGCATTGTTGAACCAATCGGCGTTGACAGTGCGTGTGGTTTTAGTGAGGGTCTATGCGATGTTCCCGGCGTAGTCTTTGTTCAGGACGCTGATTTGGTTGGCGATTTGGGAGTCCCTCGAATGATGAAAGATGTTAGTTAGGATCCAATAGAGAGGAGCGGAGACTCACGGAATGCTTCCTCCTTTCAAGGTCGAATCTTTGCTGATGACATGCCAATAGACCTGGAAATCGATGTCAGCCAAGGCGCTGAAAGGAAGAAGGGAGAAAGCAAGTACCTTGACCGCCGTGTTGGATATTTTTGCCGACTCGTTCTTGTACAAAGTACCGCTCGGCGACGA
Organism: Mycena vulgaris; assembly: GCA_029204335.1. Taxonomy (NCBI): domain Eukaryota; kingdom Fungi; phylum Basidiomycota; class Agaricomycetes; order Agaricales; family Mycenaceae; genus Mycena; species Mycena vulgaris. Next base: position 18,276 of record JARGYA010000120.1, read on the forward strand.
TGGTTTCTTTCTCGTCAATGTGTTGCACATCCCCTGAAAATGGGTTAGAATACTGAGCAAATGAGATGAAGAAGAATGGAACTCACCTGTGTCTGCCGATGGTTGGGCCTCCGAGGGCGAACGAAGCAGCGAGCAAGAATGTAAGAGAAGTAGTAGTGGTAAGCATTTTTGTATTTGTTGGAGTTGGAGAGATATGGGAACATAACCTGCCTCTTTACACTATTCGGAGGTGGAGACTTGGGGCCAGTTCGTTCGAGAGCAGAATCGCTATGTCCAGAATGCGCGGATAACTGAGACCACCGCGAGGGAGAAATAGGGGTGTCTGAGAAAAGGCTCCAGAGCCTGAGGCGTGAGTGAGCCTAGAAGATGTGCATCGCTGTATTGGAAACAATTTACGCGTAAAACGCCGCAGAAGCCGTGCGAATAATCCAAGTCTTGGGTTCGAAAATTGAAGGAAAGTCGACATCTGAGCTCAGAGCAAGACGCTCTGTAACTTCTGTTTGACCTGAATTTTGAGACCGAAAGGGAGATGTTGCCAATGAGAGCTGGATATCTTCACGAAAGAATCTGGAGACTCTGAGACGAGGCAGCAGAGCTGCTATGACGGTGGAGTTGCGTTGGAGTGACGGAAAAAAACTGTCGGACCGCGGTGATGTCTAGTCTCTTATAAACAGACGCTACAACAATTTTCGCTCGTACCTCGCGATAGGTGATATCCGATCTCGGCATCACGGATCGTGTCACATCACACACGGCTTCAAGTTGGTCCGAACCACCACAGCTCCAATCTCCACTCTTGACCTCAGCCGAGGCTGGGATTCTCACCGTGGTTCGGAAAATATCGGTTTTCGCCCTGCGCCAGTGCTCATACGGTTGTTGACCGTTGAACAACCGTTCAAGGTCCACTGGCAGTGATTGGGCAGTGAGCCTCACTTCGAAGTTGGTCCTCACCTTGGGCTCCACTTACACTTGCGCCCTGCCAAATCTGTGTAGTTGACGGTCTAGTGCGTCTTGCTTCGATGGCTTTTGTATGCATCCTAGGCAGTCGTTCATTAACCTAGGACTCACCTCGACGCTGCGGAGGTTACTACCCACACCAACTTGAATGTTTGACCATCTGTTTGAAGGAAGAAGGTAGCTCGACGTCCAGACGGCGGCTTTGGACGTTGATGCTGACTGCAAGGAAGAGTCCGTTATCATTAAAATCTACTTACGCGGGCATTCAGGAAGCGAGCCATTCTGTCGGACGGACAGTCTGTCCTTTACTGCACTATTTGGACCCACAACAGAAGTATTCGCACCGGACGGTCGCCTCGCTCTCCCGGAGGAGGTTTCAAATGGAACTAGTGGTTTGTATTTAAAGGACAGACCTTACCGTGTAAGTGCTCCGCCGACCTTCGTAATTCTCTCACTGAGGGAAGATATGAATCAGCCAGTTTGGCGCCCACGGTTGCCGAACCCCTGTCGGTGGGTCGGCCGGTGGAATACGCATGATCTCTGTTACCCCACGGCCGGCTTTCCATCCGCGTCGCACGCAGGCGCGGCGCGTAGTCGGGCCGCACACAACTTTGCATCGTGCCGGATGCCCGAATGCATATCCCGCGATGAGTCCATTATCTTCCCTCGCTATTGAAGTGCACACGCATCATTTCCTTCGCATTCAATTCATCTTTGTATCACAGGTTCAAATCAAGATCAGACTGTTCTGTACGTATACACGCCGGGACCCTCTAGTTGAACGACCAGGTAGCCGGGGAGAGCGACGTCTGGCCGGAGTTGTCCTCCAACATGGCGAACGCCACGTCGCTGAGCGCGACGTTCTGCGTGCCGTCGCCGGCAGTGTAACGACCGCTGAGAATCGCCACGACGCTCTTGCCGTTGTCTACAACCAACCAATATTAGGGACAAGCACGAAGAGGGTAGAGCAGCGCGACGTACAGGTCACCGTGACGGCGTCGTTGCAGCAGACGGCGGTGCCGAAGAGGGCGGCGGGGACCGCGATGGCGAAGGGACCGTTGCTCGCAGGGCAGTCGCAGCTGGCGACCCCAGTGAACCCGAGGTTGGCTGTAGAGTCCAATGAGCGTCGCTCAGTCATAAACGAGCCGCGCTTACCCGTTCCGGTGAACGCGCTGGCGGTGCCAACGAGCATTGCGGCGGCGAGGAAGGATTTGGTGAAGAACATTGTACTAGTGCGAGTAGTTAATTCAGTGGGGGCGAATTGACTGCCTTTAGGACTCAACTTGGGGGCCTTTTAAGTGGTTCAGAATGTCGGAGATGGCATATGGGGAAATTATTCGGTGGAGTAATTTGAATGCCCCAGGTCCCGCACAGTCCGCAGACGCCCGCTCAAAGGCTAGGCTTACTTCATTGTCGTCCGGAATTGAAGGAAATGCCATAAGTTGCGATCCCGAGCTGAAACCATGTGACCGAAGCCGTAGGCCAAGGCCAACACTTCTGATAAACATAGTGTTCAATATATTCTCGGGAAGTCGCCTGAAAGGGAGAACTCCCCGAGAGTGTGCGACGCGCGCCAAATGAGTGGGGTAAATTCCCGAGCTCGCCCGCCGATGTATGCATCGCCGCATTGTCTACGGGAAGGGGTTCAATCTGGGCATCGGGTGGCTAGGCTGATTTAAATTCTCGACCAGCGAGTTGTTCGCTCTGAGCCTGAGTTTCTTTTAAAAATTGACTTGATGTCTATGACGCGGGGCGGGACGCCACATTTATGGAGGAGAATCGCGCCCAAGTGAGAAAAAGATGGGAGTACGTATTCCGCCCGCATGATGGATCCAGTGGCTGTTCAATTGTAACTAAACCCATGGTGGAAATTAATTGAACCCCAGTATTCCCCGTCGCGAAGCTTCGTCTATGTGCTTATGGAAGTGACTGGTACGCGAGGACCGTGTGTTGTGAACATGCAGAGCCGTCGCATTTTGTGGACTGGAATGCGGTCCAATCTCCGAGAGAGCGCTCTAGGCGCTCTACAGATGAGGCCTCAGACGCGCGGTGGGATTCTGGGGGTGTTAATTTGGCGAAAGGGAAACGACAACATGTCTGCATGTGGACCAGAAGGTTTACGGGAAGGATGTACCAAATTGTGTGAGAAATTTCCTGAGTTAACACCGACGCTGTTGATCGGCCAGCCCTCTCAGTCACCGGCGGCTGGTAAATTCTCCTTGGGGACCCGACGAGGTACCATCACACAATTTAGCGCGGCCATGGGTCTCCACAGGCCCCCGGAATATAGGGTTGGAGGCTAGGTCCGGTGCCGGACAAAATCTTCGATTTTGAGACCTCAAACTTAGGTCCTAAACGGACAAAATTTGGCCTTCGGGGGCCGAACTGCCAGGTCCTGTCCGGACAAAAACTCGGGAGTGGGGCGAAGAATTTTCGGGCAAAAACACGCACTGCATTCAAAGGCCCCCTAGACTTAGTTGAATGTAGGTCAGCGCGCCTCTTGTAAGGTCAGTGTAGATGACTACAAAGACCCGATGTAGGCGCCTACACATAGACTTGATGTAGGTCAGCGCGCCTCATGGCTAGCCGTGGTCAGGTCACCTAAACTCAGCTAAACTTACTCAGTCTAGGTCGGAGCGCCGGTTCAGACCTTCAGAGTATCGCATATGGGACTGCAATTTTTGGTCTCTCTGTGTAGGGGACTACGAAGAACTATATACATCTACATTGATCTAAACAGAGCTAGCAAGAGCTACTAAGAGCTAGCCAGATCCACGCAGATGTAAAAAGGTCAAGTCTAGTTCAACTAGCCATGATCGTGTGTGTAGATCTGCTCAGGTCACCTAGCTCAGGCTGAATTTAGGAATGGTCTAAATGCAATGACGGTGAGGAGGTCTTTCGGTGGAAATTTGAGCGGAGATGCCTCAAATCCGTCGAAGATGCGGCGAAAATACACGCGCCGAGAAAAGTTGAGCATTTTAGGTCGCGGGAGGCGAAAATTACGACTTTCGGACGATTATACCAGCAGAAGCTAGGCCCTGTCCGGACCAAAAGCGACCAAAATGTGTCCGGACAAAAATTGGGGGATCCAAGATTTTCGGGACCTAGCCTCGAAAGGGAAAATCCGGGGTCCTGTCTCCACATTTACTAATTTCGTCGGGGAAATATCGGTCAAAAGTAAACATTGTAATAACCGTGGGAGGCAGCGCGCCGCGCATCAGGTCCATCAATGGCGGATCATGATATGGATCTGTCTAGTCTAACTCTTTATCACTGCGTTCAGCGCCCCGATAGCCGGGGCCACGTGGAGCGTCTGCCACGTCTGCCGATCTAGCGAAGCTTACCTTCGTCACGTCGCTTAGCCACGGCAACTTAGCCACAGTCCGTGGGCTAAGTGTTCGGTTAGGCTACGGCGAACCTTCGGCTAGCCTCCGGTTAGGTGGCGGCAGTACCTGCGGAGCTCTGCCGTGGGAATCAGCCGCATGGCTCCACAGCTGGATGGCGATGCTCCGCTGTAGCTAACGGGCTTGAACTCAGTGTATATCTAACTCTTCTAACTTCTAACTCTTTATAAAATAACGTCTGTCTGAACCCTTTAAACTCCGCACGGATATCACCGACGGCAGTCGACGCGGCGAAGTTCCGGGGCGCGGAGGGCGCGCTCTTGTGCTCCTTAATGGAGTTGCCAACGGAGCTTGCAAGCAAGGGTTCCCAGTCGATGATTCTAGAATGATCAACTGTATCTGACTGCATCTGACTTGACCGCCAAGTTTGGGGTGAGTTCGGTGGGTCCATATGTACACCGCCAACGGTCAGGCACGTAGCCCCCAGCTGGACGTGGTGTGGCAGATGCATGTTGATGGCAGCTGATGTCAGCATCCAGGATGATGGCCTCCAGCTTAATTATCAATGGGTCCATGCTGGAGCCAGTCTAGAATGGCGGCCAGCTGAAGATCAAGCTGGCCCATATCCGGGTGGTCATCTTCTTAATATCTTAAATTGCACCTTGCTACCGTCGCGTGAACGAATGGAATAAATTACAGGTGTACCTAACTGCGTACTCAAAAATTGTTACTTGACATAATCATGGCCGCTTTCGCCTAATTGCAGTGCCCCACTTCCTGTTGGAACACTTCGGAGAATATCGCGAAGTGGCCCAAAGTCACATTGTGCTGGGCGTTGTCGACGGCGTTGATTCTCCCAGACCTAAGAAGAACCAAAAAGTAAGTAAACATGGAGGACGAAACACGGAGACCTCGCAGTAGTATCTTCGCCGGCCGCTTCAGCCATGTTCTCCCCGTTTTGGATGTGTCGGTCTTTATCTGTAACATCAGAAGTTGCTGCCGAATGCATAGCTTGCCCAGCGCAGTGGATGGGGATGTGTTGCTCTCCGGATCGACTTTGCATGAACATCATTTTGTCCACAATGACGGTCTTCTTGAGGTTTTTTGCACCGTACTCCGCGTAAATCTTGGCTATGTTGCTCTTGAATTTGTCGCGCAGGTGCTGGTGTTTTGAAACAGGTGATGGTAGAGAAGTTTCGTCAACATAGTGGTAGGGACCTTGCCGCTGACTTGCACGCGTTCTTCGCAAGTTTGATCTTGTAGATGGGGGAGGCTCAAGGGCTCTTGACGAGTGGCGGTCGACTGGGCCTCGCAATCAAGGCCGTGTCTTGTCTTGAGGTGTAACAAGGTTTGCTTGAAGAGCTTGAGATCTGGCTGGAGAGGGCTGGAGACACCGCTCGATCCGCCTTGACTAGATGAGCGTGGAATGTCTTCACTTGTAGCTGAAACTACACAAGTTCAAAACCCTCATGATACTTGCAGATGGGTGTAGAAGACCACCAAGGGAGTCAAGAAGTTGCGCGACGATGAAGACTCGCAAAGGCAGCAAGAGCAACATGCACGTGATGATACATAGAGACAAACAATGATCGCGCACGAACCACTTCGGCTTTCCTGACCGAACTTGAACCCCGACGTCGATTCGGGAGGTGACGATCGAAACACGGGTTTCTCAAAATATTTTGGGTCTTCTGCTCTCGTCTTGGGACGTGGGGACGTAAAGGGGAAGAAATCCTGTAAGCCTGAGCGGGACACAGCAAGTCAGCGACCGCTGGCGCGACTCGAGCTAGTCTCGAGCTCGGTCGTATTTCAAGACAGACATTTCAAGTATCAAAAAATCACTCAGTAGTACAGTCTGGGTATAATTCTTCCTGGCCTACATTATTTAGTGCATGGTTCCGGCTCTGGGAGTGGTGGGGATGACCATCTGGTGGCCAGCTGAAAATTTCGGCTTGAAAGAGCAGCTGGAAGGCAACTGAAAGACTCATGGGATCAGGTTTTGGAGAAGATGGATACCATCTGAACGATCCAGCTGGGGTCAAGGTGCGGGCACTTTGGCGGTGTAGGCGGAAATATTCACTTTCTTTCCCTGGTTCAACTTCGGTCTCTATTCTCTCCACAGAAGTCCGACGGCGGCAATTCAATTTCTAAGACATCCCGCATAAGATTAAAGGTGAGAAAGCCTAGACCGGTCTGGATCCGCAGAGCAGCGAAAGGCGGATGTAAAATGTCTTACCCCCTATCCTTACCACTTGTATAAATTGCGGGCGAACTTGGCGGTTCAAAGCACCAACCAAGCAGCCCACAAATCAGTTCCAACGAAAATAAATGTGCGTCTCTTACCGTGATTTCATTCTATTTACTAACAGCCCCTCAGGACCAAAAGCATCATCAACTTAACAACCCATAAATCAACGCCTACCATCCTAACCGTATGTCCTTTCCTTCCATGTCTCTTCATTTACTGACGCCGCCTCCAGAGCCAAGCACCAATCAGTCAACTATTAGGAAACCAACTACTCAATATAACCGTAGGTCCCTCCTTTTCATTTCACTTCATTTACTGACAACTCATCCAGAACAAAATCACGATGTCTCAAATCCACACACCCATGTTCGAGTCGCCCGCCTCCATCGTACCGTCGACATCGACGTCCAGTATCTCGAGCTCCCGGCGCGGGTCCCTCCGCGAGCGCTGCGGCTTCACGCTCTGGCTCTCCTTCGCCCCGGCCTTCCCGAATATCCCCGCGAAAGGCGCCATTGGGCCGACCGCTGGGAACCTCCCCCGACGCAAGCGCAGCAGCGTCGTCTCCTTGAACCTCCCCGTACCCGTCGACCTCAGTGTGGGGCGCTCGGAGTATTTTGCCTGAGGGGTTCTCGGGTTACGCGGCGGCCGACGCCTGGTTAGTATTTCCATCTTCCATCTGACACTGCGCTCTGATGGGCTTTCAATTAGCGGCGCGGACTCCGGAGATTTATTATGGACTATGAAAATGCGACCCACAAGCTCACCTTGTTGTACATTATTTTACCCTCTGTTGTATATTATGTTACCCACTGTATTTACGGCTTGTATAATTCTTTTCACTCGCAACTTGGCGATGAGTTTCATTTAATTCTCTTTCTGCTCGGGTTCAGGCCACTTTTCCATGAGCGCTAAGTATGCCATGCATACTCGAGAAAAAGCATATGATGAGATTAATGCCGCCGGGAGGAGTCAATCCTGTAAGTAGATGAAGGCAACCGCCACGGTTTTGCGCTTCATAGATGTAAACTTGGGTATGAGTGAACGTGGAAAGGGACGGGTTACAACGCTACGGGAAAAAGTCGACGAACCTTTCACGCCACCGGGAGGAATCGAACCTTCCTTCCCTCTTAGATACATCACAAGGGTGAAATGAATGAAGGCGACCGCCATGGTCTACGGCGGCTGCATACCGATGTGAACATGGGCATGAATGGACGAGAAAAGGGACCCGCAATGTATTTGAGAAAAAGAGCCCGCTGAATGGTGGATGCCGCCGGGAGGAATCGAACCTCCAGTTCCCACATACATGCTTGAAGATCGAGAACCACATGAGGGCGACCGCCACGGTCGGCGACAATTAACTGTAGCGATGTGAACTTGGGGATGAATGGACGAGCGAACGGAAGGGACGCCATCGTATGCGGGAAAAAGACTTTGCTGAATCACACGGAATGGCACGATACCGCTGGGAGGACTCAAACCTCCATCTCCCTCATACGCCTACGGCCAATAGCGAAACTGGATGAAGGCGACCGCCACGGGTCCACGGCGGCTGTTATCCATAGCGATATGAGCGTGGGCATGAGTGGATGAGAAATGCAACGGGTCCCAACGTATACGGGAAAAAGTTTTTGCTGAATGGCATAATGCCGCCGGGAGGAATCGAACTTCCCTTCCCTCTTAGGTACAGAACTAGAGATTGAATGAATGAGGGCGACCGCCATGGTCCACGGCGGCTGTTCTTCATAGCGATGTGAGCTTCAACATGAATGAATCAGTGAAGGGACGGGTCACGATATGCGAGAAAAATGCTCAGGACGACATTATGCCGCCGGGAGGAATCGAACCTTCCCTCTTAGATGCAGAACTAGAGATTGAATGAATGAGGGCGACCGCCATGGTCCACGGCGGCTGTTCTTCATAGGGATGTGAGCTTGGGTATGAATGGACGCGCCGACAGTAGATTTGAAGTCTTAATGCGGTGGGGACCCTCCGCTTCCTTCGCGTGTCTGATGGAAGGGCGGCGAACAGGAAGGCGATGATGTCATCGGTAAATAAGATGCTAGTTGGGCCCGTCGAGACAAATGAGCGCGATGGAAGACAGCACCGGCGGTTGAGTGATCTGGGCCGGAAGGAAGCCGAAGACTATTTCCCTCGCACATCGCGTCGCACATTGAGCAAGCTCCTAGAAGCGTCGCAATTATAGCACCACGCACGTGCATGGGCGCGATAATGGCGCGATTGTGCGTGTACTTCATCTGACTGCGGCTGGCCTGTAGCTTGAAGACGAGGTGGCTTGAAGTCGCGGCGCTCAGATGAACGGACGGATAAGCGGACGCATAGGATTCCACTGTACGATTACATTTAATTTTTCGCTCCCATACCTACATTCACATTGCCGACGCCGACGATGCGCTTCATGCGCCAACGCCGACGCTCTTCAAGTACTCCACGCGGTGCGGGTTGACCTCCGTGGCCTCCCCGCGGTTGTACGGCACCCATTTCGGCTCGTCCTACGCAGGCTTAGTCTCCGATAACAAAAATGATACAGGGGGGCACGCACCTGGAAGAGACGCAGCGCCTTGATGTTATCCTGCTCGTCGAGGGTAAAGCGGTGGTAGATACCCGCGGGGATGACAAGCAGGTCGCCGGGCTCGACCGCGAGCCGAATCCACGCGTCAGTCGGGGTCTCGCGAACGTCAAAGAAGCCGCTGCCGCTCAGGATGTATCGGATCTCCTCATCTTCGTGCATGTGTCTGGCATCCCTGCGTTTAAAACGGTGCAGTCCACTGGACGATGGAGCTTACTCCTGGAAGAAGCCCCGGATCTTCTCCTCGTAGATCTGCGGCCCCCCGCTCCCCGTCAGCTCTGCATCGCACGATACACCACATCGCACTCACCTCGCCCATCCCCGCCCTCGACACATCGATCATATCGCGGTTCTTGTATCCCCGCGCCCGTGCGATCTCATCGACCTTTTCCTCGTATCCGGGCACCGGAATCGTCCAGAAACGCACGTTGAGCGCGGTGAGCGTATCGGGGGAGACCGGCTGCGACGGGGTGTAGTCGTGCGGAAGGCGCTGGTCGCCCGGGACATTGTCGAAGTAGTAGGCGCGCATTAGGTGGTGGTAGTAAGAGACTGAGATTGGAAGCGGAGTTTAAATCTCTGGCACGGGATCGGAAAATCTCCTTTTCGGGCGGCTGGTGGAGTTTCGTAGGAGCGGTCAGCCGGACCAATCGTGGCCCGGAGATTATAGTTGGAGTTGGACTGGCGGAGCATCTTTCGTCAAGACAAGGAGGCATGGAGCGCCGAAGCTCGCGGACGGGTACCAACTCGCGTCTCGGGGATTTCTTCCCTCAGCATAGCGTCTATTCTCATCCAACCAGAGCTCCCATTGCAAATGCATCTCATTCCCACCGATGCGTTCATCTCCGGTCAATTTCAGGACACCGCGCCTCCGACCGCGGTGGAGCATTGAAAATAGAAGATTATCCTCCCGGGAATTCCGCAGGTTAGATGGAACGTCATCGTTTCGCGGTCCGTCGCTCCTAGATTATCCAAAGGTTCACTCCACTGGCATGTATTTCTAGTTCACCCACTGCCAATTAATAGAAAGCCGCCTCGCAACTCCGCAGGATCATTGGTCCGAATGTGCTCGGTCAGTAAGTCCTTGCCCGGCTTTCGCAGGATCGTCTCGCAGGAAGGGCCCTGCCGGCTCCCTGCGATTTATATAAATTGGACCCTGAGCATTGCCCACTATTCTAGTATCACTCCGGATATGCTATCACCTCTGGCTATTAGCAGCTCAGCATGGCTTCTCCTTAGCCTTGGAGTCTTGTTATTTTTCTACGGGATTGGCGGGAAACGCAACCGTTCCAAACTTCCCCTGCCTCCGGGCCCTCCGAAATTGCCTCTCGTCGGAAATCTGTTTGACATGCCTTCTGAACGGCAGTGGGAGACCTACTCCAAGTGGAGCAGGGAATGCAGTATGCTCTTCGTTCATGTGTTGGTGCAAGCGTTACTGACTCTCCCTAAGATTCCGACATCATCCACGTGGATGCCGGAGGAACGTCGATTGTTGTCTTGTCTTCGATGGAAGCAATCAGGGAGCTCTTTGAGAGGCGATCTTCTTTATATTCGGATAGGTGATTGAGTTCCGTGTTATGGACGAGCTGCACTCTGAGTTCTTGTAGACCCCGTCTTCCGATGCTCAACGAACTAATGGGGTGGGATTTTGCCATTGGTGGAGTTCACCTTTATATGTTCAACGGGAGGAACTGACACATTATTCGCCAGGATTCATGAAATACGGTGGGACTCTCAAATATCCCTCATTTTTATCGTCTGACCCGTCGCACTCGCCGTAGGTGATAATTGGTGGGTACTGGCCAAATACAATTTATTTAGCTTCTGATCAGCGTCCAGGCGTTCTCACCGGAAGATATTCCACGAGGCCTTCAATGTGGGTGCAGCGAAGCACTTTTACTCCCAAGAACGGGCAGCCGCACATGGTCTGCTTCGCCGCCTTCTTCAGGACCCCCACAACGTGACGGGACATCTCAGAAAGTAAGTTCTACCTACCCCGGTACACTCTGCTTAACGCAATCGCGACCATAGTATGGCCGGAGCACTCGTTATGGATGTTACTTACGGCATCGATGTTCACCGCTCGAACTACCCATACATTGAGTTGGCCCAAGAAGCCATGGAAGGCCTAGCCACTGCAAGTCTGCCTGGGCGCTTCCTCGTGGTGCGCCGCTGCGGCCCTGTTCAATATCAGTACACTTAATTAAGACGGGTCATTTTAGGACACCATTCCCGCGTTGAAATACGTGCCAGGCTGGTTCCCCGGTGCACAGTTCCAACGTCAAGCAAAGCAATGGAAAAAAGCCGCGCGAGAGCTGCTCGAAATCCCGTTCGCCCAGACAAAGCGAGACATCGTGCGCCAGATTTCTCTAGACATTGTTGGAAATACGCTAAGCTTTATGAATGTGCTCTCACTAGGCCACGGGCAACGCTGTCCCATCCTTCACATCCCGAAGCCTCGGGACCCTCCACGACGCGAAAAATGAAGAGAAGGGAGCAAAAGAAACAATTATCCAAGCAACGGCGGCGAACATGTATGCTGCTGGGACTGACACGACGGCGTCAGCTCTGGGAACTTTCATCCTGGCCATGCTCACGAATCCCGAAGCGCAGAAGAAGGCCCAGGCGGAACTCGACTCTGTTCTTGGCGCCGACCACCTCCCAGATTTCACGGACGAGCCATCATTGCCATACGTCTGTGCAGTTTTAAAAGAAGTCCTGCGCTGGAGGAATGCCTTACCAATAGGTTTGTGATCGTAGCGCGCATGAACTTTAAGGGCATATATTTTACAGCTGTTCCGCACTACCTCCAAGTTGAAGATGAATATCGGGGGTATAGGATTCCTGCAAACACAATCGTCATTGGGAGCACATGGTTCGTTCCTATCAAATTCACGTAGTATTCTTCTTGATTATCCGTCCGTAGGGCAATACTGCATGATGAGGTTAGTCCCGACGTCCTGCGGTCCTCCCAATCTCACTAGCCATAGGTCATGTACCCTGATCCCCACACATTTAAACCTGAACGTTTCCTCCTCAACGGAAAGCTCAATCCGGACGTCCGAGACCCAGAGACGGTAGCGTTTGGCTTTGGAAGGCGGTGTGTTGTTCCTTATTACGAGCCTCTCTTACAACTAATACTGGAAATCATCTAGGATCTGTCCAGGCAGACACATGGCTGCCTCGTCCCTCTGGATCACAATCGCCTCCTTGTTGGCTACCTTTGATATTCAGAAGGCTGTCGACGAATATGGGAAAGAAATCGAGCCATCACACGAGTACTTCCCGGGACTGATCTCGTACGTCTGGTCAGGTCCCTTGACATCACAATACTCACCGGAAATTGCAGTGGTCCTCTCCCTTTTGAGTGTTCTATCACGCCTCGATCAAGGCAGGCCGAGGAGTCCATTCGGGCCACTTCTGTGGGTCCGTAGAATTTCAGTAATTCGCTTGGAGATACTGCATCCACGAGTACATTAGGAATATGATTTCGCCTCACGCTATTCTTAAACGTGACAGAGAGGCTTGGTATCGTCGCCCGCCGCAGGTACTTGCTCTCATTCATAAGACTAGGTAAGGCCATATGCACAGCAGACACTCCCCTTCGACTGGAGCCCCGCCATAACTCTGCAATACCAGATTTTGTCACTTTCTCAAGTGGCGCCCGTGTCCTACTGAATCGGGGAGAAAATCGGAGTAGGATGGTCGGGTTTGGTCCGCATCTGCGTCGTTTATAAGATCCGATTAGCAGTATTCGACTCAGAACCAAGCCTTGAGCTCAGATCGCACGGCTTTGTTCTTTCTTGCCTACTAGCTCGGGACCTCATGAGAATGCATCTTCCCCGATACAGATCTGAGGATCTGTTTCGTCCGTCTTGTATTTATGGAGCTCAATCAACTCCGTTTCGCATGTGTTGAATTACACTAACGAGAATATACTGCAATTCCTTCCGCTAGGCGTCCCGTGTAGTCCATAAGCGTCCATAAACGCAGGCAATTATCAAAAAAAAAAACCATACGGAGAGCTGGGGTAATTAAGCACTGAATAATACGCGCGACCCGTCCCTTCCTGGAACAACGATTCGGCTGACTGGCAGCTACTATATGCGCATGTTTGGTCGCCACGTGGGACGCGACAGATCACGTGCGTGTACATCAGTCCTTGCCCAACTCTCGCCAGCGTCTCCCGCTGGGAGGGATCTTGCAACCACTACCCTCCTGGCTGGGCTTCATTTGCCGGCTGACTCCGCAGGCCGAAGATTTTAACCATTGGCGACCTCAAATTTCAATGCAACTTCAATTTCCCGCCGCCCGCCCCTGCATCAGCCATTTGACAAATAACTTGTGGCTTGTTTGGCCTTGTGAGCCTGTCGGCAACTTCCGACAAGCTCACAAGGTCAAAGCGCAGAAACACACCTCTCGTAGAATTCACTACAAAACCGGAAGATGTCTTGAAAAATTGGAGGATGTCCTCCGCAATTTCTCATCACTCATGCACAGGGATTAGGTTTAATTTATGCCCAATTTGCGCCACGAGACAGAGTCGATCCCGCGACCTTTTGGCGACCTTGTGAGAATTGGGACATGGTTTGTGGGCTTGCGAGATTGCGGGCTTGATTGACCTTGAATGGCCTTGTTTGGCCTTGTACAAGCTCACAAGCTATTTGTCAAAAGTCTGATGTGCGGCCGCTGTGTTTCTGATATTCCGCAAGAGTTCCACTCCATAGCTATGTCTGTTTGGTCCCTTCATTGGCGATTAATGGAGCTTCAATGTCAGACTCCCGCAACTATGGAGTTTTCGTTTCTCCGAATGCGCTCGATTCAGTACTCCTTAGCCAGCTTTGGCAAGATTAACTCGGCGGAAGAGCTTATCCGGTTTTTTATATAAATTGGCTCCGTGTATCGCCTACCATCCTATTATCACTCCGAATATGCTACCGCCTCCGCCTATTAGCAGCTCAGCATGGCTTATCCTTGGCTTGGGAATCTTATTCTATGGGATGCGCTGGAAACGCAACCGTTCGAGACTTCCGCTGCCTCCGGGCCCTCCGAAATTGCTTCTCGTCGGCAATCTGTTTGACATGCCTTCTGAACGGCAGTGGGTGACCTACTTCAAGTGGAGCAAGGAATTTAGTGGGTTCATCCACCGCGTGTGGTAGACGTTACTGATCATGACACTTCGCAAGATTCCGATATTATACATGTGGATGCCGGCGGAAAGTCCATTGTTGTCTTATCCTCGATGGAAGCAATCAGGGACCTCTTTGACAGGCGGTCTTCGTTATATTCGGATAGGTGACTGAACTCCGTGTTGTGGACGAGCTGCACTCTTGAGTCCATGCAGACCCCGTCTTCCAATGCTGAACGAGCTGATGGGGTGGGATTTTGCCATTGGTTGAGTTCACCATTAATATTTATGCGAAGGAACTGACACATTATTCGCCAGGATTAAAGAAATACGGTGCGACTCTAAAATATTCTTGACGGTCATTGGTTGAACGGGCGTTCTCGGCATAGGCGACGATTGGTTGGTGTCACTGGCAAAGCAAAATTTAGGTTCTGATCGGTTTCCAGGCGTTCCCACCGGAAAATCTTCCACGAGGCCTTCAATGTGGCTGCGACGAAGAACTATCACCCTCAAGAACGCGCAGGCGCCCACGGTCTGCTCCGAGGCCTTCTTGAGGACCCCCATGACGTTATGGGACATTTCACACGGTAAAGTCTCCAAATCCCCATACACTCTGTTTAACGGAAGCCGCACACCTATAGTTTGGCCGGAGCACTCGTCCTGGATGTTACTTATGGAATCGATGTTCGCCGCTCGGATTACCCGTACATTAAGCTGGCCCAAGAAGCCATAGAAGGGCTAACAATTGCCAGCCTACCCGGACGATTTCTCGTTGTGCGCCGATTTATTCAATATAAATATGTTTAATCAACAAGGGTCGTTTAGGACGTCATTCCCGCGTTGAAATATGTGCCAGGCTGGTTCCCCGGTGCCAAGTTCCAACACGAAGCGAAGCAATGGAGAAGAGCCGCACGGGAGCTGTTCGAAATCCCATTCGCCCAAACGAAGCGAGACATCGTGCGGTAGATTTCTCTGCACGTTGTTGGAGATATGCTGATCGTTATGCATCTCTTTTTGCCAGGCCATGGGAACCGCTGTCCCATCCTTCACATCCCTAAGCCTCGGGGCCCTTGACGATTCGAAAGATGAAGAGAAGGGAGCAAAAGAAACGGTCATCCAAGCAACGGCGGCGAGCATCTATGCTGCTGCGGCTGATACAACGGGGGCAGCTCTGGGAACTTTCACACTGGCCATGCTCGCGAATCCAGAAGCTCAGAAGAAAGCACAGGCGGAACTTGACTCTGTTATTGGTACTGGACACCTCCCAGATTTCACGGATGAGCCATCATTGCCATACGTCTCTGCAGTTGTAAAAGAAGTCCTGCGCTGGAGGCCCGTAACGCCAATAGGTTCGTGATCATCGGCGTGCACGAGGTTTCCGCTCAGATATTTTGCAGCTGTCCCGCACTACCTCCAATTTGAAGATGAATATCGCGGGTATAGGATTCCAGCAGACTCAATTGTCGTCGGGAACGCATGGTTTGTTTGTTTCTACACCAGTTATTCTCGTTCTTAATTTCCTGGTCGCCCGTAGGGCAATACTGCACGACGAGGTCAGTCCACGATGTCCTGAGACCCTCGATGAGGCCTTCCTTACCCAGCTATAGGAAATGTACCCCGATCCACACTCATTTAAACCTGAACGTTTCCTTCTTGATGGAAAGGTCAATCCGGCCGTGCGGGACCCAGATACGGCAGCCTTTGGATTTGGAAGGCGGTACGTTCTCATTTATTATAAGTCTCTCTAGTACAGCTAATATTGAAATTATCTAGGATGTGTCCAGGCAGACACATGGCTGTTGCATCCCTCTGGATCACAATCGCGTCCATGCTGTCTACCTTTGATATTAAGAAAGCCGTAGACGAATATGGGAAAGAAATCGAGCCATCACACGAATATTTCCCGGGACTGATCTCGTACGTCTGGTCAGGTTTCCTGACATGACAGTACTCAACGGAAACTGCAGTGTCCCCCTTCCCTTCGAGTGTTCTGTCACGCCCCGATCGAGGCAGGCTATAGAGGCCATTCAGGCCACTTCTGGGGGCGCGTAGAAGATCAGTAATTTTTTTGAGATGCAGATACGAGTAGTACACGGTGGAATATTATATTATTTTCGTGTTTATCCCCCGAGGACCGAGACAATGTCCGACAGGCTTCGATCTCCCTGAGTGGCAGCTATTAGATGCGCATGTTTAGTTCCCTATTGGGACGCGACGGATCACGTGTCTATTGCTTGCGACCACGTTGAATGACTTCAGTAAGAAGTGTACTTCCCTCAATCTTCCCCTTCTGGTCCTGGTTTCAGAACAGCTTTTTATCCATTTCACCGTATAAATACACCTCGGCTCCGTTCAAAGTTGAACAGGTTAACAAATTATGTGCGCCGTTCAAGTTTCGACTCTCCGTCCGGTATTTTTCGTGGACTCGTGTGGAGCACTGTATGCACAGTATAGTATGTGCCTGTATCCCTTACCGGGCGAGGCTCCAACACATTTACACCTGACCGTCTTCCACCAAGAAAATGATCCACACCCTAGGCCGTAGGTCTGGCGGACTGAAGATTTATTTGGGCGTTGAAAGACATGGCTTCTTGATACATTGGGATAATACACTGTTGGTACACGCATGCGGGTCGAAGAAGTACTAAATGACACGATATGAAGGAGATAAGTCCGCGATTTAAGCGCGCAGCACTCGATGAGCATCTGGTAACAGTTCGTCGAGGTACCTGAAGCTACCTGAATCGTATGAGCCGTGTCAGTAACTTGAATGCATCGCAGTAGTCCGTGATTACCCGGCGAAATAACTGTCAGAATATTAGCCTGGTTTACAAACGGAATTCAAAAGGTACTCACAGCCTCTGTGCTTGTTAGCTGCGACGGCGCTGAATGCTGCAACCGGTAAGATGGCATTACGGCCGCCTACTAGGGCGGTCATTACTAAATCATTTCATCAGAAAAGAAAGCTGCGCACCAGCTTCTTTCAAAATCCCGTCGGTAAACACGATTTCACCTCGCGCACACATCAGCCAGCCGGGAAGGTTCTAGTGAATCTCTCCGTCAGCTCTCGTCATATGGCTAATCCCAATACATACAGATGATCTATCCATGGAAATCATGCACTGCACAGGGCGGTTGAAAACACCTTCTCGCCGCTCCTGCTCTACCAGGACGACAGGTCTGCTCGCTGACATGCCGAGGCCGCTTCTACCCGGGGCCAGCGAAACGGGAGCGTTGTCCAGAAACGGAACACTGGTGGAGTTGTCTGCATACAGCGCCCCACAGATGAAGCGTGCATTTTCCTCGACTTTCGCAATAGATCGACGGATTGCAGCAACCGTGTGGGGCGGAGTGATGTGATTTCTGTCGATCCTGCCGAGAGCTCGGTCGTGCGGGTCAAATGCGGTTTTGGAAGCCGTTTCACCACCGCGGGTGTAAAGGCGGTAATAGACTGAAAGTAAGCGCTGAGCAAATTGGGTGACGGAAGGGGCAAATACTACTCACGGTACTGGGTGTAATTTGGACCAGAAGTGCTTTCCGGGGCCCTCTGCGGACGTAGCCCAGGATTTGCAGACAGGACCAAGGCGATCGCGGCGTCTGGAGAGGCACCGGCTCCGCCTCCGAGAATTGAAAATTTCTCGCCGCCTGGCATCGGAGTCTCGCTCGCCGCGGTGAGGAACACCAGCGGTTGGACATATTGATGTCCCAGTTTCTCAGCGTCGGCCAAGCACCGTGAAAGTGTGGCCACTGTATGGGGCGGGGGAATCCGTGTCACGTCCATACGACCTAGAAAGCCATCCTTCGGATGGAACGCCCCTGAGGAAGGGATTGCCTTCTCTGGCGTATATACCCGATAGTAGACTGGTGGATGTGTCAGTGTATTGAACATCCATATGACGGAAGAACCTACTGTAGCGCGGTTCCACTCCCTCTGTCAATTTATGATTACTGGACATGATTCAGCTGACAAATAGAGATGACATACGAGTGCGGCGTCGACATTCAAGGATCCCGGGGCTAATTCTAAAATTATCGGGGACACGAATACCGCCTACGCTTGCTTGTTCAGCGTCCGAGATCGCCTGCCGGAGGACAAATGCAACGGCCGACTGTGGTGATGCTCCCAAATCGACGCCGACAGGAAGGGTTCCATTTCGGATGGGAGAATCACTCGATGACGTTACATACAGCTCTGTGCGCTGATTTGTAGGGTCGTTGAGGTTCTCCGCCTGGGCAACGCAGCGCTTGAGAGAATCGATTGTGCGTGGGGGAGCTATCGCCGTCATTTTAATGCGGCCCAGGAACGGATCTGCAGCATCGAATGCATTCCTTGAAACGATTGCTGAGCTGGGAGAATAAAACCGATAATAAACTGATCCTGATGTTAAACTTGGCAGTAGGTGTGGCCAATGGAAACGTACTGTAGCGCGACTCCATATTCCGCGTCTGATGCTCAGCGTCTTGGATGTCCGTACAGTGGCTGATGGACATCGCAGACATAGAGAAGCCAAGCTTATCGGTAGCCCTGAATGTCACAAATCGTGAGTTGTGAGACTCGAAGAGTACAGTGCCAATCACCTTTGCATACTCGTTTGCGCGATCCTTGTGGACCTCGGCACTAAACGCGGGGAGGACTGGGATGGGGAGCGAAGGCGAGACATCGCGATAAGAGGAAGGGGGACCTGGCGGAAGCGTTTGGGCTATGTGCGATGAGGGCGGTTATAGGCGATCGTGTTTGACACTAGGTGGTTATAACGGCTCGTCGAAAGTGACCGCACAGGTTGCACGGTCATGTCGCCGCAGTCAAGCCACATTCCTTCGGCGCGGGAACTTGGTGTTTTGCATTTTCCGTTGAGAGGCTCGATAGAAAAGAAGGCGGCCACATGATCCCATCGTACGGCAGATTCTCAACGTTCTGACAGAAACTGGGTTGCATGTCAGTGCGTGTGAAAAGCGGAGAGGACTGTGCCGTTTTGCCGGAAATTATTAGATAACCGAATCGCACTAGCAGTTTTTGTCCTTGCCTTTAGATATGACACCATATACTCGCCAACAATCGTTCCGCCTTCCAAAAGTTGAGCTAAAACTGGGTCCTGGCTGTCTCTTTTTTCGTGAATATCTGACTGCGATGTACAAGGGACTCACCGTCGCCTCTTTTTTCTACCCGCACCACAGAAATAATTAATGCTGCCGAACTCATCGGTCTCTCGTAGTCTCCCACATTGGGGAAAGTTCAACGTTCAGCGCCGAAGCGAACGTATCTTACGAGAATGGAGCCAATGACAGAGTATTCGCATCTCTGTCGAAACCAATTGCAAATCATAACTCGCAAGTCAGACTGAAAGGCGACGCTCCCGGAGTCGAACAAGCATGCAGGACGTCGCAGACCGCGGCAAATGTCAAGATCGAAGGCCACAACAGGCCGCAACCCTGATTTCGACATCTCTTCATCAATAAGCAATGTCGATCCGCACGCCGACCCCGCGTCCAGGTCGTGTGAATCTACACCTATGCGGGGACCGATATCCATCGACGCTCCAGCTAATCTTGGTGGCCCGCGGCCACGTCGACGAGCACATGTTCGCTGGCGCGAGTTCATTGGACGGGCGTCATTTTAAGCATGGAAGAAGAATCGGGAGTCGGAGTAGGGCCGGGTGGATATCCGGAACGGGAAACTATGTACCTACGTCGCATAATTAGATGTTCGTAGACAGATCGCATAATTAGACTTGCAAGCACGTCTCGTAACAGACAGCCAGAGCACAAACACGCCGAGGCCCTTCGTCCGCTGAGCCCCTCCGCTTCCGGCGCTATCTCCGGGGCGAAGCCACCTAACACGCCACTGGCGGCGTACGTGTGCAAGTAGGGTCGCTGTGGCGCGGCCTTGGCATAGAAGCGGAGGAAGACGACGGGCGCCTACAGTCCGTTATCTCGCCTCGCGCGAGATGAATCCACCACCCAGAGGAGGGCATCCTGAGTCGTACGGCACGCGCAAGCGAGATGGTATTCGGGAGACGCAAGGAGCGGGAGAAGTGCGATTCAAGATTCACAGCGATGGCAACGACCCTTTCCCTGGTCATCCGGGGGAAAGAGTGAGCGCTTGAGCACTTGCCACTGCAATATTAGATCTGATCATGAGCGGTCCGTGCGTCTCCCGCGCCGAGCACGAACCAATCTCCGCTCGTGCGCGATCATGTATGTCGCCAGCGCAAATGGTGCGCCAAAAAATAAGGGGCGGGGGATTGGCGTGGCGGACCCGCGGGTACACCAAGCCATCATGAGAGGACGCGACGCCGACAGGAAAGACAGGATGCGGACGTCGGTGGAGATCCGCTTTCGAGCCCGGCGGAGATGCAGACGGCCACGTCATCGAAGGATCCGCATGCACCGTGCTGAGAACAGAGGCTGCCTATGGAGATCGGTATTGTGGGCAGGAATGCGAGTGGCGGCTTCGAGCCCGAACGGGGATGTCAATGGAGATCCGCCGCCTGCGCCAAGCGGGCGTCACTGGGGGACAGAGGTCGGAGATGCGCGGTCTCGCGTGAGAGTCTGTGACCGAATCTGCAGCGGGGAACAAGGGCCACCTAACACACAATTGACCATTACCGCGGAGGTCGCTTGACCGGCAGTGGTGAGACGGCAGTGCTGAAAGGAGGACGGGGAGTGAGGATGTAGATCTCCACCAGCGTTACTAAGAACACGGGGTGCGCGACTCCTTGAGCAATGGACGATTCGGGCGGAGCTGAGCTGGGCCGGAGCTGCATCCTGCGCGCGCGCGCTGGCCCCCGTTCTCCTTCTCCACCAGCGTGTCGCCTAGGGTCTGCTAGAGCTGCACTCCGCGTTGCGAGGCAAAAAAGAAAGTATGTTCGTAGTTCCAGTCGAGGCGGCGTACACCTCACTCCGCAGCGCGCGGCCGAGCTACATCATCGAATGACGTGTCCGACTGCCGACGGGTAGTCTGTTCAGACGCAGATGCCAATGGAGCGCGTACTCTCGACCGGTAGCGGGCGGCTGCTGGATCACGTTGGCGGTGCATTCCGAGCAGCGGAGAAGGCCGCTTGATCGAAGGATGCTGGGAGGACGGGTATCGTGAGCATCGGGGCTTCGCTCGTCGTTGATGTGCGGAGGCGGTGGGGGCAGAGCGAGGTAGGGAAGCCACGCCATTCGGTGCTAAGCCGGATCTGCGCGGTGCAGATCTTCACTAGGTGCGCGCGTCTCCGGCCTCCGCGAGACGATAGATGATTCGCGCTGAGCTGAGGTGGGCCGATGCCTCCAAATGGATGAATTCTGGGCATAGTCGTCGCTGCACGCGCGATGGCCCCGTCGTCTCCCTTCGATGCGTCATTACACATCGTCGGGTAGAGCTGCATTCCGCTCCCCACGCCCCCACAGCAGCAAACGCAAGATGTACACACGGCCCATGGCGCCAATGCCCGAGAGACGATCGTATTTCTCGCAGCGAGGTACGCCCTGCGGAGGGGTATGCTTCGCGGATGTCGGGATGAGTCTGCTAGCCGTGGAGGAAGTATGGGAGAGAGGCGGGTGGGCGCTGGTGAGCAGGGGAGGCCACGTCATGGGGTCCGAGGTCTTCGCCGCTCGTTGGTCTGCTGAGACGAGGACCCCGGCTGTGCGGAGGCAGTAAATGGGCATCGATCTCCACCAAGTGCGCGTCGTGAAGGGGAATGTCTCGTGAGACAACGGGGGAGTCGAGCTGGGATGTGCTGATACCTCCCAATCGACGGATCCGGCGCATACCCGTCGCTGCGCGCGGGATGGCCCCGTCGTCTCCCTTCCACCGGCAGGTCTACTAAGTAGAGGTCCACTCCACTCCGCTGCCCCTCGCTCTCGAGCAAGCAAGGCGCGGCCCGACGCCCGCCCACCAGACCGACCCCGCGGCGACCCCGCTCAGACGTTTCCGCAGCGGATCCCTGGTGACGGCGCTGGGTACGTGTTCGTCGCGGCGCCCGAGAGCGCGGAGACTGCGCGACTGTACTGCTCGTATTTGCCGCCGCGAGGTACGCCGGCGGGGCGTCGATAGCGACGGCCTCACTGATGGTGTAGAGGACCCCGCGGCCGAATGCCTCCACAAAATGGCGGGTGACATCGGAGACGTCGAGTCGGTCGCGAGAGGTGCTAGCCTTCTATCTCGTCGTCGACAGGAAGGGGCGCGCTGGAGGGCGGCTCTGTGTTAGCCCTAACGGCATACACGAAGCCTGTGGAGCGGGTTGGCGCGCGGCCTTGTATCGGAGGGGGGTACGCGGTAAAGGTGGACGCGGTGGCGGCGAAGATATCGACGTCCAGCTCCAGCGCAAGGACCTGGCAGCGACACTGCGTCTCGGGGCTGGAGTATCTTACTGTCGTCCCGGATATCAGAGACGATCTTCCCTGCAACGTCTCGGGCGGACGGAGGACTGGCAGGATAAGATGAGCATGGCTGGGTGAGAGGGCAGGAATAGAAGCGCACGCATCCGATTCTTAATCCCGATTCCATGCATTCACGAGAGTCCGTCGATATATTCACAAAATTCGTGTCTCGTTGGTGAGTCATCTGGCGATGATGGACGTGGCGCCCTCGGAGGCCACGCAGCATCCTGAAAGCTATCATTGAAGGTCTGAGACGCCTGAATCAGAACTAGATGAAAGCAGCAGGTTTTGGGACGCACCGTGTAGGGATCATCCCGCACAATTAGACAGTCCAGAGAACCTTTCGACGTCTGCGACGCGCTGTGCATCAGATATCGCGTCCAAAGACACGAATAAAAGGGGGAGCGCACAGTCTTCGCATCTCAATCTTTCCGTTCGTCGTTTTCCAAACATCTGAAGCGGAGAAAGGGGAGGTGGTACAGGTCCTGCCGCGTATAAACACACGACTGCTATTCAAGTTCATTCGTAGGCTTCACTGCGCCGTTCATGTTATCAAGTTTGGTGGGTTTCGAGACGCCGAAAACACGGCTAAAGCACCTAGGTGGAGCCATATTTTGTCAAATTTGTGTCCTGCTTTCGCTGACATTGTGCTCGTACAGTGGCAAGGTCCACCGGGGACGAGAAAGCCCAAAAGCGTTGGCAGAAGGCAAGAGAATGTATGCACGTGACCCGGATGCGTCTTGACAAAAACGTCCACCGCCCTCTTGAGTTCTGGACCTGCCTTCTTTAATAACCGTGCCATCTCGCGTCTTTCAGAAAATTTCGAAATTCATTTATGCCAAGGCAGAAGAGGTACCACACTCATCAATCCCCGGGATTCAATGCACGGAATCCGGTTCCTGTCAATGGTGCTACTCCGAACTCCTACTTGGACGCCAATTGGACGATTGAATCTGGCTAAATTGGAGTTACCAGTGACTTGAAAGTAACACGAAAACCACTGGCTCTGAATTTACCTTGGGAAAATCAAACGCCCACCCCTACTTCGTTTCTCAATTGCGGATTCCATCCAGCGCCAAAACAAGAGACTAATTAAACTAACCCAAGCCATTCGTGCAAGCCATTACTTCCGCCTCTCGCGAGTCGTCCTTCTTGAACCATCTGGATTGACCTTTCACATTTCTACAATCCCATACCCTCGTCGACCAGCGGACGGTCCATCTCAGCATGCGTGTAGCTTTGGTATGTATGTAATATTTGAGACCGATGGGGGTTTGATTCCTCCCGACGGCATCAGCTTTTTTTCTAGGTCTGGTGTGCATTGGCCTTGGACTCTCTTTCACGCAGCCCAACCCCTGAGCACTGAGCTTCAAACCTCCATCCCGGGTGTGCGCTTTCGCTCGATCACGGCTTTCTTCGTTTGATGGAGGTACGCAAACCGGTATTCCTGGCCCATCTCCACCTAGCTTAACCCAGCGCTTCGCAAGATATGAGGCCGTCGTCAACCAGCGGCCCCGTTCATCTCAACGCATGCGGTGTGCTGAACACGATGGGGGTTCGACTCCCCAGGCATAGGCTGGGCCGACCCTGTTTTTTTTTTTCATTGATTCATACGGATAGACGGACATTCTCGAGGCTCACAGAACCCAAATGCAGATGGGAGTTGCAACGTGACTCTGACGCGGGCCACACCAACGCGATCAGGTGATCGAATCCCGCCAGGAAATTTCAAGAAAACAAAGAAATGTCTCCACCTTTTTAATTTTATTCCCGTAAATTTTGGGCGCCCGCCTATTCGGAACCTGATACTGAAGAACGTGCCATTCTCTCACTGTACCCCAACGGGCTGGATTCTCTACGACACGGCGATTGTGAGACAACCCCTATCCATGTCTCGCAAGTCTCAGTTATCCGCACGATCTGGACCCGACGAGTTTGCCCTCGACCGCACTGGCCTCCACGCCTCCGGATTGCCCATGAGACAGCCCCCGCCTTCGAATAGTATAAAGAGACTGTCCTCCATGGCTCGTGTTCCCATATCTCACCAACTCCAACAAACTCAAAATGCTTACCACTACTACTTCTCTTACATTCTTGCTCGCTGCTTCCGTCGTCCTGGGGGGCCCTACCATTGGGAGACACAGGCGAGTTCCATTTTACTTTCTTTTGTGTCGCTCAGTATTCTAACGGATTTTCAGAGGGTGTGCAACACATATCGACGAGGAAGACGTCGTCGTCGCCGAGCGGCACTTTGACGCGAACCGGAACGAGACGGCCAAGATCGCCAATACTGCGGTCAAGGTATGTCTTCACTCACTTGCACGCACCACATTTTCTGACACTCGCTTAGGTTTATTGGCATGTCATCAGCAAGGATTCGACCTTGAAAGGAGGAAACATTCCGTTCGTCTGCTTCTTTCCTCCGAGCCTAATTTCCGCTGACATTCTTACGATCCAGAGACTCCCAAATTGCCAACCAGATCAGCGTACTCAACAAAGACTACGCGGGGAACATCCATGGACCCTCGCTCAAACCACACGCACCGTGAACGCCGACTGGTTCAACAACGCCGGCCCCTCGACGTCGCAGCAGACTGCCATGAAAGCTTCACGAGAGGGCGGCAAGGGCGATCTCAACATTTATTCTGTCGGGTATGTCCAACAGTTCGCATTCTTTGAAACCAACCAACTTTCTGTAGGTTCACCTCGCCGGTCTTCTCGGCTACTCGACGTTCCCGTCGTCGTACAGTGGTGCTCCGAAAGATGATGGAATTGTAAGTTATTCGGTTGTTATCATCGCTCAACGTTCTGACCATATTGTTCAGGTCATCCTATTCTCCAGTGTCCCTGGCGGCTCCACCACCGGCTACAACCTCGGACGCGTGAGTCAATTTGCTGGCACTTCATTCACGCGCAACCTGACTTTATGTCGTAGACGCTCACCCACGAATCTGGACACTGGCTCGGGCTCTACCACACGTTCCAGGGCGGCTGCACTGGGTCTGGTTCGTCCAGTGCAGGCGACTATGTCGCCGACACCCCCGCTGAAGCATCCGCTGCCTCGGGATGCCCCTCCAAGCGTGACACATGCACGGGCACCGACTTCCCCGGTGCGGATCCCGTTAGTGAGTACTCCTTCCGCTCCACTTTGTTGCAATATGTGCTGACCTCAGCTCACTAGCGAACTTCATGGACTACTCCTCCGACGCCTGCATGACGCAGTTCACTCCGGGACAGATGTCCCGCGCCACGACGCAGTTCGCCACATATCGGATGTGAAGTGGAGGTACTCGTCCGAAACATAATAACCCAAAAACACTAGATAAGCAGTATTACTCCCTCGCATTCGACGTTGAAATATAACCTCATTTACACTTACCATGAATTGCCCGAGATGTCCTCACTTCAGCCGAAGAACGACCATAATCATACCTAACTTGGCGCAGACGAATTCAATCATGCTCTACTTGTAAGAGATTGACATGAGCGTTCAGTGCTAATACCTTTCGTAGCCTTGTTCCCTTTCCTTTGTTCACTTTTTGCACCATGGTTCGATCAGGGGATTGTCATTCTTGATCTCCAAGCACTGTTCTTCAACGGGCAGGATATTATCGCTGGGGACTTGTAAGCCACCCCGCTGCTTCATCGATCACCCCTGTTTTGCAGGACCACATTCTCACCACTATCCAATTTGCCGGCGCTGGACATCAAGCAAGTCGTTCTTGAATTTTGGCTGTGCACTTTCGAATTAAGACAGGGACTAAACTCCGGGCATGGCTTGTGGGGAGTATTTCAAGCCGGAATTGTCAGTGCAACGGTATGCCAGAATTCAAATGCATACAGCGGTCAAAGCGAGATATATTAATTGTGTGTAATTAGGGTTAGGGTTAGCGCAGCGGAAGATCGAAAAAAATGGTCTACCCAGCCGAGTGGCCGTGGTAGAACTGGAAAATATTGAGACGATGCATGAGCCTAAGCCCATACAAGCCGCAGGCGCACTCTGTATGGACAGGGTCGCCGTGCTATGGAGTGTTCCCACGGCCCACAGACCCAGGGATGTGAAGGGGCCTATGCCATCAAGGTAAGTATGAGTTGCATAGAAGGTGAGCCCATCTTTTTATACGGGAGCCGCGCGCACGGACCATCATTGCGTACGTGGTGTTTGCGTAGATTATTTGATCGATATTTGATGAGGCCGCGTCCTAAGTGTAATTTGATGCTTGATGCGTGCGAAGTGGTAATACTGGGAATGTCTGGGCACGACGACTAAGGGACGCAAACAGCAGGACGAGTGCACAACCGAACTAAATAATCCCATATCGAACTACAGCCTACCAAGCGCCCCGAACGGAAGGGTCTGCGGACTCTCAAGTGTCAGCTGTCGAATTAGTGAACAGGCCGATGTCCGACATCTTTATAAATTATAACAATGGGTGTATAGGGGTGTATGTAACAAAATAAGAGGGTCACGCATAATCCCGCGACTTATCATGTCAGCAAGTTTATCTTCGGCCTCCTTGTGCCCCGCTTCCGCCGCTTGGCACGCGAGAACTTCCGCCTCAAGCGCGGCTCTTGGCATCGATCTATGATAGCAGGTATGGATCAGCAATAAATCGCGAAGCTCAAACCATTCCATGCCTCATCACGCCGCTCCGCAGCAACGGCAATTTCCTCATTCAATGCGTTGCGCTCGGAGGTCTCCCCGGGAACATGGTTGACAATCTTCAAAGCGCCAAGACCTCTGGACGTCCAGGATGTTGGCGGCGACGCCCGACTTGGCGTGAATTGACACTGTCGCCTCGGGACGGGAAACTGGTCGATGATCTTGAACACGAAGGCGGCGATGGCATAATGGAAGCGCTTAAGCGTGATGGAATCAACGCGTCATATTGGATGAAGCGAAGAGGTAGCATTCAAAGCGGCCCCGAAATCGAGGATGGTCGGCGGATTATTCTAAGGTGGCTTCCATGAGAAGGCGAGCCCCTTTCTATGGAGGCCGTCGCCTTGCGTATCGATGACGTGATAAGTGCCAATCTAAAATTTTGGCGGGAGACACCCCAAAATGGATCTTTTCCTGAGTGTAAATTGAAGCATCAGCCGCGCGCAGCGCAACGCGAAAATGTGTTTTACACACTTTTAATGGCATTTTTTGTGTCCCTGGGCATATTTGGCAAGGAGTGGCCAATTTGGGTCCTCCGAAATTATTGATCTCGCCCAGTTTTGACTTTAAAAGGAATCCCTCTAGACAAAATGTTCCTCTCATCAAAAAGAGTATTTGCACAAGAGGGATAAGAAATTGGGGTAAAACTGGGCCGGCTATATCCGGTGTACAAAAGTTGCGGTGACTATGGTGCGCTTACCTTAGATACCACATATTTGTAACAACTGTCACTAGGAGGTCAGAAAAAAACAGTTTTTTTATTCCTCTTGGGAAAACACTCAGTTCAGCAGGGAGGAACTTTTGGCAAGACAGATTTTGATTAGCAGCAAAATTGAGGGAGTTATAAACTCTCGGACCAGCCAAATTGGGACTGTCTACCAAACCGGCCCCCTACTAGTCAAAATCCTTTGCGACATGCTTTGGAACACGTCTGTAACCAACTTTCCAGACATGCAATTGAGTATCTTGAGTCCTCATGCCTGCGCGGGAAGCCTCCACCCGATACATCTCCCAAGTATTTCGGCTCCCAGAGACTTTCACAATGTGGCAGAGCTCAGAAGCAAGAGTTTGGGCTTTATACCGAAGACGGGGTAGGTAGGAGGCAAAGAATATCACTCCAGGCGGCCACAGAGGTACACACCAAAAAAAAAATTCGGCCTTCGGCCGATTTGGGACTAGTTACTTTATGGTGGTGGATTAGTTAAGCGCACCATAAGTGAGCGGCACCATACATTGGATCCGTCAGCACTGCTGCAGCGATGCGTCTTGATCGTCGAAGTGGGAGTTGGGCTCATAATAGTAAAGCGTAGCCACTCATGGCCAACACCGTTGGGGTCTTTGTACAACTCCAAACGGAAGATGTGATATTGGTCGCCCCGAAGTAACCCCACAAGTTGGCGGCTCCAACTCGGAACGTTAGAGCGGCGTCGGCCACAAGGAGGATAAACAGTGAGGAGCGAGTCAGCTACGGTAGGCGGATTGGTCGCGGTTCGATTTCAGCGTGAGTTCGAATCCGTGCACGTGCAATTTATTTTAGCCCACCCCATATAGGTTCGAGCCCCAGGAGCGTCGTTTTTCCACCCCGTTGACTTGTCGGAAACGTCTCCCAAGTATACACGAAGACGAATATTCACACTAAAACTACTACGGGGTATTATTCAATATTACAGCTGTTTCCGAATACCTTGAGACTCGTGAAAGATTTTTACACACGCAAAAGTTTTGATGGAATGCTAAGGATTGCCGGATTGGGCTCGGATGAGCTGGCATTTCGGGAAGGGTCATGTCCGCCAAATCAGCTCACCTCTCAAAAGGTCTTCCAGCATGTACACCACAGTGCACTCGACCAGAAATCTCAGATTCAACGTTATTTGACCCACAACCCCGGCTCGATACTGGTGGAAGTGTAAGAGATTATCAAATTAAAGAATAAAGATAATAAAATATTGCACCTGAGAGAGAGGGAACTTTCCGAGGTCGGCAAACATGTACAGCCACAATATCCGATACCAAAGAAAGTCACCAAAGATATTATGACGACCTCCAATCCGAATCAGCCAAGGCTTCTATGTGACCCCAAAGCAAACAGGTATGCACAAAAATATTCCTGTAACTATTGAAGATGTAGGTATGGGCCAGGAAAAAGCTGAAATATATTCCGATAGCTAGCGGAGTTTCCCGATAGCTCGCGGAGTTTGAACGTTGCCGAAGCCAAGCCGGCAGTGATTTCTCTCGTTCTTCCGGTGATATTCAATGGATATCAAGACAGAACATAATTTTTGACTGCTTTTTCTTCCCTCCCACTTCCTCCCTCTGCCTTTCCTGTCTCTTGATTCAGACAGAGGGCTCAAGGCACCAAATCCGGAGGTTTCCGGAGTCAGCGGAAACACGGAAACTTATAGTTCAGCTTGTGTTCGGCTGGTCCTCTACCGTATGTAATTAGTCCCCAGCTAATGAGAGTCACACAATGGCTGGATATTCCCAGATGCACCAGACCACCTGCTCTTAAAAGCCTTTTGGCCCCCTCAAACGACACAGATTTCGTGGGATCAACTTGAAACTTTTGAGCAAGGGAGAATTCAAAATTTCATTTCGTGAAAGCTATACACGCTATTGCACTCTTGACGCTAAAGAGTGGCTTCCGAATGGATTATTATACAGGGTTGGAAAAAAGTACACAGCCAGGGTTCGAACTCACGCGCCATCTCACACTGATGCCGACATTCAAACTCCGCTAGCTATCCGCCAATAGATTTAAGAGTGCTCGACTTACCTGGTACGCGATCATAACTTTCTCCTCCCCAGGATCGCCGTGACCGTGTTCATGGCGAAGAAGAGTTTGGGTTCGCATGGATGAAGTTGGGCCTTTGTTTGAGGGCGCCAAAAAATCATGGCTGAGCATTACCCTCTTGGCTTCGACAATCGGTTCCCAGGCAGGAGGAAAGTAGCCATCCCCCATACTGCTCTGAACTCCAATGGGCCTTTTCATAAGGTATCGTCCGATGGACACGAGAAATTGGGTAAACAAGCTCTTGACATGGGCGACATTGGTCTCCCAATCTACAGGTATAAGGACAAGTGGACTGATACCGCACTTGACCTTCGTTTTTTTCCAAATAGTAGAACTACAGCTGCCATTGGGCATCTGTATCTGGATTTCATTGAGACAAGGGGAGGTAAGTCTAATTGTTACCATCTCAGAGATTTGCGCTTACACATTCTCTCAGCTATCCCAATCCAATTGAAAATGGAAAAAGGGTCTGAAATCGGTTGGCCTTAAGCAATTCAAGATGTGCTTCGGTTCGTGAACCCACTACTATTTAATGCAGTGATTAGATTACTCATAATTTTGAGCAGGCATGCTTTCGCACCAGACATCAATCCCGAAATTTATCCAGTATGCCGACTCATCAAAAGCGTACACAATACAATAATTGAGGGCTTCTGGCGCTGGTTCAAAGAGAAGAAAGGTCTCAACCTGAAGACTGTAATTTTGGTCGGCAAGCAAGAGCGTATCTTCAGTCCTATCGTGGAATTTCATCTGTGGGTTCAGTTATTCTGTTCTGTCTGTGTTCACTTCTGATTCGGAGCACCTTTTTTAAAGACCGTTGTTTTACTGGATTTTGTACCACTTCTGCAAGCGGAATTGGACGAGTTCCGCCGCTTCTGGAACCATCACCGTGTTCGCAGCCAGCCGGAAAAGAATATGCCTTCTGGGCATGTTCCGTACAATGCATTAGACCATCCACAGAATTATGGCGGGCTTGACCACCGCATACCCGTACCTCAGGAAGCTGTCAACGACTTACGCAAAATGGTTACAGAAAATATCGGGCCGAGAGAAGACCACCTTTCATGGGTCAGTAACGACTTCAATAATTTGGCACATGCCATTTACAAGCAGATCGGAAAGCCGGAGTTGTCTTTGAGCACTGCCTGGGACGGCTTTCAAGCGATGTTGGAACCAATGGCCAATATAATCGAGGTGTCATAAAATAAATACATTATTTTCTACTGTAGGCAATTCAGAATTACCGTCGTCGAGTTTGTGTCTGTCTACAAACCTATGATGTCATCCGCTGCAACAAAAGAATATATGTGGTAGGGTAAAATAAATTGCACGTGCACGGATTCGAACCCTCGCTGAAATCGAACCGCGACCAATCCGCCTACCGTAGTACGTCAGCAGTGGAGTCAGCCATTGGTCGTCGACTTCTGAGTTTATAGCGGCAGGATTTGAGAATCGAACGAAAATTACCCAGATTGCGACAATTTCCGTCATACTAAATTACACGGGCTGAGAATTCCCTATGTCGGGCGGAGAAGTTGCACTTCTTCGTCTATGATGGTCCCAGATACTGATCGGGGTTGGAGACTGAGGCGCTAATATTCCTTGCCATAGTTGTTTAGTGTTCATACCGGCCGATTTTGAGACTATCTAATGCGCGGAGCGGCTCAAAGGAGGAGGGACAGGGAAGGGGACGTGAGAACGGTTGGAACGGGCAACCGCACTGAAATCATCTAGTAAACTGTCGCTCCTTATATACTGTACAGTGGATATAAATACTGCTGTATAGTAGTACTGCACCCGAGAATCACCGGTACCTTACCATGCCTCACAACTCGGAGTTTCATCTCTTGACTGCATAGAATGTTCGTCGGCGTTTGTCACCGCCGTTTGTCAACGGTGTTTCCCACGGTTGACTCTTCTTTCTGAAGGCTCTGCAATACCAAACAGATGACCCGGTGGCCGGCTTCACATCGACTCGTCCAGTCTGCCTATGACGTGCAAAAAACGTGGCGAGCACTTTTGCCGTAGGCAGACTGGTACTTCTCGTTCACAGCTTCTGCAAACCAACACATCCAGACGTCCAGGACGGCGAACACTAGATCTGATTTGGTATTCGTGTTCCAGAAGAAAGCGCTCGGTGATTCTACTCTTACGCGTGAGAATGGCAACAAGATGCTTCTAACCTGTATGAATTGAGCCTGGGACTATTCGCACTGCGCTACTCGTGAAACATGAATGATATGTGCACTCAGCCCAGCAAGAATGATTCCGTGGCAGATCGATAGCCAAAACGTTCAGGACTAGAGTGGCAAGAGGTGTCGCGAGTCACCGGAGTGAGTCAATCCTTGGCAGTAGGTTGCAAGATAAGTAGCGCCGAAGATGTACATGGATCGCAGGTCGGTGAAAGGCGAAAAATCTACTCCAGGTATCACCGAAATTGTCGTTCGATACTTTTCACTCTTGGGCACCCAAATTCGTCTTGATGATTTCGTCGGCAAGAACATGACAGTTCGGGAAGACCCGGAGCATCTGCTTGCCACCATACAGTTCTTAAGTAAACCCAACTCAGTGGGAACCAGATCAACCAAGCTCCTCTTTCCATTTGTATTTTAAACGACATCCGGAATAATATTGGGTTTGAGAAATAGTATTGCCCATTGCATAGGATGGTGGTAAGTGACTGTGCTAAGTACTGATGTCCAAGTTCTGTATCTAGCGTCCGTAGTCCGTCTCTACTAAGCGTCCATAGTCCATAACTAAATCTACTAGTGCTTTAAAACTACAAGCATCTAAGGGAAGGTAATTATTAGCGTCCACATATAAAGCGTAAATATTGCTGAGAGCGCTCTTTAATTAGTCGATATTACGTCCAGATTGGAGGAGAAGGGCAGCGGCGACGCAGACTTCTAGCAGGCCTATTTGAATAGCCTCCGTTGTAAGTTCGAGCGCCACCTCTCCTTCGTCGCGGTACACCCGCGCATAGATTTGGGGGGCCCCGAGACCGGCAGAGTACAGCTAGAGGGACGTCAGGAAAAATGATCAGGTGGGATATGTTGCACGCACGCAAATGTACTGTCCGTCCGGAGCCCAGACGAAGGTTTTCCCGCCCGCAGACATTGTCCGATAACTGCATCGATGCGTGAGTTTAGTTGGTGCCATTGCGAAAGAAAGACGGCCCACCTTTTGTCCGCCGACAGAGCCAGCCAATGCGAAATTTGTCTCTTCGACAATACATTCCGGATCTCGATGATGGGATGTTTCAACCACTCGATTATGATCATCGGCTGATTGGCGGAATTGTGGATAACCGTAAACCCAACCGTCGGAGAATCGGTTTTGACCCGAAAGTACGTCCGCGATTTGGGCCCAGTAATGGCGGAGTCTAATATTGTCGGACTGAAAGAAGTGAACCGGAAAGATATGAAGGTCGGGGCGGAAACTGGGGTGGGGTAGGGCAGCGCTCCAAAAATCGACGGCTGCGGGACACCCCGACCGGATGAACCTGCGTTAGGATTTGCCGCGTTCGACCATCCGCCTTGAGCATAGGGATTGAACATCCTGAGGTATCCGGGGGAGATCGATCGAACTCCACAGAATCAGAAGCCGCGACTCTGCTTAAATCCATCTTGGAACACGCTGGGATAACTTTCGCGAACCATTACGGACAACATTGCCCGCAGACATGAAAGTAAACGGAGTCAATGCCGCGAATCCTGAACACAGGCTTACCGGGGCCACACCTTACGGAGCGGCAGTGCGCCTATAATTAAAGCGAATGCAGGAAGGAGGGAGGATTACTGGCTCTCCTTCCGGAGGTGACTCGATGCTGTGCCTGTTTTTGGTGGAAGTCAGGTGGAATCAACCCCGCATCAGTGGCATTCATGCGTGATCGGCAGGATCGACGACATAGGTCTGAGATCGTATGCGGTACGAGCCGGACGAAAGACGGCGACTCACGGATCTTGTCTTTGAAAATCGGTTCAGTACTCATTGGGTCCAAAGCAGCGTTGTCATCACCAATTCAGGGGCTTTCAATTTGAATCCTCCGTTTCATACCTCGCACAGTTGGTTATCGCTTCTGTCTAACAACGATATTCCGTAAGCATACCTAGCATAGTCAACTTCGCTCAGCCCTCGCGCATCAATGTAATTGAAAACTCCCGCGTCAGGAAGGGCGCAAGAGAATGGGGTGCGACAAACTTGATAGGATCTACTTAGACGTGAGTCGATGTCGAGGGACCTGAGTCGATGTCGAGGTTGTTGTGATGCATTGATGAGCGACCGGCTCCTACCGGGCGCCTGTTTCATGGGGATTTCGGGACTTGGCATAGTGATAGGCGCCGGGCGCCTACTCTCAGCGACGGTTCTTAACCATTCCCAGGTCCTTCACGCGCTGGGCACTGGATATTGTAATTTCACTTTCATTCTGGTGTGATTGGCACTTCTTCGAGGTATGTTGGCAATATTCCGATGAAAAGAGAAAATAGCATTGACAACACTGTATTTTATTTTGGTGGTACTGAATACTATGCTGTTACGCTACCTTGTCACAGGTCGCGAGAATGGCCGAGACAATCACAACATTGCCATAATAAAGATAGAAATAGACGGGGTCCTGAAATATACTGTTCACCGGCAATGGGCATTTCCACTAGTCCACTCGGAAATGAAATACAGTACGTCTGAGCCTATCTAAAACGATGCTCTGAAGCTAAGGTATTGGAAATCGGCCGATTTAGTATCTTGGATCCGCTCATGGATCATGACAGCGGCGTCTGGACCAAATCAAGTGTTGCGGTGCTTCGCCTCCAATTTACCCGACGACATGTCCGATAACCCATGTGGATCCAGGACATGGCCATACCTCCTCCGTGGTGGCGTCTACACTCGCCTGCTGACGCCGTCAAGTATCGAGGCAGACTCGTGATTGTATTAACGGAAATTCAACAATCGCACGTCAACAAACGGGTGTGTCGCACCCCCGACTCCCCGTGACTGTCATCCAGAAGCTGCCGAAGGCGGATCTCCTGAAGTACCTCAGCTCACCGGAAACCAACGGGGCGCGCCCAAACCTCAATTCGGTTCTTGAAGACTTTGACGTCCCAGATGCAGCGTAATATGACGAAGGAATGCCCTCGGAACATATCCCATATGTTGCGCCACGGCCTCAGCGAGTTTCGGAGCCGCCGTTCTTGAATATGCGAGACTCTCCGCTGGAGGCTGTGCGTAACTGCCTGTTAATTCTGGACATGGCAGACAAGCATTCACACGTACCGGTTGAATAATTCGGTGGTTTCTGGATCGGAAGACGGACGAAATAGACGTCTGAGGGTGGAACCGTGGTATAGGCGTTCAGTTTTGCAGAAACAGTCGACCATCCTTCGGCAAAGCCTTGTGGGTAAAGCGAACCAGACGAGGCCGATAAGGGCAGTCGAAGCCAACAGCCCAAAGGACATGCAGCGGGCGCAGGGAAGATGTCGCATGGCATGGGTTACGAGAGTGACCATAGCCTGGCAGTCAGCGTTAACTTGAAAGTATGGAGCAGGCTGCATTGCGTTGTTAGTTTGCCCTCTAGATCTAGCTTGGCCTATCATTTATACATATGCACAGTGCCAATGTGGGACCTAGAGCATTCGTTAAGGCTGTAGCTGATTAAAATGGCATACTTGGTATGTAAGCAAGAAGCGTACATCCAGTTTTCTGTCTACCAATTGCAGCAACCAATCAGGCCGGCAAACCACGAAGCAGACTCTGATCAATGTAACGACGGGCCGGATCGGACCCCTGACCAGCATTCAAGGTGGGTCCCGACTTCTTCCGCAGTAGTTGAAGTCTGGAGTGCAGACCTCGAATCTCTAAGGAACTTGAGATAAGGATCTCCCCGACCGAGACCGACGACCTCGACGCGACCGTGCGGCGAACTGAACTATGGCTAGACCCTACGATCTATCACGAGTCAGTGCCTCGCGATCTTTCCACGGCGTGCTCTGAAAATAATGTATCTACAGCTGTTGTCATTTTTTCCAGATACCCAGGTCGAGAGGTTAGTTTGTTTGTATGTGTGCTGATCCACGTCGGCGCGAAAATAGATCACGTGGTAGGTCACGCGCTCACCTTCTTCTCTAGGCCAGGGTTTTCATTGGGTTTTCAAGTTCTATGACTATCGCTACAACAACTGAGCGCGCTGCGCTTGTCTCTGCTATTTCGTGTGAATGAATTTACTCTATATCACGGAGCTCCCCCTTGGTAGCCTGTGTAGTGTGGGTCCTCGCGACTCGAAGGCCGATCGCTCGACTCGTCCGCCAGCACCTTCAAGTGCGCCCGCCGAAGGACAGCCTGCAGTCCTCGAGTTGCTGAACCAATCATAATCAATTCTAAGATGCCGTAATAACGATTCGGTCCAGATATCGTCTCAGCACAGGATCAACGGACTGAGAGGTAGCCGCTAGCGGCCAACCGCCTCCTTAATTGCCATCTGGTTTCCTCAAATATTTATTCTCTGCATCGTCAAGTGGGCCCAATAAATATGGTGTCCGAACGCTCAGCCGGGGATCAGGCAGGCTGCTTCATCGCCCAACACTTTGGCTGGCTTAATTATCGTCGCGTTCATCGCTTCCCAAAGTCACGCACATCTTTGGTTTATCCCGTACACTTCTGACCTTTGGCGCTCTTAGATTTCAACTGGGGGCATCCATACATATCGCAGCTTCGAGGACTTGAACGTCTTCATCGATGGCGCCGGCCCCGATTACCTCTTCCACCGCCATGACCACGACTCGGAACACAACAGCCATCAGGGAACCCCCGTATTTTGTCATTTACGCCATGGACACTGCTCCTGGAGAGCTCGGCCCACCTCCGGTCGAAAAACTGACGGTGAGTTGACTTCCACCTCTCACCTCCCGTGTCTAAGGCGTTTCTTCTTATTGATGGTGTTCCCGCCCCATGCTAGCAAGCCGACCAGTGGCAGAAGATGACGGCTTCCCAGCGCGCAAAGGTCAAAGCAGGATGTGGCCAGGCTGGGATCAAGCTCTTCGTCTCTGCGCTAGGAAGCAGAGAGACAACTCTCAATCCCAACGATACCGCGACCAGCATAGCCAAGTGGGTCAAGGACTACGGAGTGGACGGTGTCGATGTCGACTCCGAGGTCTGTCGTTTATTTCCGCGTTATCTCAACCTGCGTCAATACTTTCACAGTAAGGACTACCAAGCCATGTGGATCGCAGCTCTACAACGAAGTATGGGGCGACTGTTTCATCATACATGCACGTAAGATCGTCATCCAATCTAGATTCATTCGCCGAACTAATGCGGCAATGTAGCAATCGCTGGCTGGCAAGTTATACTGTGCTTATCCTATATCGGCAGCACCTTTATGGATCTTGCCTTCCTGGTTTACCCTTCCCTCGCGACGAGTTTCCCAATGGAGGGTACCGTACTATTGACCAGGCTGTTGGGCACATAATAAAGTGGGTATTCTCCTCTCGGTTTTTGCTTTCTCATGCTGACTAGCTTCAGTATGACATTCAGATGAGTGCACGCGACTTTTCTCTAATCGAGTGTTGACTTGATCACTGGGACAATTTTATAACAGTAGGCCATAAGGATACTCAGAACCCTTTGGAGAAAATCATGATCGGAAATTCTGCGACAGATGCCCGGTACATGAATGCGACGTATCAGCAAATACATCGAGGAGGCTTCCCACACCAATTGGAGTGAGTGCCGCCGTTGTCCTGACACGGTTCTAATTTTTGCGTAATGCAGGCACGGATATCATGTTCTGGAAAGTAGGTCATTAGATCCCCTTTTCAGTAATCTGAAGCTGCGTCGTAGTCTCCCAAATGTCAGACTCCAGAACACACAAAAAAAATCAGGACAGTCAAAGTTTTTAAGTATTTATCTGGTGCTCGATGCTCTCAGGCCCAGATCAATCGACGCTGTCGGGGAGCGCAGGGGCTGTGGGAGTTTGACCCTGGCTTGCGTGCGAATGACGGTGCAGCCTTTGACGACGGACGGAACAACAGCTTGCGCGACAGCCTCAACGCAGCAGATGCTGGTCCCTTGCATGGGGAGGTGCAACGAGGGTATCTCGCCTCGAAGCTGGGAAGAGCATATTCGAGTGCCACAGATGAAATGAGCCCAGAGAAAATTGAAAGAAAATATAGCGTGATTAATACTGCGCACCTGTGCCCTCCCGTGTCCCGCCCTCCTTCTATGCAGCAGCGGCGCGTAGCGCTCCCGCTCCTGCACACGCGCTCGTGCTCGCGTTCGCATTGAATTGCCACTGAGTAAGCACGTTAATTGGACCGCGGAATTTAGAGTTCGGTAGCCTGCGCGAGAATATCAGACCTAGACGAATGCATGGCAGAAAGAAATAGGAAAGGAATCATCAAGATAAATACTTGACAGCGAGTTGTAAGTCCAGAATGCGGGATTAGCTAGACTATCGACGTCCCAGGGCATGCATGCGCCGCTAGAAGCGCCTGTCCACTTCGGTGGGTACCCAGAATCAAAGCAAATCGACGAAAGCGTAGTGAAAATGTAGACTCGTTACCAGTCTGCCTACGAGTGGCAAAAAATGAGGCAAGCTCTTTGCCATAGGCAGACTGGTACAATTCGGGCGGCCCGATTGTGCTGGGCCTGAGTTTGAGATTTCTGATCCTGCCTGCACTGCACTCAAAATTCATTGTTTTTCCTCAATCAAAGCTGGAGGTCGAAATTAAATGTATACATCTTCATTTCTATCTCCTCAGATTTTCGTTTTGGGACCTTGGGGGTTGCACTTAAACCCGAGTTTAGTTGAGAAAGTTGCCGTTCGGTCCGATGACCGGTGATCGGCAAGTCGGCACCCCTTAAAAAAGACAAACTCAGGCCCAGTTCAATTGCAAATCCCGAATTGTACCAGTCTGCCTTGCGACTCGTAGGCAGATTGGCAACGAGTCTAGTGAAAATGCACGCTTCTTGCCGCGGTACAGGTTGGACAGGCTGACAGCCTGATGCCGTAGAGTTGCCGTAGAGACGTATGTAGGATCGAGAATTGCTGCCATCACATTCAGTACGGCCCTTGATGAAGGAGCCGCGAGCTAAGGAAGCACAGAGTACATCGAGTAGGGGAGGAGGGCTTGTCTGTTTTTGGACAAGAATTCTGTGCACTAGAGCCGGCCACTCGTCAGCGGAACGTTAACGTCACGCGTAGCTTCAAGTTTCTCGCCGCTCAAATTGAGGGCTCCTTCGCTCCGGATGCAACATCCTCTCATCGTGCCTAACTCGTTCATTCGGTAGTCCTGTTGTTACCGCGAGGGTCCGATCAGGGTATTCCGTTATTACCAATCATCGGAGTTTGAATTCCTGGCGCGAAGTTGAATTCATACAAGACGCGCGCGGAACCTGTGTACGATGTTCCATCCTTTCATAATTTTTTTTAGAGATGGTAAAACGGGCGAGAGGGGAGTAGTGAAAATGTCATGTGACTCAGGCGTTTGTCAACCAGAAAACATGACAAGTCGAGATCTGGGCTCCATAAAATCACGAAAAAATTGCTGGAAGACTTTCATCGATGATCAAACATCTGTGCATGTATTCTGAGTGGCCGACGTTAAATGCAGTGAGTGGCAACCAAAATGTATCCAAATTCAAACTCCGATGATTGGTAATAACGGAATACCCTGATCGGACCCCCGCGGTAACCAACAGACTTCAACAAGCGAGGTACGAGCTGCACATGTTGAAGCGTCTGTCTAGGAGAGACTATTCATTCGGGTATTCCCATCTCTTCCTCCAACACGAGCCCAGCGCCTCGCGCACGTCATGGACGCCCTGATCACGTCGCGCCTCTCCCTCCCCTTCCTTCGCCCCTTTCATCCACCCCCCCCTGCTTCTCACCTACTTCCCTGCCTCTCCCCATCGCCCTCATGTCTCGCCCCCATCCCCGGTCGGCATGCCCCATCTTCGCCTCGTTCCCTTTCCCATCCCCGTCTCGTTCCTTTTCCCGTTCCCGCCCGTTCCCACCCCTTCGTATCTCATTCTATACCTCGCTCGTAACCCGTATCGTCCCCCTTCCACCTTCCTACTCGTACCCTCCGCTTTGCCCGCCGTCCTCCGCCCGTCCCCTCT
This sequence comes from Mycena vulgaris, assembly GCA_029204335.1. Taxonomy (NCBI): domain Eukaryota; kingdom Fungi; phylum Basidiomycota; class Agaricomycetes; order Agaricales; family Mycenaceae; genus Mycena; species Mycena vulgaris. The sequence goes on from JARGYA010000120.1 coordinate 58,471, forward strand.
CTCCGCTGTCATGTCTCGCGTCTCTTGGCGCCACCTTCCCCTCGCCCCGTCCTGCCTCCGACCCGCCCTCGCTACCCCTCCGCGTCGCCCCTGCCTTCCCTCCGTGTCGTCCCCTGGCCTCGCGCCGTGTCGTACCCCGCCTTCTCAACTTCCCCTCGTCCCGCCTCCCAAGGGCTTCCTTCCCCCCTCCAACCCGCCCTCGCTCCCCCTCCGCGTCGCCCCCCGCCTTTCCTCCGCGTCGCTCCCCGCCCGCCCTCCTTCCTCGTCACGTTCCCTTTCCAGTCGCGTTTCCGTCGCAGACTTACTTACCGCTTAATTTCCATTCCTTTACTAGGTCCTTGAATGAAACCAAATGCACCGGCCCTCATAACATAAACATATGCACACCCAATTTTTCTCTTTCCCATGCTGCGTCTAGTATCTCATCTAAATCCGTCCTACTATGCTACTCGACCCGTCTATCACATAGCAAGTGATGGCTCGCCGTCCGTGTTGCCATAAATCTGTATGAATTGAGCCTAGGACTATTCACACTGTGTAAGGGTTGCGCCTTGGTCTCGGTACCGAAGTTCGCTTTGCCGCAGCTCCGCAGAGTGCGGCGCAGCGGCAGCTTCCGCGGCGTAGTTCCTTGCCGCAGCCGTAGTTCATTCCGTAGCTAGTTCTATTTAGTTGTAGTCAGTTTCCCGGACCCGCGGGGTCCTCTAGATAGGTATAATTAGTCTGTACTCACCAGTAGTTAGGCATTCTCGTCAACGACGGAGTTTTACCGACTCAACTTCTCAGTTTAAGTAAAACTCATCCGACTTGGATCATCGTGTGCTACGACTTCCCTTCCAGGAACTCCGTAGCCTCACACACTGCGCTACTCGTGAAACATTATATTGTGAAGCGCAGACTGTGGATCTCACAGATGCTGCGGTCGAGCGTAAGTCGATGATATAAAGGTAGACTAATTTACATACCTGCGGTCGAGCGTAAGTCGATAAGACTTCCGCTCGATCGCAGGGGCTGTATAGTACTAGCGCGATCACGTGTAAAATAGCGAGTTAATCCACCACTTTTAACACTCCCACCTAACGAGATAGAACATACACGTTATAAAACCCCCATCATAGCGCGGAATTCTTCGACCTTGAGACGTCCCAGCGGCTTCGTGAGAAGATCTGCGGGCATTTCCACTCCGGGGAGATGCACGACTTTGATTGTTCCCCGCTCCACAGCTTCGCGGAGCCAGTAAAACCGTAAATCCAGGTGCTTCATCCGCCCATGATGTTCGGGATTTTTCGCAACGGATATTGCCGACTGGTTGTCAACGTAAAGGGTGGATTCGTCGCGTACAGTGTAGCCGAATTCGGTAAAGAGGTTGCGGAGGTACATGATTTCCATTCCCGCTGTGCACGCCGCGACATATTCCGCCTCGGTCGTGGACAGGGTAACAATGGACTGCAAGCGGCTGTGCCAGCTAACAGCCCCAGTGCCGATTTTAACCACCATTCCTGAGGTCGAACGAGTGTTATCCGGGTTGCCGCCGTGGTCTGCGTCCGAATAAGTGGTGAAGAGATCATTTGTAGGGGATTTCGAGGGAGCGTAGGTGAGCTTCATGTCAATAGTCCCTTTCAGATAACGCAAGAGGTGTTTCACGGCCGTCCAGTGCTGTGGTCCGGGATTAGAATTGAAACGGCACAATACTCCCACCGCATAAGCAATATCCGGGCGTGTAACATTCGCCAGATATGACAGCGCGCCGGTAGCGTTCGCGTAGGGCTTGTCCTTCATGTAGGCAAAGTCCTCTGGGGTTTTGCAGGCCATAGACGTCGACAGGCGTATGCTGCTGTCCATGGGTGTCGAAACGGGTTTGCAGTCAGACATCCCGAACCGCTCCAGGATGTCCAAAGCATATTGCCGCTGCGAGAGTGAAATGGTTCGGTTTGGGCGGTCCCGGATGATCTCGACTCCAAGGAGAAATGTGGTTGGGCCCAAGTCCCGAAGTTTGAACGCTGTTTTGAGATCATTCTTGAGCTGCTGAATTGCGGCTATATTTTTAGATGCGATGGTTATGTCATCAACGAAGACTGGCACGATAATGCGGTCCTCGTTTCTCTTCCACACCCACACGCTGTGCTCACACTTCACGCGCTCGAATCCCAGACCACGGAGGGTGTCATCAAGCTTTTTGTGCCAGATGCGCGATGCCTGTTTCAGGCCGTATATGGATTTGACGAGTTTCCACACCCAACTAGAGTCTTTGTCGACGAAACCCTCTGGCTGCCGCATGTACACTTCAGCATCGATTTCCCCGTTCAAGAAGGCTGACGAGATGTCGACGCTCTCCAGCTCTAGGTCTTCCAGCCCACTGATAGCGAGGATCGTCCGGAGGGCTGCCCATTTGGGAGTTGGTGCGAAAGTGTCGTCGAAATCCAAGCCTGGGCGTTGATGATTACCCATAGCGACGACGCGGCCTTTGTAACGCTCTATGGAGCCATCTGCATTGCGCTTGACCTTGAAGACCCAACGGCTGCCAATGACTTTCCGACTCGGTGGAAGCTGTACAAGCTCGAAGGTTCCGTTGGCCACAAGTGCGTCGATCTCGTCGCAAGCAGCTTGGTGGTACTTGTCAGCATCGTGACGTCGCATCGCCTCCGCGTAGGACTTTGGTTCCGTGTCGTGCGCTGAGGCGGCGTACACGAACTCGAAAGCCTCGGAGAGGGTGAGTGTCTCTTCCGCTGTATAGATGTACTCAACCCCGGCACTCAGCGCTGCTTCCGCAACATTTGCTGCAACATCAGGCTCTCCGTCGTTGTTGACCTCACCGTCGAAGTCGTATGACTCCAACTCGCGAGGATTTTGGTCAATGCGCAGGAACGGAGGTATGTCATCCTTGAGCCGTTCTGCTTCAGTTCGACGCTGATACCTACGAGGTGGTACAGGGTGCGATGCAGGGGTGTCTGGAGGTGTGGTGAATGGGGATGTGCTTGCAAACGGAGACTCGGGACGGGGAGTAGAAGGTGGAGGAGGATCAGGTGCGTGCGGAGGCTCTGCTGCGCGCTCTTCTCCCCCTGATCTGCATCGTCTTCTACAGGAGTGTAGAGAGAGGGATTCAAAGAGGGCACGGCGTCAGGGATTTTGGCAGCAGAGTTCCCAGGGAAGTATCGTTCATCAAAATCTGCGCGATCGCTGACAATTGTTTTCTTCTTTTCTGGGTCCCAGAAAAGCCATCCTTTGTATTCCTGGGGATACCCCAAGAACACGCACTTCTTAGTGTGCGAAGAAAGGCCCCGGCGTTGGTCTTTTTGCACGTGTACATACGCCGTACACCCAAATACCCGCAAGTTCGAGACATCAGGCTTCTCGCCCTTGTGCCACGATGAGTATGGGATGCTGTCATCTGGATTGGCCGTTGTTGGTGCCCGGTTGCGAAGGTGCGTGAAGCAGTCGACCGCGAAACCCCAAAATGACGCTGGTAAATGTGCTTCGGCCAGCATTGCTGTTACGTGGTCGGCCATGATGCGATTAGCTATCTCAGCTACGCCATTCTGGTGGGGCTCGTTGCGCACACTGTGCTGACGGCGTATACCGTGCTCCTTGCAAAAGCGGTCCATTTCTGCGGACATGAATTCTCCGCCCTTGTCTTCGCGCAGACACTCCAGCTCAAAACCGGTGAGCTTCTCCGCAAATGCCTTGTATACTTTCAATGCATTGAAGAAGTCACTCTTTCGTTTCAGTTTGAAGGTCACCCACACGCGACGGTAATCATCAATGAATGTGGTCCAATAGCGGTAGCCTTCCTGCGTTCGCACGGGGAGGGGTCCCTTGAGGTCAACGTGCACAAGCTGAAGCGGTTTGGTGGCGCGGAAGGTGGTGCTCTTAGGAATTGGTCCGCGGTGTTGCTTGCCTGCAATGCAAGGCTCGCAAATGGGGTCGGGTGTCATGCTCGAGGTGATTTTCATGCCCCGCACGAGTTCACGCCGTAATAGCATCTTTATAGATTCAATCCCAATGTGTCCCCAGCGGCTATGCCAGAGTGACAGCGTGAGCGGCAAAGTTGACGCGATCTTAGCGTACTCGGATAATGGGATAGTGTAGCCATCGAGATATGCAGCATTGTGCTCGTTGATGGTCGCGGTGAAGAGGAGTTTCTTGTCCCGACGAAAAGTGAGTTTGTCGGCATGAATGGTGACAACAAATCGTTTTTGGCGTGTGAGGTAGAGGACAGCAAGGAGATTACTCCGAAGCGCGGGGACATGCAAAACCCTCTCGAATTCCACTAGTTGCCCCGCTTTCCCATAGATTTCCGGCTGAAACTTCACACTACCAACTCCCGCTGAATAAATGATCTTGTGGTCGGCAAGACGGATTGGTACGCGATAGGTTTTGTACGTTGAAAACCAGTGTCGATGCGGAGTCATATGCGAAGTGGCACCTGTATCTGTGTTCCAGTCAGCACCAGCTTCGATAAGAAGGGGTGATGAGGGATCCGAAGCAGAACTTGCATTTCCGGCGAACTCCGTGACGGCACCAGCTGTCTCTTCTTCCTGCGCGCTCTTCGCATCCTTCGCTTTCGCTGGCACTCCTCCACGACGCTTGTCTGCTGCCTGCTCGCGGATTCTGGCCATGCTTCGACAGTCTTTGGTCGAATGCCCGCTGCGCCTGCACCACTCGCAGTGTTCCTCTTCGGTGACACTGGCTGCTGCCAACGCGGCGGCTTTCAGAGCAATCGACAATTCCGCTTCCTTCGCTGCCTGTTCCTGGCGATCGGACTCTTCGAGGATGAAGGCCTCAGTGACGGTGGATTTGTCGAGCTGCGGCAAAAGGAAGAGGGAGGATCGGAACGCTTTGAACTCTTCCGGCAAGGCTCTGATCATCGCTCCCCGTCGAGGTCCTCCAAAGTGTGCGCCGCGGGTCGAAGATCTTTGATAAGGCTAACAGCGTCGTCCACGCGCCCAATGAGCTGAGTGAGCGACTCGTCTGGCTGCTTCTGGATCGAGAACAGATGATTGTATGCGGCGAACCTGGCTCCTGGTTTCTTCTGCCTGTGGACCTTTTCCAGTGCAGTCCACATCGCTACTGGATTCTCTTCCATCCCCTTGACATGCACCTTCTGGGACGCTTCAAGAGATGCATAGATAGACCCGGCAGCCTTGCCGGAGTCCACTAACCATCTGCGCAGTTCGTCGGGATCGGTGCTGTTTGGCGCAACAATGGTCCCTTTCACGATAAGCCAAACTCCAAGTCGTTGGAGCTCTGCTCGCTCGTCTCCAGTCCAAGTGCCGTAGTTTTTCTCGTTGAGTCGAGGGAAGGTGAGCTTATGCATTGGCTCAGACATGTGGTGAGGCTGAGTGATTTGTCGACGATAGGTCGAGGTGAAAATGCTTTTATTTCCGGGTCACGATCAGTAACCGGGGCCCATAACCTGTGAAGCGCAGACTGTGGATCTCACAGATGCTGCGGTCGAGCGTAAGTCGATGATATAAAGGTAGACTAATTTACATACCTGCGGTCGAGCGTAAGTCGATAAGACTTCCGCTCGATCGCAGGGGCTGTATAGTACTAGCGCGATCACGTGTAAAATAGCGAGTTAATCCACCACTTCTAACATATATATTACCGTGATATGTGCACTCAGCCCGGCAAGAACGATTCCGAAGCCGACAGCCAAAACATTTCAGGACTAGAAAGATTTACATGGATCGCAAGTCGGTGAAGGGCGAGAAATCTACTCCAGGTATGTATCACCGAAATCGTCGTCTGATACTTTTCAGTCCTAGGCACCCAAATTCGTCTTGATTTCATCGGCAAGATCATGACGGTTCGGGAAGACCCGAAGTATCTGCTTGCCACCATACATCATCATGTCAGACCCAACTCAGTGGGAGCCAGATCAACCAAGCTCCTCTTTCCATTTGGATTTTCGACATCTAGAATAATGAGCGACGGGGAGGGTTGGAAACATTGTACATTGGGGTTGATAAGTTCTGTATCTAGCGTCCGTAGTCCGTCTCTACTAAGCGTCCATAGTCCATAACGAAATCTACTACTGATGTGAAACTACAACGATCCAAGGCAAGGTAATTATTAGCGTCCACATATAAAGTGTAAAACTGCTGAGCGCTCTTTAATTATTCGATATTACGTCCAGATTGGAGTAGAAGGGCAGCGGCGACGCAGACTTCTAGCAGGCCTATTTGAATAGCCTCCGTTGTAAGTTCGAGCGCCACTTCTCCTTCGTCGCGGTACACCCGCGCATAGATTTGAGGGGCCCCGAGGCCGGCAGAGTACAGCTGAAGAGCCATCAGGGAAATGATAGGGTTGGGATGTACTGTTGCACGCACGCAAATGTATTGTCCGTCCGGAGCCCAGACGAAGGTTTTCCCGCCCGCAGACATTGTCCGATGACTGCATCGATGCGTGAGTTTAGTTGGCGCCATTGCGAAAGAAAGACGGCCCACCTTTTGTCCGCCGACAGAGCCAGCCAACGCGAAGTTTGTCTCTTCGACAATACATCCCGGATCTCGATGATGGGATGTTTCAACCACTCGATTATGATCATCGGCTGATTGGCGGAATTGTGGATAACCGTAAACCCAACCGTCGGAGAATCGGTTTTGACCCGAAAGTACGTCCGCGATTTGGGCCCAGTAACGGCGGAGTCTAATATTGTCGGACTGAAAGAAGTGAACCGGAAAGATATGAAGGTCGGAGCGGAAACTGGGGTGGGGTAGGGCAGCGCGCCGAAAATCGACGGCTGCGGGACACCCCGACCGGATGAACCTGCGTTAGGATTTGCCGCGTTGGACCATCCGCCTTGAGCATAGGGATTGAACATCCTGAGGTATCCGGGGGAGATCGATCGAACTCCACAGAATCAGAAGCCGCGACTCTGCTTAAATCCATCTTGGAACACGCTGGAATAACTTTCGCGAGCCATTACGGACGTCATTGCCTGCCCACATGAAAGTAAAACGGAGTCAATTTCGCGAGGTCTGAACACAGGCTTACCGGGGTCACCCCTTACGGAGCGGCAGTGCGCCTATAATTAAGCGAATGTAGGAAGGAGGGAGGATTACTGGCTCTCCTTCCGGAGGCGACTCGATGCTGTGCATGTTTTTGATGGAAGTCAGGTGGAATCAACCCCGCATCAGTGGCGGTGGGGCAAAACCATGCGTGATCGACAGGATCGACGACATAGGTCTGAGATTTGTCTGAGATCGTATGCGGTACGAGCCGGACGAAAGACGGCGACTCACGGATCTTGTCTTTGAAAATCGGTTCAGTACTCATTGGGTCCAAAGCAGCGTTGTCGCCAATTCAGGGGCTTTCAATTTGAATCCTCCGTTTCATAGTTGGTTATCGCTTCTGTCTAACAACGGTCTTACGTAAGCATACCTCGCACAGTCAACTTCGCTCAGCCCTCGCGCATCAATGTAATTGAAAGCTCCCGCATCAGGAAGGGCGCAAGAGAATGGGGTGCGACAAACTTGAATAGGATCTACTTGGACGTGAGTCGATGTCGAGGGACCTGAGTCGATGTCGAGGTTGTTGTGATGCATTGATGAGCGACCGGCTCCTACCGGGCGCCTGTTTCATGGGGATTTCGGGACTTGGCATAGTGATAGGCGCCGGGCGTCTACTCGCAGCGACGCCTCTTAACCATTCCCAGGTCCTTCACGCGCTGGGCACCGGATATTATGATTTCACTTTCATCCTGGTGTGATTGGCACTTCTTCGAGGTATGTTGGCAATATTCCGATGAAAAGAGAAAATGGCATTGACAACACTGTATTTTCGTTTGGTGGTACTGAATATTATGCTGTTACGCTACCTTTTCACAGGTCGCGAGGATGGCCGAGACAGTCACAGCATTGCCATAATAGAGATAGCAATAGACGGGGTCCTGAAATATACTGTTCACTGGCAATGGACACTTCCACTAGTCCACTGGGAAATGAAATACGTCTGAGCCTATCTAAAACGATACTCTGAAGCTAATGTATTGGAAATCGGCCGATTTAGTATCTTGGATCCGCTCATGGATCATGACAGCGGTGTCTGGACCAAATCAAACGTTGCGGTGCTTCGCCTCCAATTTACCCGACGACATGTCCGGTAGCCCATATGGATCTAGGACATGCCCATACCTCCTCCATGGTGGCGTCTACATTCGCCTGCCCACACCGTCAAGTATCGAGGCAGAGTTGTGATTCTATTAACGGAAATTCAACAATCGCACGTCAACAAACGGGTGTGTCGCATCCCCGACTGTGGGAGCCGGGAAGAATCCTCCCCGTGGCTGTCATCCAGAAGCTGCCGAAGCCGGATCTCCTGAAGTACCTGGGTATCGCTTGCAATCAGCTCACCGGAAACCAACGGGGCGCGCCCAAACCTCAATTCGGCTCTTGAAGACTTTGATGTCCCAGATGCAGCGTAATATGACGAAGGAATGACCTCGGAACATATCCCATATGTTGCGCCACGGCCTCAGCGAGTTTCGGAGCCGTCGTTCTTGAATATGCGAGACTCTCCGCCGGAGGCTGTGCGTAACTATCTGTTAATTCCGGGCATGGCAGACAAGCATTCGCAAGTACCGGTTGAATAATTCGGTGATTTCTGGATCGGAAGACGGACGGAATAGACGTCGGAGGATGGAGCCGTGGTATAAGCGTTCAGTTGTGTCGAAGCAGTCGATCATCTTTCGGCAAAGCCTTGTGGGTAAAGCGAACCAGACGACGCCGATCAGGGCAGTCGAAGCCAACAGTCCGAAGAACATGCAGCGGGCGCAGGGAAGACGTCGCATGGCATGGGTTGCGAGACTGACCATAGCCTGGCAGTCAGCGTTAATTTGAAAGTATGGAGCAGGCGGCATTGCGTTGTTAGTTTGCCCTCTAGATCTACCTTGGCTTATCATTTATACACATGCACAGCGCCAATGTGGGACCTAGAGTATTCGAACAAGGCTGTAGCTGTTTAAAATGGCACGGTTGGTCTGTAAGCAAGAAGCGTGCATACAGCTTCATGTCTACCAATCGCAGGAACCAATCAGGCCGGCAAACCACGAAGCAGACTCTGATCAATGTAACGACGGGCCAGATCGGACCCGTGACAGCATTCGAGTTGGGTCGCGACTTCTTCCGCAGCAGTTGAAGTCTGGAGTGCAGACCTCGAATCTTCAAGTAACTTGAGATAAGGATATCCCCGACCGAGACCGACGGCCTCGACGTGACCCTTGCGGCGAAATCCGAACTATGGCTAGACCGTACGATGTATCGCGAGTCAGTGCCTCGGTCTGCGGCATAATCTGATAATAACGTACCTGCAGCTGTTTTCATTTTTCCAGCCAACCAGGTCGTGAGGTTGATTTGTTTGCATGTGTGTTGATCCACGTCGGCGCGAAAATAGATCACGTGGTAGGTCATGCGCTCACTTCGTTTTCTTCCCTAGGCCAGGGCCTCTCATCCGTTCCCGTTTCCGACGTCGACGGCCGTCCGTATGCACGCTTTCATGTCCCTTCGACGGGACGGGTACAGTCGTCGACGGACAACCCGTCCCCGGCCATTAACGGGTCGACGGGTCGAGACCTCAATTTAGGCCGAATCTGGGCAACTGTTTTTCCGCGCCCAGCCGGGTAGTCGCTAACAGCCTGCCACAGAACACAACAAATTTGGTGAGCATTAGTACTGTTGTCGTAGGCAGACTGGTAATTGAACGGGGCGAGTGGCGCCGATCACGGCCATCAATTATTCGTCGTCATCAAATCATGAAACCACTTTGTAGCATCCGAATGAACCTCCTCACCCTCATGGGTAGGAATGAGTACATACAATATTAGTATCATAGGCATTATTTTGATGCCTAAAACGATGGTTGATGCCTACTTTGATGGTTTTGATGCCTATTCTGATGCGCCTGATGCGCCGCTTCTGCGCCGTTCCGCGCGGCCGAGCGGTAAGGAGTAAGTTTTAGTAGCATAGGCGTTCGGCCTGAGCTCCGAACACCTATTGACGGCACGCCCGCCTCTCCAGTGCCAGTGCACTCTGTTGCTCGGCCATCAATCATGCCGTTTCTCAACGACTTAACACAAGTCCCTCCTTCAATAGCGTAAAATATACCCTGAACCCTAACACTAACAGCTAACCCAACCGCTAACCTCTAACCTCTAACCCGAGACCGTTAACCTAACTTCGACCCCGCCGCTTTGCGGCAATCTGCGGCACCACCGGCACGTAATGGGATGCGATCAAAACCTCGGCTCCAACCGGGTGAGAACGAATGGCGCAGAGGGTGGCGGGGGCGCGCGGCGGGTGTGGAATAGGCATTTATTACAAGAAATAGGCATCAATGGGTATAATAGGCATCAAAATAATGCCTATGATACTAAAGTTGTCGTGCCTCGGTGGGAATACAGGAATGGTGGTCGTCTGGAAGTCGTGTAAGGATGTTTCAACGTAGAATTGTCAGTTATCAGGCTTACAAAATTGTCCAAAATAATGCCCCCAAAAACCCGTCGGAAACGGCCGTCACCCGTCGTACTGTACGCCCGTCCGTTCGTAGACACTCTTGGTGATGGCCTCGATGGGACGGGTGACTGAACGACGGCTGTCATTACTCGTTCCGTCGAACGGGACGGACGGGTTAGAGCCCTACCGGGGCCTTCAAGTTCTGTGACTATCGCTACAACAAAGCGCGCTGCGCTTGTCTATACTTGGCTATGTCAACGAATTTACTCTATATCACGGAGCTCGCCTTGGTTAGTCTCTTATATACAGACACTACAACATTTTTTCGCTCGTACCTCGCGTTGTACGCCTTGGTAGCCTGTGCAGTGTGGGTCCTCGAGACTCGAAGGCCGATTGCTCGAGTAACCCGCCAGTACCTTCAAGTGCGACCGCCGAAGGACAGCCTGCAGCTCTCGAGTTGCTGAACCAATCATAATCAATTCTAGGATGCCGCAATAACGATGCGGTCCAGAAATTGTCTCAGCAGGATCAATGGACTGAGAGAGGTATAGCGGCCAACCGCCTCCTTAATTGCCGCCTGGTTTCCTCAAATATCTATTTTCTGCATCGTCAAATAGGACCAATAAATATGGTGTCCGAACGCTCAGCCGGGGATCAGGCAGGCTGCTTCATCGCCTAACGCTTTGGCTGGCCCAATTATCGTCGCGTTCGTCGCTTCCCAAAGTCACGCACATCTTTGGTCTATCCCGTACACTTCTGACCTTTGGCACTCTTGGGTTTCAACTGGGGGAATCCATACGTATTGCAGCTTCGAGGACTTGAACGTCTTCATCGATGGCGCCGGCCCCGATTGCCTCTTCCACCGCCATGACCACGACTCGAAACACAACAACCGTCAGGGAACCCCCCGTACTTTGTCATTTACGCCATGGACACTGCTCCTGGAGAGTTCGGCCCACCTCCGGTCGAAAAACTGACGGTGAGTTGACTTCCACCTCTCACCTCCCGTGTCTAAGGCGTTTCTTCTTACTGATGGTGTTCCCGCCCCATGCTAGCAAGCCGACCAGTGGCAGAGGATGACGGCTTCCCAGCGCGCAAAGGTCAAAGCAGGATGTGGCCAGGCTGGGATCAAGCTCTTTGTCTCTGCGCTAGGAGGCAGAGAGACACCTCTCAATTCCAACGATACCGCGGCCAGCACGGCCAAGTGGTTCAATGACTACGGAGTGGACGGTGTCGATGTCGACTACGAGGTCATCTCAACCTGCCTCGGTATTTTCGCAGTAAGGACTACCGTGCCATGTGGATCGGGGAGAGCGAGCAATGGGTAATCAATTTTGCTACAAAGCTCTACAACGAATCAAGTGGCGAACATTTCATCACACATGCACGTAAGATCGTCATCCAATCTAGATTCATTCTTCGAACTAATGCGGTAATGCAGCAATCGCTGGCTGGCAACTTATAACTGTGCTTACCCTGTATCGGCAGCACATTTATGGATCTTGCGTTCCTGGTACACCCTCCCCTCGCGACGAGCTTCCTAACCGAGGATACCGTACTATTACCCAGGCTGTTGGGCATATGATAAACTGGGTATTCTCCTCTCAGTTTTCATCTTCTCAGGCTAACTAGCTTCAGTATGACATTCAGATAAATGCACGCGACTTTTCTCTAATCGAGTGTTGACTCGATCACTGGGACAGTTTTATAACAGTAGGCCACAAGGATGCTCAAATCCCTTTGGAGAAAATCGTGATCGGAAAGCCTGCGACAGATGCGACGTATCTCAGCACATACATCAAGGAGGCTTCCCACACCAATTGGAGTGAGTGCCGCCGTTATCCTGACGCGGTTCTAATTTTTGCATAACGCAGCCACGGGTATCATGTTCTGGAAAGTAGGTCATGCGCTTCAGCAAACAGTGCAGAAATCTTAGATCCTCTTTTCAGTAATCCGACGCTGCGTCGGGAATAATGCAAGAAGCTTGTAAATTGATTTTCCCATTGTAATATCGCATTTCCCGGCAGGATTCCAGACTTCCCCGGGCCCCCCACTGCCCATGTCAGGATGTCTGGATAGTGACACTTTGAGAGGCTTCAGTAAATGCCGGACCGGCATTTACCGTGTGGGAATGAAGCCTACACTATTACTATTGCGACATCTAAGCAATATCAGTGACCAAAAATAGCTTGCCCCCCAATTGCCACCTGTTATTGCCCCCAAATGTCTGGCAGAAGAACGCACCAGCTCCTCCCTCGCCTGACAGATGTATTTCTCCGCACCTGGGACCTCGGATTCACATCCTTCGGCGGTCCTCCCGTCCACTTTCAGATTTTCCACCGCCGCTTTGTCGACGGCAAAGGGATGACTCCGTGGATCGATGAGCAGACCTACCAAGAGCTGTTCGCCATCTGCCAAGCGCTCCCCGGACCCGCGTCGACTAAAATGATCTTCAACATCGCACACATTCATGCCGGCTTCCTCCCAGCGACACTCATGTTCCTTATCTGGTCGCTCCCCGGCGCTGTCGGCATGTTCGGGCTTGCACTAGGAATACAGCGCGTCACCAAGGTCCTGCCCGACCCCGTATACGCACTTCTATCCGGACTCAATGCTGCGACGGTTGGAATAATCGCGTTGGCTGCGGTGCAGCTATCGAGGAAGGCCATCACTGATAAGCTGTCCAGGGCCCTTGTAGTCTTCGCCGGTTCTGCGGGGCTGTGCTACAGCGCACTGTGGTACTTTCCTGTGTTGATGGTGATCGGTGGTTGTGCGACTGTAGGGTGGGACTGCTGGATGATGGGGAAGATACAGCGAATTAAAGCAAGGCTTCGGAGGAGGAGGAGGAGTTTGGAGTCCATGGAGGTTGAAGAGAATTCGGTCCCCATGGATCGCACAGGGGACAGGTCATCCACTGCCCAGCAACGTCAGATCTCTGCGTCCTCGATCCCCGGCACTTCTCAGCAGCAGGAGATCGTCGCCTCCCCGACACCGCTACCAAAACACGGCCTCTCCGTTAAGTGGGGCGTTGTTATCATCGTCGGTTTCTTGGGGTCATTTATCACGTTCATGGTTATCCGCGGAGTCCTAAAAAATGAACCACTTCCACTGTCCCTGTTCAACAACATGTACCTCGCCGGTACCATCATTTTCGGAGGGGGTCCCGTTGTTATCCCGCTTCTCCGCGAGTACGTCGTCGAGCCTGGTTGGGTCTCTCCCCGAGACTTCCTTCTCGGCCTCGCTCTGATCCAGGCTTTCCCGGGCCCGAACTTCAATTTCGCCGTCTACCTCGGGGGACTCACTCTTTCGCACTCTTCGACCGCTCTTGGTGCGGTCATTGGGTTCGGGATATTCCTCCCTGGGATTTTGCTGTCGATCGGGTTCCAGAGCTTGTGGACTGCCCTGCGTCGGAAACGCTCAGTTACGAGCGTGTTGCGGGGTGTCAACGCCTCTGCTGTCGGACTGGTGTTTACGGCGGTCTACAGGTTGTGGCAGATCGGATATCTGACCCCGCAGAATAGCTCGGGTGTTAGTCTAGCGAATGAGCCGTGGTGGCTGGTTGTCGCTGTAACGACGTATGTCACCGTCGAGTGGTACGACGCTCCACCGCCGGTTGCAATCATCGGAGGAGGGGTAGCGGGCTTGGGTTGGTGGGGAGTTGTTGGGCGGAAAGCTCTATAGGAGGTACGGATCAAGGGATTCTTATCTCACGACAACCTTCCAAGTGTAACCATAGCGTGTCTATGATTCCGGATACGAAACTTCTGTAGCCGTCGAATAATGTTGATTTCAATCCGCCTCACTCACATATTCCCCCGCCGAGTTTTACTTTTACTCTCTTCCTTTCCTCTCATGTAAATGAACACCCCCAGAAGCCCCAGAGACAGAATTACTGTACACCTACTTTACCGTAGAGTACATCCGCTTTAGCTATCCCTAGCTAGGTACGGTTACCCAATGAACATCAAATCAAATCAAATCAAGCATTGACAAGGGCAACAGGTTGATCTACTCGAGTATCCTGTAGTGCAAAATCCGCACAAATTAAATGGCATGGAGGCCACAAAGAACGCTCAGGATTTTCCAAAAGAAAACTGCGTAGTTGGACTGTTGCTCGGCGAAAGTCGGAAAAGGTCGGAACGGTTTCGGAGCCTGGGAGGCTGTGCAATATTAATGGTGTTTGTTTGCTAGCGCCACCCATTTGCCGCTTACCACTCTTCGACCGCGATGAGCCACGGCAATGCACACGACGGAGACGACGACTCATTATCTGACGACGAGCAAGAGACTTGGTTTGCAGGTGGAGAACGAAGGTCCGCCTCGACAAACTCCGTTTTCTGCCTTGATTTGAATGCGATCGAATTGCAGTGGAATATCTGTCCAGAATCCTGGAAGAGGGAGAGTTCCTGGCGGAGATTTAGTCAGAGATCTCCTTCGCCGTGCTGAAGAGTAGCGTGCTCTCCTTCTCCGTGAAGGACATCGGCTTACATCGCGGCGGCAGGGAGGGTGCTGCGATCCCAGAAGGCTCGCAAGCACGGTCGAACGTTTTCTCCGGGGGAGGCCACACTTTGGGTGGTACAGATGTGGAAAGCTCCTTTGTTCCTGGGCAGAGTGCGGCAGCGCCAGGTGCGTGAATGCACCGCTACGTGCTTCTAGTGGTACTAATAATATGGCCCGTGCAGAAGAGACTGTGATTCGTCGGCTGACATTCTGGAGGGAGGGATTCACTGTCGAGGATGGTGCTCTCATGCGGTACGATGATCCAGAACACGCTGAGGTCCTAGCCGCCATCCACGCCGGGTACGTTGGTCCACGCGTAGTTATTCCTGATGACTTCATCTCGGCTACACAGACACGCCCCTCCTTCGATTCTCAATGTCCTTCCCGGTCAGCGCGTCGACGTGCAGGTTACTAAGCGCACGGATGAGGATTACATCCCGCCAAAACCCCGCCCCTTCCAAGGCTCGGGTAACAGGCTCGGTGCGCCGGTTCCTGCTGCACGACCCGCCGCGGCCTCCAGCTCTACCGCGCCTCCTCAAGAAAGGGCCAGCATCAACGCCCGATTCGAGGTGGATCAGTCGTTACCGACCACGAGTGTACAGATCCGCCTGGCGGATGGGACGCGGTACGTTTTTCTATTAAGCTTGATCTTTTGGTGTATACTGACCCATCGTCCTCAAGGATCGTCTGTCGCATGAACCTCACGCACACCGTGCTCGATCTCAGGAACTTTATCAACGCGTACGCCTTGCATAATTTCCAGCTCCGATGCGTATTGACGCTAGTTTTCAGAGCCCGCCCAGAGAACCTGACCCGCCCGTATAGCATCGGGACGACATTCCCGAATCGCACACTCGACGACAATGCTGCTACGATCCAGAGCGCGGGGCTCGCGAATAGCGTCGTTGTTCAGCGGTGGGTATAAAGCCTCACCGGTCGCGAGCGTTGCACGGTTATTTTGAACCCAGATTGTAGGATACTGTACGTGTGTACCCCAATTAAACTGCCCCATTCATGTTCTCCCCACTTGAGCAAACGGTTCTCAGTGCAAAATCGGCAGTTTGCTTCGGGTCCAGTGGGGCTACGGGGGAGGGCGGGAGCAGATTCGATTTTAGCATCGCTTTGCTCGGGACTCGCCGGGAAGGTATCATAGATCCTTTGCCTGCCGCTCAGACACGAAACAGGACGGCGCATTGCAACGCTTTTCCGCACTGATGCCTATCCGATACGTATTCCAAGTCGACGATGGGCGCTCGACAGTTGATGCCAGTTCATTTGTCCTTCTTACCCCGACGGCGATCACACAAGTACTGTACTCCCAGCGACCGCCACGATACGGCCGCCGCCGAAGACGGCGCAGATATGGCGGGCCCCATGATCAAACTCTCTGTTTTCCGGCCGCGGGCGTTCCTTTCCCATGCACCGCAACTGGCATTGACAGACTGGACCCGAGGTGTTTAATTACGCCTGCCGTCGCGGAATAGCTTCTTCTGAGTGTGGTGGCGCCGGCGGGTCCAATCGCATCACGTATTAACACCCAGTACGGGTACATAAGGGCGGTTTCGAATTCGGGGGCGTTGCACTGTTACCATGGCCGCCCCGTCCCCGACCAACAGCCCTGTCTCGCCTCTGAATGGGACGCTCGGGTCCATCGAGATTGGGGGCGTCGTGAGCACGTTCCTTTTCGGGATCGTCACCCTGCAGGTGTACAGCTACTATCGGGACTACCCGAGGGACTCGCGCGCGCTGAAGGGCTTCGTCAGTAATCCTTTCCCTCATGCGTGCATTTTCGCGGTGGTATATTTACTCACACTCGGTTTGCAGGTAGCGTTGATCTGGTGCGCCGTCTCGCTGTGTGTTGTGGTACTTGACTGATATCCTGCTATCGTTATGTAGGTTCCTCGAGCTCGGGCACGCGATCGCGACGTGGCATGCGGTGCGTAAACCGTTCGGCGGTACATACACTGAGTCTGAACCAAATCATCGTGATGCCGCAGGTCTTCACGCTGAGCGTCACGTTCTACGGGCAGCCCGCCCACATCGCAGCACCGCCGCACTCGCTGCAGACGACGCTCCTGTTCTCCGCGCCCATATACGCGCTCGTACAAGTCTGCCTCCATTCTCCCCTCCCTGGCGTCCTAATGAATGGGGCGCCCAGATCTTCTTCGCGAACCGCGTGCGCGTCCTTTCGGGGCGCAGCCTCGTTATGATCGTGTGCTGCTTCCTGACGCTGCTGCGCTTCACGTGCAGCATGGCGATGCTCGTCCTCACCATGATACAGGGGCTCGCGATCCTGCAGGTGCGGTACCGCTGGCTCATGGCCGCGGGGCTCTCGCTCGGCGCGACGGTCGACCTCGTCATCGCCGTGTCGATGTGCGCGTGCTTGTGGGAGCTGCGGCACTCGATGTTCCAGCGGTGCGTGTTTTCCTTCAAGCAGCTGTGTTGGCTCAAATGCAAATGTGTGCATTGCAGGTCGAAACTCGTGGCGGACCTGATTATGGCGTGGAGCATTGGTGCGCGTGCGTCCATGACGTGGAGTGATTGATTGACGTGCGGGCTAGAATCCGGATTGGCTACAAGGTAGCTGTGCCGTCGAGAACCAGCACCGCGTCTGTCAAGTGACATCCTTGATTCTTTACAGCGGAATAAGCTTCATCCAGCTCTTCCTCGTGAGTCCATCATCAAACCGTCCGCAATTTTTGGATTGACCTATCTTCCCGCCAGTTCCTCACCCGCGACGACTGTGAGCCTCCTAATATGAGCGCCCCAAGAAAAATCACGACCTCTGCTTAGTGGTCTGGTTTCCCTTCTTCCTGGTTACTGCAAGATGTCAGATTATCCATCCGTGCAACGTCCAATAATCACTCACGTTTTACAATGCAGTGTTTTCAAATTCGCTGATGGTGTCGTGCGCCCTCCGCTCTCCTTTCCTGTACTTTACGAACTTGAATCTTGCTGGCAGGCTCAACGACCGGCATCTGCTTCGCTCTATCAACCAAGTGGTCGATTTCGAGGTAGGCACACTGTGGCGATCGGGCGCGGCGAGTGCGCCTACTTCGATTCCGATATGGTCACGGCCAAATCCGGTTTGTTGTTCCGTCGTATCGCGGGATTCTCAATATTAATGACGTGAGTCCAGGGATTGGAGGTTGAAATGTCTGTTGCGGTTCAGAAGAGCTATGATGCCGGTTGCTCGCTTGTGAGTGCACCGTCTGATTATTATTTGCTTCCTGAGAAAGATCAGTAGACACCACTTCGCTCTGTACATTAATCTTCTCCAATGCTCATTATCCTCGAACCAAAGCACACCAGCGTGAACCAGCCCAATGGAAGGTTGAGCAATGAAGAATCACCTGGAAGGAGAAATCATAGGCAGACACTGGTCACGACTAAGTAAACCAAGTAAACCACGGGAAATCATTCAACGCCATTTAAAAAGAGAAACAACACACCCGGACGGAAACGACCCGACGCTGCAGGAGGACCGCCTCGATACCTCAGCAGAAGTACGAGAAGAAAAGATTAAAACTGTGCTGGGACGCACAAGAACAAAGGTTACCCCAGAACAAGCGGAGAACCTCAAAGTACGACTTACCATCGAAGATGCCAGGACTGCCCTACGCCTATCGTGAGAATCGCTCAGACACTCCAACCTGAAAGGATTCGAAATAAAAGGCATCCACGAAAGACTGATCGAGACACTGTTCACGGACGACACGCTAGTTTACATGGACTGGCAAAATGACTTTGGAGCACTCGTGGAGATCCTGGACGAATGGTGCATCGCGACAGGGGCCAAATTCAATATAAGCAAGACAAAAATGATACCGATTGGCAAAATAGCTCACCGCGACAATGTGCGCGAAAACCGCTGAGTAAACGGAACGGACGGCACAGCGATACCTGAATACATAAAATTGTGGGCGAAGGGGAACCGATAAGTACACTTGGTGGATGGGTCGGCAACGGCGTCAAAGAAGTTGAAACCTGCACGAGGACCCCAGGCCTTGAGGAGACAGACACCTCACTTGACCAATGGGAATTGGGTCACCCTACGATGGAGGGATGCGGACTCATTATCCTTATGGTGGTCGGAGGGATGACACAATATATGGCAAAGGTGCAAGGAATGCCGAAAGAGGTAGAGGAAAAGCTCGAACGTTGAACTTCCTGTGGGCAGAGAAGATCAGTGTCCCAGTAAACGAGGAGACAGTGTACGCACCCATCGACGGGGGGGGCCCCCGGGACAACACCCGCTGGAAATTGTAACACGAAACGAAGCGATATTCGTAACCTGGTTAAAATCTTACCTCACCTTTGGAGAAGGTAGACCTGTGGGCATATGTCACAGATGAACTGCTGTCGGAAAAGGTCAGCACACAATGTAGTGGAAACGATGAGAACAAATCCACACCTCCAGAACTGGCGCTCGAAAATGTCGGACCTCAGTAAAGACCTTGCGAGGATGATAAGGATCGGCGACAAATACAATGTAGAGCAGGAGTCGCGTGGGAGATACAACAAGACACGTGGTACCACCGGAAATCGAGAGCGTCCCGCGCGCTGTTTAACCTCGGGCCAGAAATGAAGTGCCTCCGGGAAGTGCACGGGGTACTGCCGCTTAGTCGGCAATGCAGAAAAATTTGCACGAAGACTGGGGACCGCGAGACACCAGAACAGAAGAAATTGCGGCTGCACGGCATGCAAAGAGACGAGGCAGGAATGCCACCCAAAAAAATATGCCAGCCCACACAAGTGCTACGAGCGAGCAAACCAGATACTAAGATCACTCCAAGCCAAGTGGGAGCCTGGGCAACCCGAAGACTATGAGGAAGAGCAACTTGGGATGGATGACACAGTGAAAGATGATCCAGACCTTACGACAAGGAAAAAGGACCATGCTCACGTTGCGGAGTCGTAGAGTCAACGGAACATGTACTCACAAAATGCGACGTGAATGGGCAGAAATGAATCTGGGACCCAGCCAGTGAGCTTTGGCAACTCAAAACCGGGGAAGACCTTCGCCCAACGATGGGAGAGGTGATGGCATGCATCGCGATAAATAAGAAAGAAAAAGGCACGACACGCCTGTATCGCATAATCGTTTCAGAGTCGGCGCACCCCATTTGGAGACTCCGCTGCGAGAGAGGAGGAGGAGGAGGTAAATTATACTGACGCGGTCCCACAATTGGAACTGCCAGTTTACTACGTAGAACCTGGTAACTTATGTAGGCTAAAAGATACCTGCCCTATACATAGAACACATGTACTACCAAGAGGGGGACGGAAAATGTAGGAGATCGAAGGTATCCCCGGCCTGGCTCGGACAAGAGCAAGCAGATCGCTCGGTTAAAACCTCGTGGGTGATCTGGCCCAATTCCTCGGACAAGACACTAAAATTAAAACCCCGGCGGCCAGGACCCGTTCAATCACCTTCAACTCAACAGTCCCTCCGGGCACGCATGCTGGAGTAACTACAAAAAGAAAAACAGGCAACGTAAAACTAGAAAAATGAAACAGAATCAAATAAGCAGCTGAGCGGCCGGCCCAGGGCTACATTTCAAGCATATTATTGATCGGGGGTATATAGGGCTGGATTGATCGCCAGCATAGGCTCACTGTAGAAAACCTCGAAGGTTTCATAAGCCAATTTCCGAGAAGCCCGATGATTTCAGGCGTAACCAACAGGTGCTTGAAGAATAATCCAGGGTCTGAGTATACACCGTGCAGCTCAGGAAGTGCTGTGAACAAAATTTCAAAGAATACCTTCCTGAGTTCCCGCAGAGGTGTATGCTTGCAGACGAACATTGCGTGTATGGCATCTTCGAGATGATCTTTACAGAACCGGCACAGCCTCCATTTCCCTGGAATTTGTGGCTTGTAGCGCTCAGCCCATCGCATCCGCTCCGTTGCCAGAGCATGTCCAGAGAGTACAGCATGGGTGAGTGCCACCCTGGGCTTGTTGTTTCTCACATGTAGATATGTGCGGAACGCGGGCACTTTGTGGACCGATTTGCCATCCTCCATCACCAACCGGTCCGGTAGCAAATCCCGGGTTCTCGAGTAGGCGGGTTCTCGAGTAGGCGCTCAGTTTCGCATGGATACAGGCTTCCTTTGCATCCGCGAGAAAGCCATCAGACACTTTCCAGTAGACCGGTATTGGGAGACCAGCGAGGACTATCACGATGTCATTGACCCAGGACAACTTGAGCTGCCGCGCGAGATCCAGAGAGTCGAGAAGACCGGCCTTTACTAGCCGTTCGTTCCCTAGGTCCGCGAGATGCCTCAGCTTTTTCAACAGGAATGTAACTCGGCGGTATGAAATTGGTTCCAGCCTCGTCTCTGAGAACAGGACTGCGACCACGCTCCGTTCTGTGAGCCCAAGCATTCGGCGCAGGTAGTGAGTGATTCTGGATCGCTTCACGCTCCATCCGCCGTGATTTGACTACGTCCGGGCAGATGTCTGCAGCAGAAATGAGATAGGGGTCGACCCGAGCCATATATAGTGTACGCATATCCCAGAGAGAAAGACCTCCGAGCATGTGATTTACAGCAAGGCAAGCATTAGAGATTCTCTCCGCTTTTTCCAGGTAGATTCGATGATGTTCCGCGTACATGTCCTTGGCATTGAGGTCGTGCCAGATCCCTACGTACTTAATGCTTCTTCGAGCAGCTTCCCATCGAGGAACAATTCCTGCGCACTGTTTGGCTTGATCCCCAGAGACACTTCATAGTTTGTATCTCGCACCCTGATCCAGGAAAAGAACCCCGCTTACGAAAGAGAGATCTATGACAGATGAGTTAAAGGAATAAACAACAGTTTGCGTTTCCACTGCATAAAAAAAGAAGGTTGAATCTAAATCGGGACCAGACGATCAAAGTGCGGAGATCCCCTGCCGAACGTGGGGGAGTCTTGTGTCTTGCTCCCTCCCTTCATCTTCTTCGTTACCCGTCGCCCGCGCCAGACGCGCCGCGCTTTGTGTCCTAGTCGCAGGCCGCCTCTTCCTTCTTCGCCGCCGTTTCCACTCTTTACGCCCTTTTCACCCTCTCATCAATCATGCACATGCGCTTTTGCGTGATGGTTGCCGCCGCCACGGCTTTCGCTGTCGCCGCCCCAGTGAAGCGCGGCGTAAACTGCACGCCCACGGACGACGACGGCACCCCGCTCACGGGCTCCAGCGCGGACGCGGACAACTCGTTCGCCACATGCTCATACAAGGCCGCGGGGGACTGCACCTACTTCTTTGCGGTGCGTCGCGCGCCTCGCTGCTTGATTTCGACCGTGCTCATGCGCGTGGTGCACACCGCCTCTTAGGACGGATCTTTCTCGTCGGGTTCGAGCACTTGCCCCGCGGGCCTGCCGCAGAATGCTGCGTCGACGGGCACCGGGAGCTCGAATACCGGGAGCTCGAACACCGGGAGTAGCAATACGGCGTCATCGTCGTCCATCTCGTATGTGCAGTCCCATTCATGCGTGCTGTCGCGGGAGGGCTGACATGCGGTGCGTGCGCGCGTGTGCCATTGTAGCCCCAACATCAATTGCACGCCCACGGACGACGACGGCTCGCCGCTGACGGGCTCGTTCGCGGACAGCACGAATGAGTTTGCGACGTGCGAGTACAAGGATGCCGGACAGTGCTCGTATTTCTTCGCGGTGCGTTGGGCTGGCTTTCCAAGGTACTGCAGGCTGATCTGATCCGTGTGGCGTGCAGGACGGCTCGTTCTCGTCGGGGTCTAGCACATGCCCCGCGGGCCAGCCGCAGACGGGCGGATCTGGCGGCGGCGCTCCCGCGACCACGTACGTCCTCCGCCGCACCTCTGTGTCGTGTGCCCGCTAACACATAGGCGAACCTGAAGGTCGACCAAGGCCGCCCCCCCGCAGACGACCACCAAGGCCGACCCACCGCAGACGACCACCGCCGCGCAGACAACCACCGCCGCGCAGACGACCACCGCCGCGCCGCCGCCGCCGCCCACCACAACTAGTACCTCGCCGCCCGAGACCACTACGACCGCGGCCCCACCGCCGCCGCCGGAGACGACCAGCAGCACGACCGAGGAGCCGCTGACGTCCACGAGCACCTTCTTCTCGACCGTCGACCCGCCCGCGACGACGCCCACGGCGACGCCCACGGTGACGGAGGCGCCGCCGCCCGCGACGCCCCCCGTCGCGCCGCCCGCCTCGTCCACCGACGACGCGGTCACCACCGTCGTCACCGTCCCCGCCGCTCCGTCCGCCACCGACGGCAGCGTCGCCAACCCCGGCAGCAACACCAACACCAACACGGGCGCGGCTGCGCCGCGCCGCACGTTCAGCGCGCTCGCGGCGCTCCCGCTCGTGCTCGTCGTCTGCGCGCTGTTGTGATCCCGACTGCCATGGGTTATTGAATATTCTGTGATGGGCGTAGGTTATTCTGGGATTTCGGCATGG
Organism: Mycena vulgaris; assembly: GCA_029204335.1. Classification (NCBI taxonomy): domain Eukaryota; kingdom Fungi; phylum Basidiomycota; class Agaricomycetes; order Agaricales; family Mycenaceae; genus Mycena; species Mycena vulgaris. Next base: position 81,853 of record JARGYA010000120.1, read on the forward strand.
ACTTGGAGTTGATAGGCATAGCCTGGTGTTATGGACTTTTTGATTGACTTGACGAATTTTTGTTACTGTTACCGTCTGGCGGGTAGGTAGGTAGGTAGGTAGGTAGTCTACGTATCGTTGACAACTGGCATGTCTGTTTACGGAGACTAAACCTTACTGCGAGTTGTGTCACAATTTGAGCTGGCGATGAACGAGGAGCCTGAGGTCTGGATCCGAGTCCTTTTCGTCGCTCCTACCAAGCTTCTACTCAATGCCAATTTATTCAGCTTCGGCATTTTCATTCGGCCGGAGGAGGTCTGAGTGGGATTCTATTTGATTCAGCAGCCATTCTCAAAAATAAACTCTTACCTGATCTCCTTCCGCCACCCTGATTATTTCTACGAATTATGAGGCACACAATCGCTTGAAGCAGAAAGTCAAAGAGAATCAGCTGCCATCAGTGGCTGTGTCGCGGTCTTTGTCAGTAGGACCAAGCACACGCACACAGCATTTTCTCTCCTTCACCACGACAGGCTCAAAGCCGCGATGCTCGTTCCGCACAGGACTATCCGTCCACATCTCGAGCGGGAAGGTCTGAGGCTTCCAGTCCCCTAGATTGGTCCTCAAGGGACCCGGTTACAACTGCCGAACGACAGACCAGACAAGCGTCCGCATTTCCTTGTCCCAAAGATCTTTTCGGAGGGAGGGCTCGAAAGACCGGGCTTTGAAGCTGTCGGGAGACCGGGAGGCACATCTACCAGCGTTCTCCATCGCGGCTCCATCGCGCCAGACCGCGGCCCGCCTCGCGCGGTTGAGAGGGAAGCGCTGTTGCGGCGAAATCGCTGTCAAATCTGCTGCATGCCTGACCTGCTGGATGTCGGGCGCGCGCGGTCGAGCTCTGCTCCGCCGTTGGAATGCGCTGCTTCCCCCCACCTCGGACGACCCGTCATTCCCGGGGCGCCGCGCGCGCTGGGCGCAGAGGAGCTTTGTTGCGCCCCGCCGCGGCACGGACACGCGGACCGCTGCACTCAAGGCGTTGCTTTCGGCGCGGCGGGTGTGGCGAGACTCCGCGGTGGGCTGGTCCGTCTTTCCCAGCTCATCGGTTGAGGCAGCGCGGGACGGGCGCCGGCGTACGAGGGGCCGTGTTGGGGCGTGGGCGCTGGGACGTGTGCCTTCCTTGAGTGCACTTTGCGGCATGCGGTTTGTCGCCCCGTGTCCCCGGCGCGGGGCGGCGCCGCGCAACTCGATTCAGACTACTCTGAGTCTGTCGTGTTTGGATTGAATAATTTTTTGATACCCATGCGGCTCTTCGGAGTCGCGCCTAATGCCTTATCGAAATGTGCTGTACGTCTTGTCGCTCTCCTTTCGACTATTGCGCTCACATCCGCGTTAGGTCCTCACCTCAAGCCCGAACTGGTTTTTCTTCGGGGCACAGGTAAGCACAATTTGGATGCATTTATTTATTCTTTTTGGGCCGTCGACCTTATCCCATCCTTATACACCGTGCGGTATTCCCTGTTGGTATAATTTCGGTTTCTCATCTCCTGGCCTTCGTCTTTACGGTATAGACTCACCCCTTGCTTTCTTGTTGCCGACTCTGCCTTTTAGCTCCATGTTTACTTGACGGCCTCTCAATGCGATCTCTCTTTTCTTCAATGACACGGGGATAGGAGATGAGAACAACGATGCAGAGAGGATGTAAGTAGTGCACGGAAACCTGAGCATTTCCATACCGCACAATTCCGCATTGGACCACACCGAGGTTTTGACGCCCGAGGCTTTGAAGTCTGTTGCGCGCAAGTTGCGCGTAACTTATATTTGTCTGAACCGGGCCACGCTTGAATGTGGCATCGTCGATCCAAAGCCAATCTCAGCCTTACTGTCTCAGCCTCTACAAGTGGCATCTCTGAGGCAGCCTGGTATGTCCCCCACTAATAGACGTTCCACGAAATACAAGAACCGAAAGATGACTGGTGGCTGGCGGGCCGCTGGAAACGGTCACGACACGTTGCCACGCTCGCGTTTCACCTTGGTTCTTGATTTGGTCTTGATTCCTCTTCTTATCCTCATCGTCGAGTCTTCAACGTGCGGGTACGTGTCGTCACCGTTGATATTGCCGCCCCGTCCTCCTGCCTCCGTGCCGGACTACTGGACTGAAATTGGGGCGCATCTCCTTATCAAGCAACCGCTGCCAGCGATTGTAGATCCGTTTTCATTGCCTTGGATTGCTATCCCTCTTGAAGCATTCTCGTTCCTCCTCGCATACCTCAGGGATCCTTCTCAGCACTTGTGAGCTTTGACGGTCAAAAACTCCACGCTCGCCACGGACCGCATTCAATTCGATCTTGACCGGTACGACCCGCACGCCGAATATCTCGAAGGATTAAAGCATCTCGAGGTGCCTGTGCTGACGTGTCCAGGGGGATTCTTCCTCACCCTAATGTAAAGGGATATGCTGGCAACCCTTGGTTCTCTCTAGCCGATACTCCCCCAGATGCCGCGGATCACCGTCAAAATCCTTCCCATTCTGAGAGTTATGGGTGTGCCGGTGGCCCGGCTGAGGTGTGGTTCTCCAAGATCCTCCAACTGATCACGACGACGGCGCAGCCTCCTGCATCCGAATCACTGCCCAATGCCATGATGTTCAACCAGCTGTGTCATATCCGGAATATAAGCCAGCGCATGAATCTATCATGTGCCAGGCCGCTCGGGGTCAAAACCTCGGTATGCTGCCAACTAGCCAATTTGCACCTCCTCGTTCCCTTCCGGATATTCAGAACCATCGCAGATAAATCAACATCCAAATTACCCACGCCGCGAGGCGCCACGTACGTCGTGATGCATCCATCGCCATCAGTGTTCCTCAACTTATATTGAATGCACAGCTATCTTGCTCCTCATCACATAGGTACGACCCATATTTTAATATGTAGAAACTGTCGGATGCTCCCGATGGATACAGGAAACAGAAACACGGACAGCAACGCTCGGCAGCCCAGCAGGACGCTCAGCCCAGTACGTATATTTTTGTCTTTATCTAATGTAAAGCTCCCTCGTACTCTGCAGCCTCTACGCCCCGTGAAGAGGGAACGAGATGTGCATGATGGTGGCTTATCTCCTATTCAATTCTGGGCTGCTGAATGACTGGATCACCTTGTAGATCCGCGTCCCTACCCTTTCGCGAATGGACCCCCGATCAAACGCGTGCCGTCTTAGCTGAATGAATGTCGCGAGGCCGATGGGCACGGCTCACAGTCGACCTATACCCCGCCGATCTATTCGCCGACACGGGATCCGAGGCTCAGAGCCAAGATCGGTAGCCTCACTAGGTCTTTATAAATTGATTTTGATGCAAGATCTCATTGTGAGTTTCTTGTGAATTTGGGTCAACAGAGCGCGAAGAGCGCGAGCGTGATATGTGGTTGTCTCTGATCGCGGACTTATACTGCAGAAGCCACGAAGCGCCCGAGGACGGAGTAGCTCCACTCACTCATCTCAAGAAATATTCTGTTGGAATCAAGATCCCTGGGCAAATCATGGCGGTGGTCTATGTACGCGTCGACGTTGTCTATGTGTTCCGGCGCGTTGAAGATCGCATTTATTGCAGTTATCCGAGGACGGTTATGTATACATATACGATCGTGTTGGTCTCAGATTCCTTCGGCTTCCATCCAGAGTTTTAGGGCTCTGTCAAAACTCAAAGGACTGTCCAATGACTTTCTCAGTGGCGGCCCAAAGCTTCGAAGCGTTTGCCTGAGCAATTAAATTTATGAAGGGAGTGTTCACGTCGAGTCAGTTTAAAGACTTACAGGATCAGAGGAGTGGGGTGCAATTTTATCACTTGCGTCTTTGCAGTCATCCAAGTACGCTCCGGGTTTATCTGAGGCTCGAATTGTTAGTCGGCAACAAGATGGCAGTCTACTGTACCACCAACCTGAGAGGCTCGGATCAAAGGCCGCTACCACGGTGCTGAAAACAGGTTAGAATGTCGAGTGGAGATAATAACTGGGGATGTTAAATACGTTGCAGCACCCTCAGGTATAGTCTTCCACGGGAAATTGGGATTTGGGCGTCCATCGGCATCCAGGAAACCTGGATGGGTATCGAAGCCGACACCATCATACATACATCGGGAAACATACCATAGGCCTTGAAAGTGCCTTCGCTCTCCGGCTTGTGATGGATATTCGTTTCGATTGCTTGGGCAGCAAGTCAGACATATGAGTATAGGAATCGGGAAAACACTTACTTCCGGGGTGCAGACTGTAGCCGTTGAGCTTCCCATTCGACCGCCTCGAGAGCTCAATCGCGGTGAGGACATTGGCGCTCTTGGTTTCATTGTACGGGTTGAGCATCGTGCCGTATTTCGAGGGGTCGGGCTGCGCGAGGGTGGCGAAATCAACCCCGTTGTCGAAGGCGTGCGTAAGGCTGGATACGAAGACAACTCTGGGAGTGTAGCTCGCGGTAGCGGAGGCGATGAGCTTTGGGGCCAGGAGGTTTGTGAAGAGGAACGGCCCGACATGCCCTGTCGCCATCTGCTTTTCGAGGTTGTCCACGGTCACTTTGAATGGGGCGATAGGCGCGGCAGCGTTGTTGATCAAGACCTGTGGTGATTCCAGCAACAGAATGGCAAAAAATCAGAAAAAAGTGTACATGGAGCGGTTCTGGGTACGCGTTGACTTCTGTGGCGGCAATGCGGACGGCGGCCAAAGAGGAAAGATCGAGGATGAGTTTACGAATGTTCGCAGACGGGACGTCCTTCTTGATCGCATCCTCGGAGAGCTGCAACCTGGAAGCCATTTCCAGATGAGCGACGTCGAAGCCCAATCCGAGCACACACCTGTCAGAGTTATACCCAGTGATGATCACCAGGTTCGCGTACTTGGATATTACGCGTGCAGTCTCGAATCCAATCCCACCGAGGGAGGTTCCAGTGATTAACACTATTAGGGTGTAATCGGGCGACATTGAACAAGTTACTAGCTGTTCGACGACGTACCATTCTTGCCTGCGATCTCGCGTGCAAAGGTGTCCGCAACTTGCTCCGCTGTCGTTTTGAGTGTGAATGAATTTCCTGACATGTCGAAGGGGTAGGTTTGATCGTTTTGACCAAACTTACGCGCTGTTTTATCCGTCTCGGCAAGCCAATCGCGAACCTACCACAACTTTATCCTATGTGATCCGGCGGATGTTGCGTTTCATCAAATGTGATCCGGCGGATATAGCGGCAACCCATTCAATTTTCATTTGCGCCTCAGAAACTCTCAGGAACCATCCCCTTCGAGTCTCGATTCAAACGAGGAATCCGAGCCGGATGGTGTCCTTAGATCTCTTAGGTGATATCTGGTTGGATATCTTCCGATATATCACGTCTAAATACTGTTTGTGATCTATGGCATGTGGGAAGGTTTGCTAGGGTCGAATTATGGATTGGCTAGCAGATGTTGTCCCCAGATAGTTAATATCGGCCACAGAGCTGATTAAATGTGGGCACGCACAAATCTAAGGGATATCAGACCCGGACCTCCGCGCAGTTACCGATTTCTACCAGGTCTGAAAAGTATCCCATCCATTGGGGAAGATATTGAATGGCATATATATATGAAGCCTCGCGGATTGGTCCCGAACGTCGTGTACTCGGGCGCTTCGAGGTCCGGGACCGCGCCGCATCGTTTCATGCCTATGCAAATCCAGACCGAGCGTCAACGTATTGTGATCTCATCGTGGACCCACGGGCTCGGTATTGGCTGTCGAAGCTTGCGCTAAATCGGCTGTGCCGTCCGTAGACGCGGCGTGATTTTTGAAGAGGGAAGCAAGCGGCAGCGCCGCGGATGGATATTGCGGGGCCGCAGAGATAATTGGGAGAAGCCTCAGGAATAGAGTCGCAATTGGGCCCTTCATCTTGGAGGTGCGAGTTGGACGTCAAGGGGTGGTGATATAAGTGCGGCCGAAGGTCTTCGTTGACATCGGTGCAGGCATTACTCCACCAGGTGATTCAGGATGTTCTCTGCGTGAGGCCAGGTTCAGCATCTTTTTTCGATGTTGCAGCGGCACTGATTGCGGCCTACCGAACGGGGGGTTATCAGTGGGGTCATGAGTTCAAAAACCGGCCCAGAGGTTTCTTTGAAGACAATGCAAAGACTCGGAAGAAGGCAAGGACGAAGGACTGGTTGACTTGTACCTTTGTGGTGGTGCGTGGCATCAACGATGAAACGCGTGAATTTGCACGTGCATCGCCATCACCACGCCTTCGCAAGCAACGCGTAAGCAATCAGGTCCGTGCGCACAGCGATGGTATAAAAAGATGGCCCCATCTTCCGTGCAACTCATACTTACCTTGATGGCATAGGCCCCTTCATCTCCCTGGGTCTGTGGGCCGTGGGAACACTCCATAGCACGGCGACCCTGTCCATACAGAGTGCGCCTGCGGCTTGTATGGGCTTAGGCTCATGCATCGTCTCAATATTTTCCAGTTCTACCACGGCCACTCGGCTGGGTAGACCATTTTTTTTTGGATCCTCCGCTGCGCTAACCCTAACCCTAATTAATTACGCCTAATATATCTCGCTTTGACCACCCCTTGCTATTTGGTTTCGAATCCAGTCACCGTCATGTATCTGTTCGGTCAGAAAATAAGAATGATCAAGGCCTAGCAGCAGGATTTTTACTCGTAAGCTCCCGTGCTTGGCTCTCGAGCTTTCAGTATCACCTCATAATTTAGTGCGGCGATCTACGAGTAAACTCGTGCGGTGAATAGATTCTCGGTCTTTCAATCTGCTGTCCCTGAGAAGTCAAAGTGCGTCTGGTACCCGATACCATGGCCCAAGAAAAATGAGATTCCCTTGCAACATAGTTGACTTGCGTTACAATGATCAGACAGAAAAGAAAAGAAAGGGAGCCCTACCTCGATCGTCTTGAAACCTCGCAGCCTGCTGGTAGCACGAAATGTGAAGCGAGGAATTCATGTAGTTTTGGATAATGTTGACATGTCACAACTCAGTGGGTAAGATAAATACAAGATTGCGCCCGCTTCAAATTGCCCACTCTCCAGACTTAGGTTTGGACTTTTGGTATATGTTTGCCGGCTGGAAGGGGAGGCATCAAACGAATGAGGATGAAAAGACTCACAAGCAACTGCCCTCGCGCGGGATGGCATCATCCCACACCTCACACAAAGTATTCCGTCCGACTTTCACCGAAATCGACGGACAGCTGGAGGAGGTCGAGGGATACAACAACACTGTCAATGCTGCGCTTGCGGCGGGGGAGGTTGCCGGCGGTGGGTCCGATGGACGCCGTCGCGGTGAGTTGGAGAAGCCCGGGGCAAATGACAGCGAGTGGGCGAAGCCAGAGTTCGCGCAGTGTGCGTGGCGTGGGCGGGAGGAAGTTTGAGAGCTGGAGGGTGAAGCCACAACGCTTGCGGAGCGTGCGGCGCACGCCCGGCCAAGGTCCCAATTTCTCCCTCCGCATCGCCACTGAGACCGATGGCACTTCGGTAGCGGAAGGTGGCCATATAAAAGGTACCTACGGCACACGGAACGCAGGCGCCAAACCACAGAACTGGTTCAAAAAACTTGAACCAAAATAATGGACAATCACCTCATCTTCCGGGAGCCAATCGGACGCAGCCCGACCCCCCACAAAAAAGACTCGGCGCAAGTTGCCCAGCCTTTCTCTCTCTTTATGTAACCACCACCGTCGCCCATGCATCCTTCCCTCCCACTCCGCTGCCCTCCATTTTTCCCCTTTCCGTGAACTTGCCCTGGTAACCATCTTTGCTTGATCGCGCCTTTCGCCTGTCGTTCGCAGGGGCCTGACGCGACTCGTGCAATATAAAATCCTCATCATCACTTCATACCGTCTGTTGGCGGATCCCCCCAGCTCTCGCTGCTCCTGGATACCTCCTCCGGTATTGACCAACCGATGACGCTGATTTTGACATAGAGGGGAACGCGAGAGCGGAGTACTCACGAAGCTGGAACCTGTCTATCTCCTCCTCCTTGTCTGCCCGATCAATGCCTTCAAGTCGGACGTCCAAGGCTTACTCTCCCTGCCTCACCCATTTTCGGCAGCGATGATGGTCCTCTTCGTGCTTTCCCAGGTAGTACGCATGTTGTCAAAAACCCCGAACCAACACTGACCTCGATTCTATAAGTGCGCTCTTGCCGTCAAGGTCACAATCAGTCGCACCGAAAATAAATTATTGAGCTTTGGTCTCCCTCGAATCGTTACAACTGTTCCCAAGCGACCACTCGGAAATGGATGAGGAATCCATGAGCTCTCGTTGGGCCAGGGTTTGATACGCGCTGCAGCCGGGCCCCTGGGGGCGGAGAACCGACCCCTTGCGACATCAAGCTCCCAATCCGACTTCGTTTCTTGCCAGTCGACCTCACCCCATCCATCGCCCCCACCGCTCGGGATCCTGGACAGTGCTGAGGAGCCAGATCACCGCAAGACCTCGAACAAGCTGCTTGACGACCCCACTTGATCGTATCGATCAATTAATTCTGTTACCCCTCATCCTCATCTCCCATTTGTCTCCCGTCCTCCCGCGCACCGTCATGTCGCTTGCAGTTCTCCTCCTGGGGCTCTCTCTCCTCTCGTACGCCGCCGATAACGGCATGGACATGTCTATGGACGACGGCATGACCCTCGTGACGTGGACCATGATGACCACCCTCCATTTCTCGCGCGGTGACACACTGTGGTTCGCCGGCTGGATCCCGCAGAGCGCCGGCGCCATGGCGGACGCCTGCATCGGCTTATTCATCCTCGCGCTCCTCAACCGCTGGCTTGCCGCCGTCCGCGCGATGATGGAGCTGCATTGGCGCGAGCCGGGCGAGCGCACTCGGCGGGCAAACCAGAAAGGCCAGTGAGATGCGGACGAGGCGAAGGGCAAGAAGCGGCTCCTCCGCCTCCGTGCACCGCCGTTCATCCTCGCGCACGATGTTATGTATGGCGCGATGCATTCGCTGCAGGATATACATACGCGGCGAAATGCGAGTTCCGCGATGAAATTGTGGCAAATCAGTACATGTACCACTATCATAACTAACTCTCGGCTGCCGGCGTTTCAACGGTATATTTTCCGGTGAGTACAATAGCAAAAATGAAATCCTGGACGGTTGAAACTTGAAGAAGGCGTGAAGTGTAGATCGTCGCGCGGAAAGTGATCAAGGTGTGTACAGGAAGAACTGGGAATATGACGCTGCTCATATTAATGAGATTAGTAAATGCATGACACGCCAGCGTGGGGATCACCTTTCGATTCCTCGGGCCATAATTCTTCGCCATCCTGACTGTCCGATTGAATGCAGAAACGAAGGCCGCCTGCGATGAGGCGTCTGAGTTCTGCTGCCACTACATTCCCTGGACGTCACGAACATGACTGTTCGTTCGGATGAAGCGAGGCGAACAACAACAGCTCAAATGACGCTAACTTGACCGGATGGGAGCCATTTCTGTGGCGCAGCATGTCTGCGAGAGGTTCGTAATCGATGTACGGCTTCGTACAGGAGATTGTGGTACTCCTGAGGTGTGGGAGCAGAGATCCTGGATGGCTGACCGAAAGGTCTACGTCGGGCCCAACCTCAATTTCCAGGATCTCAAGGGACGGAAACGCTTGTAACCAGCGCGGAAGGTCCGCCTCGTCCCATGTTTCGGACCCGCAGACGAGCTCTTTGATAGCGCACGAGGAGTGCACAATGAACGAAATGATGACGTCGAGAGACGAGCCCTCGTCGAATTCAAGTCGGGAGAGATTGGAGAGGGTGACATGCTCGAGCGCCAACGGACTCTGTGGCGACCCAAGGGCGAGGAATAAAAGCTGGGGGAATGCTCTCGGTTACAGGTTTCCGATGAATGAATTGGTTATGTGACATCCCAAGTGGTCGAGGACTGGAAGGTTCGCCAGCAGGACAAGGTATGTCTCTGCTGAGATACTGGTAGACGCGATCTCCAACCGCGTCAGCGATGGGCTAAGGCACGAGAGCACAGTGTCGATGTTATTGGATTCGATTCTGTTCGTGGGGTCGTACAGTGAAGTGGTGCGCCTTATAAGATGCTTCAGATCGTCATTCGGCGGTTTTGAGATATCGAGATGCTGAAGAAGAGGGAAAGGGATGCAACGAGGGGGGAATACAAGGCATTGCGTAGCCGAAAGGCTTAGTAATTCCAGAGATGGAAACGATGAAGGATAGCAGGTCCGGTTCCATGTCCTTGTCAATGGAACGAAGCAGTAAAGACAGAGGGTACCCTTTAGCGCGGGAAGTCCAGTCTCTGAGTAAAGTGCCGGCCCCACGATGAGAAAACTTCAAAGTCTTAGTCTGCTTGTCCCAGAGAGTCAAGAGGTCAGGTAGATGAAGCTCGAAAGTTTACACGTGGATAGGGCGACATTCCTCCAATGTCGACAGATCTGCACGAGGAGAAGTGGTGCTGTACGCACTGAAGGGCGCAACCGGAGATGAGCGACTTCCTCGGAAGTGAGATGAAGTACTTACGCCCCAGTGTTTCGGGATACGGATTTGATACGGATGCACGACAGGGACGGGATGGGACGGGATGGCCGCCGGGGATGCACACGTAGCTCTGAGATGAGGGTGAGACGCGTGTTTTCGGCGCATGTCCCGGTCGAGCGGTGGGGAAAGCAGCGGCGTTGGTGGTCGACAAGGAAGGTAGCACGACTCGGAGGCAACACGATCACGTGGGAGGGTTTGCAGGCTTGGCCTAAAGCCTCTATGTCTGTACCTGGACCTGGATCCAGTACAATCCACGACACCACCCTTAATCATGAATTGGCACCGATAAGAGGCAGAAAACTGACACAGGAGTCGACGTGAATACCAAATTCCAATCACCTCAAAAAGTCTGGGCACAAATTTCCTGCCTGTGGAAAAGAACAGATATCCAACGGGTGTGAGAGATTCAACTTGAGCAATAGGTCGCGCGCTTCTGAGGAGGAAGGGTAATTAAAAACAAACACTACGAGCATGACCTGGCCTCGAGTCGAACGAGGTGCTCCCGAATTAACTAAAATCAAACATTTAATAACTTAATAAAGATCGGTTGGAGGTAGGCCTCTCTCTGCTGCCTGCCCTCCACATTATATTGACTAAGCTTTGAATAATTTAAAATCAATCGCTCTGGCTGTGGCGGTAGGGGCTACGCCTGCAAGCGCAGACTCAAAAACATATTAGTATCTTGAAAAGAAGTAAGGAGGAAGTATAATAATATAATTTTTATAAATTAATAGATTATAAACCTATTTTATATTTTAAACTAGGATAAATGTAAGCAGTTACAAGCTCCCTTACTTTATATACTTCTCTAGCAGGTATTTTTATAATATAACCTCTATCCTCTTCAGTGCTATGCAGAGGAGTTTTAATCGCATAAGAAGAAATATTAAATTTAGAAAATAAAATATGGCGGAGCCCTCCACCTGTAAATTTAACTAAAAGGTATTAAAGGTGTTTTTACAACACCTCTTATTTTAAAGGAAGTAGAAGCCAGAAAAAAAAGTAAATATAAAATAGAGACGTTAAATCCTGAAAAAAAATTAACTTTTAAAATTGTTTCATTTAACAAAATAGTTGAAGAATTAGCAGCTAGAATAAATAAAATAGCTATTGGTTTAGAACCTCATTATTTTATTGACCCTTCTTACCCCAATTCGCTTCCTTATAAAGTTAGGGAAATTTTGGCTCTACTCCCGACCCCCAGATTTATCGGATGCGGAGTATTCCGAGTCCTAGTTACAGCGTACTTGAACCTGTATTTGCGGAGATTACAGTAGATTGAACGTTTGAACCTGGGAGACGTTGAAAGCCGTTGGAAAAGCAAAGCCTAATGAGTAACTCCTGAGAAGGCCTGGACAAATTGGATTCTTGTCTGTTGTGCCCAGGTCTTATTTCCACTCCATCTGTGCCTGTACTCGCCAGTAGCGGCTATGTATTTGTGATAAAAACATATGCATCTACATACTCAACTATATATAACCTGGCCTTGAGTCGAACAAGGGGCTCTCAAATGCACATGAGCGGGCAATGGAATGATATCAGGCGCGGACCACTCCGCTTCCAGGTCTCATTTTAGTTCGAGTGGGCTCCCGCTTACAGGATACTTTGAATGCTTGACGAGGCGAAGGAGTAAAAAGACAAATTCTGCAGCAATTGAGTGATCTGGTCTTGAGTCGAACAAGGACCCAGTTACCTCTTTGCAGAATCAGCCGAGAACCTTGCATTCGACGCTCATGTTTAATCGAAGGTCCTTCCGCAATGGTTGGGATGCTGGTTATGAGTAGCACCGTGAAATAATTGAAAAAAGGGAAATTTCATACCATTACAATGGCCTGGCCTTGAGTTGAACGAAGTCCCAATTGTGTCTATCAGCATCGAGTAATGTGCGTTGGGTGAAGACTGAGGGTCCATGTAATGTTCCCCGCGTAGTCTTTGTTGAGTACACTGATCTGGTTGGTAATTTAGGAGTCTCTGGATCGTGAAAATGTCAGTGGAAATTAGGATTCGAAGGAAAGGGCGACTAACGGAATGTTCCCTCCCTTCAAGGTCGAATCCTTGCTGATGACATGCCAATAAATCTAAGTGAGGGTCAGACAATGCGGTGAGTGAAGACATACCTTGATCGCAATATTGGCAATCTTGGCCGTCTCGTTCCTGTTGGCATCAAAGTTCCGCTCGGCGACGACGACGTCTGTTTCGTCAATATGTGTTGCATATCCTCTGAAAATCCGTTAGAATACTGAGCGAAATAAAAAGAAAGTAGAATACAATTCACCTGTGTCTGCCAATAGTAGGGCCGCCGAGGACGAGTGAAGCAGCAAGCATGAGGGTGAGCGAAGTAGTGGTGGTAAACATTTTGAGTGTGTTGGAGTTGGTGAGATATGGGAAGACAACCATGGAAGCCAGCCTCTTTATATTATTCGGACGCGGGGGCCTGTCTTACGGGTAATCCGGACGCTTCTCGTTCGAGAGCATAATCGTCGGGCCCGGATTGCACGGATAACTGAGACTTGCGTAGATAAGAGAGGGATTCCCGATTGTCTCACAATCCGCCCTTAGTCTCTCCTAGACAGACGCTTCAACATACGCAGCTCGTACCTCGCTTGTTGAAATCCGCCCCCAGCCAGGGCCCCAGTCCCACCGCCCGGCCTCGTGGGGAATTCAGAGCGTCGAGCGAGGCCAGAGAATAAACAATAACAGTGGTTTCATAAGGCAGGTCCAAGATAAGTACTTTGAGTTGAAGATTTGCCGGTGCAAGTTCAGAGGCATTCAAGCAAGAGGCTTGTGGCTGTGATGCGCGGAACGGTCACGCGTAGGACAAAGAGGCTACAGCACAAGACATTCATATCCAACACGCCCGCCTCCCTAAATCCAGTTGAATTTGGTACCCAGATGGGCTCCCGGTGCTGAGATGCGGCGGGTAGGTGGAGTTCGTGGGGCGCACACGGACGCTATGTCCGGTTCACAACTCGCCACAGCGATTGAACGGCTCCGTATGCTGACTCGCTTCAACTGGATCAGGTCTGATCATCAACTGAATCAGGTCTTGATCAGGTGGAGTCATATTCGGAGCGCCTAGGGTGAAACGAGGGCCAAGGCGCGACGGACCCACGGTCAAACAGCGCATGGTAGCGCGGGAAATGACTCATGGGCGGCAATCACCTTGAAGAGGTTGATTCAGTGTTGGTTTATTTTAGCAGTCGTCCTGGCAAGGATTGTGAAGCACGTTCCGAAACAAAATGTACCCTTTGAAACGAAGCAGAATTCGGGGGTGCTATCGGAGCAGTATCGGATATACCCGGATCAAACTTGGGTGTCACGGCAGAGATGGGTGTCACGGCAGAGATGGGTACGAATCCTGCCGCTCCACTTAAAAGGCCCGGAATTGAGGGCGCATCCGCAGCTGCTCTTTGACTGCTCTAGAACTATGCAACTGAAGCCTATTGAATCGGTATGCGGGGCCCTCGCCGCATACACGGTCTACAGAATCCTGAAGAGAGTCTATGCAGAGGTGACGTCGCCGGTGCGAAGGCTGCCCGGCCCCAAATCCACACACTGGTTCTACGGCAATCTGCAGGAAATCATGAAGGATGTGCGTTAATCTTGTGCTCCCAGGAATCCTGCCCATCTTGCTTCTAGGAGGACTCTGGTCTTGTGGAAAGCTGGGTGACCGAGTACGGAAGAATGATGAAATTTCACCTCCTTTTCGTGGGTTCTCGACGATTTGAATAGACGGAGAATCACTGAGACTGCCGTGGACAGGGTCTATCTCAACTGTACACCACGGACACGAAGGCGATTCATCACGTTCTCATGAACCCTGCGATTTACCAGAAGGACGAGGCGGCGCGGCAGTTTCTCAGTCGCATTGTTGGGCCGGGTGAATCTCTCCCCTGTTGCCCCAAATATTTTCGCTATAACCATCATTCATATAGGTGTTCTTGTGGTTGAGGGCGACGCTCATAAACAACAGGTCAGTCGCATCTCACCCCAACGTGAAGGATGTCATTGATGTATGAGTTTCAGCGTAAAGTCATGGTACGGTGTCGGCCATATTGGAAAGTCAAGCGCTGAGGCGTTTGTCGCAGAGCCCAGCATTCGGAGCACCTCAAATCCGTGAACTGACTGGCATCTTCGTCGACAAGTCAATACAGGTGCGGCGGAGTTCTTTGAACCTCTGATCTATTATCTGAATTTCTCCCTCTCAGCTTCGGGACATTTGGGTTGCCGAGGCAGAAAAGAATGGAGGTGTCGCACGCGTGGAGATCCTATCGTGGCTCAGCAAGGCAACGCTGGACATCATCGGGCTCGCAGGTGTGTAGAGAAAGCGAAACCCTTATTGAAGTTCACGATCCGGGGCTAAACGAAAATCGCTAGGATTCAACCACGATATCAATGCCCTCGGAACGGTAGATGGCGACGCGCCCGATGAACTGGCCGAGGCATTTGAGTCAATATTCAAGACCGAGACGGGAGTCGATATCTTCCGCGCCATTCGTTCGGTAATCCCTATACTTCGAGACATAGTAAATGCCGTCACTTTCTTTCATTTTCTTGAACTGATGATCCATAATATAGCCGACGAAGACGGATAAAATCGTCCGCGAATCCCAGGCGACGATGACGAAAATCGGACGGAAGTTGCTCGCAGATAGCACACAGCAAGTCGCAGAGGATGGGACGTTTGAGACCGGACAAGGCCGTGACCTCCTCACGCTCCTTGTACGGGCCAACACGTCGAAGGAGATCCCCGAGAGCCAGCGATTATCGGATGAGGACGTTATCGCCCGTAAGTGGCCTTCCACAGATGTACTGTAATCATAGGCTAACCGAATAACAGAGGTCCCAACATTCCTAGTCGCTGGACATGAGACCACGAGGTACTCCAGTTCTTCCGCTCATTTCAAAAGGATTCATGAATCATCTGCGTGCCATTAGTACGGCGGTGACGTGGGCGCTGTTCGCACTCACGCAGAACATACCCGCCCAAACTCGGCTAAGAGAGGAGCTTTTGGGCGTGTCAACAGACAACCCGACCATGGACGAACTCAACGAGCTCAAGTATCTCGATTGTGTCGGTCAGTGCTCAACTCGATTTCCCTTGAGATGTATTCGATCCTCAGAATGACTCCAGTTCGCGAGACACTCCGCGTGCATGCACCTGTTCCTGCCACCAGTGCGACTTACTTCCGTCTTCTTCTGACGCCCGTCTGATGAGACCTCGAATTTAGGTCGGGTTGCCATGCAGGACGATATCGTGCCGTTGAGCACGCCAATCACCGATTCAAAGGGCACCGTCCATGAAACCTGGAGGTGATCCCTCTCATGCCAATTCGCTCGCTCGTTATTCACCCATGCATTCTAGGATCAATAAAGGCGAGCTGGTCTTCATTCCGATCCTAGCCCTCAATCGCGACTCCCGGATATGGGGCCCAGATGCAATGGAGTTTGTGTGCGTGCCTCCATCTTCCCGATCCCAAAACAACTCCCATCTCACTCCGGCAGACCCGAACGCTGGGAATCCCCGAATCCAGCATCGAAGGCAATTCCCGGCGTCTGGGGTGACATGATGACATTCATTAGCGGCCCCCGCGCATGCATAGGCTGGCGATTCTCGCTGGTCGAGACGAAAGCGCTGCTGTTCACGCTGATTCGCGGGCTCGAGTTCGAGCTCGCTGTCCCGATAGCGGACATCGGGAAGAAGGCCAACGCGATCGTGCAGCGCCCAATTGTGCTCAGCGAACTCGCGGCCGGAAACCAGATGCCGCTGCTTGTGAAGCCGGTGGTTCGGTAGTCGGAGGACGAGGGGTTCCTGTATTATATTGACTCTTGTAATTAACCCCACCTCTCATTAAAATATAAAATAATAATGTGGCCTCGTTCTGTAGCGCTGGACGTGCTGGCCCCGACCAAGGCATAGGTAATTGAACCCTCCAATTCAACGGCGACGTATACACGGCATCGGAGTACACCTCGACCCGAATGTCGGAAAAATCTTTGTTGGCATATATGGTCTGAGAGCATCTGACGACCTTATATTGCCAGCGCAGGATAATATATCATCTGATATGGAGCACTCAGATCATATATGCAGGTCTCAGAGCAAGCCCTTCCACTCGAAATATAGACAGCTGAAGCCAGTGTCGGCACTCAATGTTGGCTCCGTGTCAAGAAGGAGTGATGGCTGATCTCGGTTAAAGTAAGATGACATCACAGCGCCCGTCTTTCTACTCTCCACTCGTCAATGGATTCAAAAGACCACAAGAGCTCTCCCGCAACCTCAGTAACGGAAGATGATACTGACCCCGAGCAGGATTATACCCACCCAGCCAAACGTGACCCACCCAGGATCGATAGTTCGCGGCTGGTTCGCGGGCTGTGTCAGGTGTGACGGAGAAGAAGGAGGCGACCGCGGAGCCAGCCCCGCCTCGAAAAAAAATCAAAACCAATGCTCCTGTGCCTACTGATGAAGCACAAATTACGTCTCGCCGACGGGAAGCACTGGCCAAGATTCGATTTCTTACCGACGAAGAGATGGTTATGAAGCGCCAAATGCACGACTTGCGGCGCCAGATGACGGACGAGGTCATCCCGGACAGTGAAGATGTATGTTGGACAATTAGACTGAGCGCGACTGTGCCTGATTGTGTTTTTAGGATGGCACGCCGCCGCCACCCTCCGATTATTCGCCTTTCGATGGGAGGGGCCGCTACTGGCGATGGCCACTGTCTCTTCCTTCTCAAGCAGACATCAAAGTCACCAACCATGCTCCTCTGGCTGAATGCATGGACTTGTTCAAAAAATTAGGGCTCAGCTTCGTTGAGTTTCCTGATTCACCGTGGCCTTCTCATGCGCACTATCGGGTAATTCTCAGTCTTTTACGTGCACATTGATACCATCCTTTCATTTTCAGAATTTATATGACCATAGCACCGACTATCAGAGACTCAAACGTACACTTTTACCGAATGAAATTTCACGGGGAAACGATGCGTTCGGAGTGGGTCATTAAAACGGTGTGTTTGTTTCTTTAGACCAAATCCCGAATTGAGGCGCCCTGCAGTTCCATGAAGCGATGCAAAGTCAGCGCAGCAACACCCACACTCGCCTCCGCACGTATTCTGGCCCGGAAATTTTCGACTGCACGGCGGCCGACCTCCAGCATCGAGTCTCGCAGAGACAAGTTCCGCCAGATGATCGGCTACGTCGAAAGTGATGATGGCTCGTCGGGGTACGAGCTGTTCAATGTCCCGTTGCTTCACAAGAGCTACAGCGGCAAATTCGACGTCCACACGGTGTTCCGCGGACCAATACTTCACCTGGTGAGTTCTCTCTCGCATGGATGTGATTATTTATTGACGGTCATATACGCACCAGGCGTTCGCAGCGATTACCCGTGGATCACAGACGGTGACCGCCATGAAGAAGGGCGGCAAACCTCACCAGGCAACCGGGCAAACAGTCTCTCAAATCTGGGCCCTGCAGCATTGCACTCCTGGCTCGATCGCTGGCACGGCTATATTTGTAAGTGTCGCTCGTTCCAGTCATCCTGTTGTCCTGAATGCCAACAGGCTCGTTGGGCCGCTTCTGCCGATGCGAATCTGAGCGCGTGTGGGGCGCAGACCGGCATCAATTGGCATAGCGACCTCGAGAAATACATCCAATATCTTCAAAGCAGGCTTGACAAGCGCAAGGCATCCGTTCTGAACCTCTTTCGTGAGTGGGACGAGCTCTTTTTCCCCGAGTCGGAGACGAGTCTCGCTGGAAAAAATGCCGACGATGATGGGGCGGAGCGTGCGATGAAAGATGTGATGGAACTATTGAATGCAGATGCAGAGGAAGCACCCGCTGACACTCAGGCTGGTAGCCCGTAGTTTACACATCATTTGTACATTGATTGGCATTATACACGTGCCGAAGAAGTCAAATTTTCCATTCAAAACGGCCTGAAGAAATTTATTTTTGGCTCGTGGAGCCCGGTGGAGCCCCACCCCGCAGCCGGAGCAAGGTACATAACTCAGGTCATGTCGTCCCAACTTTTTACAGTCATTAACATACGCGACTCACCACTGCTTGGGTTTCGCACTAGCTGACTCACCTGCTTACTTCTAACTTATTAAAGCTTTGATTAAAGCCTTGATACTTACTGACTCTCTTAACTGACTAGCTGCCTAGTGACCTTGAATTGAATGAGCACAACAAAGTCCTCTCCCTAGAAAGGGGGTGCGTGCTACCATTTTTCATTTCTTCGGCCAGCTCCGTATCCGGCGAAATATGGAACAATATTGTGAATACTGCGCTATCAGTCAGATAAGGTCAGTCAGACATGATATCGCGCTGTAGCGACATAAAGTACATTACTAAAACTTATATGGGGCCCTCGGGCCTGATGGCCTTATATCGCAGTATCCGGCAATATATGGTGATATATTCCAACAAAGATTTTTCCGACAAACGGAAGCCGCTGCGATAGAAACGAATGTACATAAGCCGCGAAAAGAAGCACTGGAAAGGGATATCATCCCGAGGAGGAGGAGGGACCTCAAATATTAGGTTGAAAGTGGAGCGCAGAAAAAAGGACGCACAACCCCATAACAATAATAAAAATGGGTTTCAAGCACATGCCGTCGGGAGGAATCGAACTCCCGTCTTTCTCTGGTAGCAACGGATATGTTTACATTTCGAGAAGGACCTTCCACTGGTCGACGACGGCTTCCTTCCCTGTATGTACTTTCAGTGGGTTAAGTGAGATACATTAGGCAAGGAATGTGCGTACTAGCCCGGATGAAAACAATAATAATGAAGATACCGCGGACACTCAAGATTGAAGATTGAAGAGAAGAATGGAGGTTGCTTTTCCCGGTAAGTCACTGCACTCCACCCCTTAGTAACAATGTGAACATCAAAAGTGAACCGCAGGAGCATACATTGGGACTACCCCCGGTACGTCGGCCTCAACGCGCGTCCACATGCCTTTCTGATTCTCACTGAATGTTAGGAATCATTTTCGATGTCTACACAAGTAAGCGGTCATTTACTCGGCATGTGTGTTTATAGCTCATTATAATCGTAGATCCCAGCGCAGTGAGTTCCATGCGACATTATTAAAACTGTCCCTCAGGTCTACCCTATCCCAGGTCCCGCTGTGTCCGTGGAGTCCCTTGTTCTCGCTACCGGTGCTTATTTCTCGTGCGCAGGTGGTCTCCGTAAGTGAGATACCGAGAGAAACGAGATCGGGGTCGTTTTTGTGGGCGACGGGAAATTTTCAAGAGTAATTTATAGAAACTTTTGTGTTGAATGTATGCATCTTATTGGCCCGTCTGGTCGCGTAGCCGCGTACGGAACTATGCGACTGAGCCCAACATGTATCCTTCAGGATCTATTTGGACCCACAGGCGCGTCGGGATGATCCGCCATCGTCGATTCAGATCATTATTTGATCCGATGGCGTTCTTCACCTCACAAGTCCCACTTCTCCGAAGCTCCCTCAATACTCGCTTTGGACGTCTGGAAAGAAACTGGCTTGTCCTGTCCATCGCTGGAGCTCCTCTCCCACTCCCATCCCTCATTCTCGCTCGTCTGGCTCACAGCAGAGCGACGCCTACCGTATCGCCTAAGGCGCCTGCGGCCTGCAAACCCACTCGAACCCCATTGACATAACCCAAGCGAAACTGGCCAATATATCTGATTCGGGACAAGACGTGCCCACCACTCCTACGGCCTTCAGGATCTCACGCGTCTATGCCCGTCTGGACCTCAGCCGACACCGTCCGGAGTCCTTCTCTTGCTTCGCACTGACCGACGGAAGGCCTTCCCTTATGGCACTGGTCACTTGGGTACCCTCCGCCCTGCCAAAAGGATATTTATTCGTTATTGGGCGCGATAGATTGTGTGGCGCTCCGCAATACAAAACAATCTCACGCGATGGAAGTTCTGTCGTAACACTTCATTCATCATGCCTGCCCAGCGGTACCGGTTCTCGGAATTTTACTGTAAGTCCGCGAGACGTCCGGTCAATTTTAGTTCAATTTCGCCTGTCTGGTTCTTCTGGGTATGCAGCTATCTGACGTGGGTATGGGTATGCTCACGACAGGCGTGACACCGGACTGTATATATATATATAAAGTGCCTCGCACTTGCTCCCCCCCCCTCATCTACGCCCGCTCCTCCCATCCCATGGAATATGGAGACGTTACGCTGGCCCAAGAAATGTCACATCTCCACCCTCTCCGATGATGTCCGTGCTTACTCATTGGCTTGCCCACAGAATCCTGCAGGATTATTGCCACCTCCTCGGGATATGTGAGTCGAATTATCCTCTCATTCATCCGCCCCTCATCGACCGCAAAAGCGTTCCTCTACTGGGACCACCTCATTACGCTAGGTACGCCCGGATCACTCCCGCCGAACGCACCTAACCGGACTACCTTCACGTAGATGCGGAAGCCCACCACCTCTGGCGGCGCCGGAAGACGACGAGCGCATACTGGTTCTTCATAAACCGCTACCTCGGATTTATCAGCAACATCCCCATCGTAATTCTGCCGTTCTCCAAGCTGTCCCCGCAGGTGATCAATTCATTCTCCACTCTAAATAAATGACAAACAGTAATGTGATCTAAATGCCAGCTGTGTATGCGGTACAGCTTGCTGCGCGAAATTCTGCTCTTCGCGACGCAGCTGCTGGTGTCGCGTACGTATGGGGTGGATTTTGCGGGGTGTTTCGTGTTGTGCTGACCTCGGGTCGGGTCCACAGTTATTATGATCCTGCGGGTGTACGCGCTGTACAGTCGCAGCTTACGAATCGCGTCTCTGTTGCTTGCGATTGGGGCGGGCGTGATAGGACTTAGTGTGGTACGTCGTTCATTTAAATTTCTCAGAAAATTCCCCTGACGATGCACACTGCAGTGGTCAATGAATGGCCAAGAAACGTCTCCGTCATCCCTCGGTGGATGCCATGTAGAAATATCACAGTCCACGTACGAAACACCCGCTACGCGTCGATCTAGTGCCTAATTATGATGTCCCCGTCCAGCGCCAGACGTCAGTGCCGGCGCTCTCTCCGATAAACTACTCACCAGTATGTACTTTAGGACTGGCGATTCCGTGGGAGGGCCTCTTCGCCTTCGATGCCACGATCTTCGGGCTGACGGTCTTCAACGCGCACGCGACGACACGTCGCATGGGCCCGCTCGCGAATATGCCGCTCCATAGGGTGATCGTACGGGACGGTGCGGTCATTTCCCTTTTCATCCAAGCCACAAAATAAACGCATTCTGACGCGTACGTCTGTAGGTGCCCTGTATTTCGGGTGAGTGATGCTATTATCTGTCTACTCGAGTTTCTCTTAGCGAGAGCAGTATTATGGCCCTCGCCAATCTGTCGAATATCGGCACATTCTATGTACGGCATTTCATTGGGCGGTCTTCCTCCCGCTGAAGAGGTTGTTCCTTAGCTTGGCGGAGTACGGCTCCATCCATTCTCTTCGTCCGGGCCAACACTGACTGACAGCAAAATAGCCTCTTTTCCGCGGCTCGTTTGCGACGTTCGCTAGCTGGTAAGTGGCACTCCACAGCATAACTACCTCAGCTCGACGCTGAATGAGAACTTCCCGCTTCAGCATCTCCGTGACGATGATGTCACGCCTAATGCTTAACCTCCACGAACAGGCGGATGTGGGGATCCTCAGCAGAACGAATCTTTCGATACCCCGAGATGACATGCCTCTCGAGGGCCTGGGTGATTACGCCGACACGCATATACATGAATTGCCTGCTCCGGGTTTGGATGTGGTACATAGCAGACCTGGAGAAGGTCTGGAAATAAATAATGTTTAATTCTCCTGGGTACAAATTAATCGAATTATAAGCCCGATTAAGATTCTGCGCGTTCCCTTCTTCGTTCGGCATTCTCCGCTTCTGTCCCGCCCTGTGGCACGTGAGCGCGCTATCCCCGCCATCAGATGCCATGTCTCAAAACGGGACGCTGCCAGCCACCACCACCGAAAAAGCGTACAAACAAACCCTTATCTTGTTGGTTGAAACATTCCGGAATCTCGTCCCTCAGATAAGCCAAGATTGTAGGACGCACAGTCCCATAATAAAAATGGGTCTCAAGCAATTTATGCCGTCGGGAGGAATCGAACTCCCGTCTTTCTCTGGTAGCAACGGATATGTTTACATTTCGAGAAGGACCTTCCACTGGTCGACGACGGCTTCCTTCCCTGTATGTACTTTCAGTGGGTTAAGTGAGATACATTAGGCAAGGAATGTGCGTACTAGCCCGGATGAAAACAATAATAATGAAGATACCGCGGACACTCAAGATTGAAGATTGAGGAGAAGAAAGGAGGTTGCAGAGAACACAGTCGGAGATTCGCGCTACTGCCGAAAAACTTTAACCGCAGCTCGAGCAAGCCGTCGGGAGGAGTCGAACCCCCAGCGTTCTCGTATTCGGGGCTATATCGAACCTGGAACATGTATCATTTGAGAAGGACCTCCACTGGTCAACGACGGCTTCCTGACTGTGCCTGCGTTGGGTCAAGTGAGGTATAAAGGTGGCAGGATCGTGCGTACCGTGGACTCGGCGGACGAATAAGTAGAAGGGCTGGCGGGCACAGATCATCCTACAGAGAACTCAGATATTAGG
This sequence comes from Mycena vulgaris, assembly GCA_029204335.1. Taxonomy (NCBI): domain Eukaryota; kingdom Fungi; phylum Basidiomycota; class Agaricomycetes; order Agaricales; family Mycenaceae; genus Mycena; species Mycena vulgaris. The sequence continues at coordinate 104,996 of JARGYA010000120.1, forward strand.
TTGCGTACGTAAAAAGATCGGCTGAGGCTGATCATGAGACAGCGACACGCCACAGCTAAAAAAAAAAGGAGATTTGATGTAGACCGTCATGCTGTCGGGGGGAGTCGAACCCCCAGCTTTTTCGTATCTCTGGAGCCGGTCTAAGCAACTGAGAGAGGAGGACAAGGTCCGCCACTGGTCGACGACAGCTTCATTTTTCTCGTGTGCGCCGCGTTAAGTGAGCCAAGGTGTAGGACTGCGTACATACCTCCACGGATGGAACGAGCGAGTGTGCAGTAGGAAGTTGAGGGCCAGTGCTCTTCGCGAAGGCGGGTCTAGAACAAAGGGTGCAATACCACAAAAAAGACAGTTATCGAGGCGCCATCGGGAGGGGTCGAACCCCCGTCTTCCTCGTAGCTGAAGTGGCTGCCCTACGGCTTTATCCATAGAGCTGTGAATGGTGAAGACAGGAAGAAAGCGAGGTGAATCTGGGGCGACTTTCGTTCTCTCGACGATCCTCCTCCTAGCCACCGAGAGAGAAGGACCGCCACTGGTCAACGACGGCTTCCTCTCTTCTGTGCGCGCCAATTTATGTGAGCGAACCATTCCGCAGTACGGAGGTCGAGACCTAGTGATTTTCGCGAAGGCGGGGTGGAGAACGAAGGGTGCAATGCCATAAAAAGACCAATAGGCCATTATGCCATCGGGAGGAGTCGAGCCCCCGTCTTTCTCGTAGCTGGAGTACCATTATCCGTACATACGCTTGGAGAAGGACCTTTCCTTGGTCGACGACGGCTTCATATCCATAGAACTGTGCACTGTGAGGAGGGAAGCGAGGTGAATCCGCGGGTGACTTTCGTTCGCGGTCGGACAGTCGTAGGAACATTTCGCGGAGAATCCATGGATTGCAGCCATTACTGACAGGAACGCTTGCCCATTAGTTCAAAGTTACAGTTCGACTTCAGTGGCATTTGTTCTTTTGAGACGAGAGATCGATTCCACCGGCAAAAGGCACGCTTTAAAGGGGGGGGGGGGGGGGGGGGGGAGATACGGCGCTCGGGTGTTCTAATTTTTCGCGTCAAAGTAAGAATGCGACGCAAAAGATGCACCCGTTGGCGGAATCGAAAAACTGAGGTGGATGTTCGGGGACAAGGTTTGATGTCACGTGCACCTGTTCCTTGCTTTCGATCGTGACGACAGAACTCTGAGTCTCCCTGTCGGTTTACAAGTTGCCACTGTGCTAGGACTACCCTGCGGCAACAAAATAAATCTGCATGGCGACCTTTTTGAACTGACTCCGTTCCTGCTTCTTCGACTCGGATTTCAAGGCGGAACGGGAAGGGAGACGCTCGCAGGCTGACCACCGGGGTAGCTTCAGAGCGCGGGAGGCGTTACCTTCAGAGAACGCGAAGCTTAGGGATGTATTTATCATCGGAATCATTGCGTACCCCGTGCGCTGACCGTTCGTTTTCGTCGAAGGTCAATCAATATATGTATCTGATGCTCGTATTTGTAGCAGAAAGCTCAGAGTCCGCGAGATGGCTGCCTAGCCCTGCCTAGGCCATATTCCACCACCCACGACGTCCTTGTCTGACATTCTTGTCTGATATTCTCCGTGCGTTATCAGAATCGCCTTTTTTCGCTGATTCTGACGCGGATCCGCTGTTAGACCGCGTGTGTGTACGTTCCGGATCCCATGGACTGCAAGCGTCCCGCCCACAACTCGGTACCCTTGGCATTCGCTGCCTGGTCATTGGCCATTTTGAGTCCGGATAGGATACGAACGGTGCGTGCCACCTTTTTTTGCAGACCATAGCGTCCTCATTCTCATCTTATCAGGGAAGATCGCGCTGCTTCCTCGCCGCTCACCGCTGTACGCGCGCATCATCGCGCGGGGGTGGGGGTCCTTGCTTGTATGTCAGAGCATCCACGAGTCGGATGGACGAATTGGATACGAATGGTGCGTATTCAGCGTGGCAATCCACCTCATTCCATTTTCATCTCGACCTGTCAGCGCAGCCATCCCGCCTCCTTGCAGAGCTTCCCCAGTCATGCCAGTCGCTCAAGACCGTCTACAGGCAAGCGGTGCAAGACCATTGGCCTTCCTCAACGACCTGTCCCCCCACGCTACCCTGCCGGTAGCTTGGATGCCTCGCCTATCCGCCATCCTCATCAGCCCTGCGTTCCCATCCGGCCCCGCACGAACCCTACTACTATTCCGCACCACCACCAGCGGCCCCTCCCGCGGAGCGCCCTCTGCGCCAAGCCACTCCCGGTAGAAGAGGGCATCGTTACGTGAGCGCGCGGAGGGGAAAAAACGCCGCTTTGCGACACTCGGTGCCGAATCGCCATCCTCGACTAATGCCCTGTCTGCGCATTCACGACTGCCTCCACACTCCGACATGGATGCAAGTGCGCCTATGCCAGTAGTAATGATGCCCTACGGGCTCGTCCCCTCCTTCTATGCCTCGCAACGCCAGCCCCGCGATGACGTGTCCCTGGCCTCGGCAGATGAACCTCCACACGGATTCAGATCTCGAGGCAGTTTGCATCGTGGCATCATGTCCTCGACCCGGCCAGCGATGGGGCGCACGAGTCGCGGATGCGACTAGCTTTCTCGCTAAAGTCATTCGCATCGCGGTCTGGGGTCCCGCTGGCGCATGCTCCTATACACCGACTCTTAGAGCACTCTTTACGTGTTGTGGTTCGCGCACGGGAACTTCCGCCGCGCGGAAGACGGTTTTCCGCGCCGACCTGGACCGCCGGCGGGCTCGCCGTCCTCTGCGCATACCGCCCCCTACTCCATTTCACGCCAACTCGCGAGACGCCCCAAGCGATTCGTATCGCGTCGGCGGCTCCCACTTCATCGATGTGCCCCGCTCCGCCCCTGCGCATTTGGCGCGGCGTCCCTCCACCCCCCTTCTTCAGCTCGCATCCCCGCCGCGGCCGGTTGAGTCAGGGTCTGCGCAGCGACGTATATCGAGCTAGGGTACACCTCAGGCTGCATCATGAATGTGGAAAGAAGGACGGGCGAGCGGGGCTGGGTTACTGGTCGTGGCCAGGCCTAGCGTGGAGATACGTCAGATAGAGGGAGAGGTCCCGCTCCCAGCGGCGTGATGCGCGTCTTCCTCAAGGACGTCCGCAATGCGCGTAGCGGCTTGCTCTCGCATGTGTCCCGGGCCACCCGCGCGCCGCGGGCAGTACTCCCGGAGCGCGATCGCAGCCTTCGTCTCTCCCCGCGTCCGTCGGATCTCACTCCGCCCGCGCCATCCACCCCTAACGCTGTACTCGCAAATCCTTTTGGTGCCAGCGTCCGGAGATTCCTCTGGCTCAAAGTCGTCTTACTGCAGGCTTTTAGTCTTGCTACGCGGGCGGCCAGTCGGAGTCGGCGTCTGTGCAGCGACGTCGAAGACGGCGCAGGAGCTGGAGCGTGCGTGCGTGCATGCGGGGGCGGGGCTACAACTGAGCACGGACGGAGATGGAAGGGGAGGGCGCGGCCTGCACAGACGTGAGCTGGAGCCGTCTGAGTCGCGGCGCTTGCGGCAACGCGGACGGTGCCCGCCGAGCTCCTGTAGCGCGTATGTCTGGCTCATGCGTGCGGACAGGGAGCGGGACGAGAATCGGGCAGATGGACGCCCCTGCTCCTTCTGCTGCGCATCCGCCCATGCGTGGATATTGGTGGGCGGACTCGGTAGCTTCTTCCGTCCGCCCTCTTTCGAGGTGCACTGCGCTACCCTTCCACGCGCCGATGGAACCGCTACCCACGCACGCGGTATTGCGCGTGGTACCCGCCACCTCGCCAGACGAGCCCACGGGCTTGTTTTAGGCGCGTCGTCGGCAGCTATCACGCAAGTCTCTTGTCCGCCTCCGCGCGTTTTGCGTCTTGAACACCTTCGCCACGTCACCCCGCGCTGATTCTAGACCGCTTCACGGCCACGTTCTTCGCCTGCTACGTATTCGTCGCTTCGCAGGTAGAAGCCAGGATCGAAATCCGTCCTCGCGCGGAGATATTGGGTAGAATGGATAGCGTGGGGGCAGCGGGGTGCAAGCGGTGCCCCTGCGCGGAAGGGAATGTACTCGGCGCCGCAAGTTCTTGTGAGCGCTTGGCTGCGGGAGCAGGGCTCGAGGTCGTTGGAGCGCTTGTTCGCCGGGTATTGGGTACAACTCTGCTGCGGATCGGGGATGAGGAGCGGCGCCTTCCTCCCTCACGCCGATGGAACTGCCCACGTATCATTACGTCGGACCCCCGTCCGTTGAGTTTGAATTTCAATCCACTCGCGTCATGTCGCCGTCACGTCAGCCGCGCAAACGCTCTACCTGCGCGGAGGGCTAGTACTCGACACCGCAAGTTCTTGTGCTGTGCACCCATGCGGGAGTAGGACTCTCGAAGCGCTGCCAGCGCGCGACGGCGCCGTGGATCAGGGAGCAAGAACGCGCCACCGGGATGCCTGCGCGGAAGGAGTAGTACTCGGGGCTTCGCGGATGGAGATGACAGGGCGGGCACATCCCAGTCGGGACGCGGCGCGCGTATTTGTGTGCGTCGCGATCTGGACGTGAAGGGATGGGTAACACACAGCGAATACGCGCTCCGCTCGCGTCCGCTCCTCCATTGCGTTTCCTCTCTGCGCCCAGGACTCGACCTAATCGAGCCTCGACTTCGTGCTTCCGAATGACTCACCCGAGTCTTCACAGCCGAGACCAATCACCGCAACAGACCCTGGTCCGTGCACCCTCACTCCGCCATATAACATCCATCCGCACATCCAGTGACTTCACTCACCTGGATGGCGTGAATCCCCTCACTGCCCGGGCTCATGGACCGCGAGTGCTGTCCATCGCACGGCGCCCACATCCACAGAGGGCGCTTGCGGCTTGGGCGGGCTCACGGCCCGTTCATCATTCCAATATTTTAGTGTCCTGCACCAGCCATTCGGCTGCGCAGGCCGTTTTTTTTCGGCTCTGCGGGGTGCTAACCCTAACCTTAATTACATCAGCAATATATAGAGTATACGTCAGGTTACCACCATAGGGTGGTAACCCAAATGGTAACCCCCGCGTAAGCTAGCCGAGGTCACCATGTTAGTATACGCTAGGAGGCCTACGCCAAGGAGGACCGCCAAGGTGCCCCAGCGATCAGCCGACCAGCCGACCAGCCGACCAGCCGGGCCCCATTCGGCACTGAAGAAGCTGTCGCCAAACAAGTGATCGGCGACTCAGCAGAGGCGGTGTCCCGCCCCTCTCTTTTGCGCTCGCTCGTGAACGGCGCCAGGCCTTTTTCCTCCCTCAAGCTCCCTATTCTACCTTACCTATCATCCTTAATTCCCTACACTATCTGCCTTCCTCTCTGTCTCCTGCGAGCAGGAGGATTGTGTATTTCATAACCTATCCCCGGAAATAATCCCCTCGACCCACCCTCTGCCCTGAGCACAAGCAGCAAAAACATCAGTCACAGTCCTTTGAAACCCCAGCCTCAGCCGAGCCGCCGACACGTACTATCAAATTTTTTGGCGCACTTTTCACCGTTGTCCAACGCGATATCCTCGTCAACGCTGCTTCACGCTCTTCCACTTCACAAACCAAGCTTTCGGCCCGGAGAATTATTAGGTCGCCTCAAACGACGCGTCCTCAGCTCAAAAAACGCGTCGTTGCTTCCGTGCTTGGCACATTTCTCGTGTTAGTGTATTCCGCGTGCGTGTTTGTGTACTCTTTCCAATTAAATTTTGTATTCTGACATTAAATGCTCTTAGTTCATGCCAATGTCTCCTCCAACAACGCCCTTAGGGCACAAGCGCCGCCGAGTCACTGAAGCGGCCTCCAACGCATTAGATTCCCCACCGCACCTCGACACCTCCGGATTGATAAGGATGGATGCAACGATGGATACCACTATATTTCCAGGCCCTAGCGACTCTTTACCCCAGCTCCCTGCACTTTCCTCCCCCGAGCGCGTTCAACAGTCCATGAAGGTCCTCGAAGCACTCTCACACACAAATCGCCTTGCAATATCAGCCGCAGAGCAATCAGACAAAGGAACTGAGCCAGCGTATCTCCGGCACTTCAAGAGCTATATGTGGTGGTGGCCGATGGATCAGTCGATGAGAAAGGCAGAGGATTCTACGTGGAAAGAGATCCCGGCGCTTCCGATTACCGCCACAAAGGTTGCCATTTTTCTAGCTTATGAAACAACACGGGAAAAGGTTTATTTGCTTGTTATCTTCATATGACTGCGGCTGACCTTCCCTTTAGAAAAAGCGTAATTCTTCGGAAACACTTGCGGGGACTACCGTCGGCAAATCACAAGTGCTTCAAGTTATCTCAGCCCTTGAGAATTATCGAGTTAATCACCAACACGAATACCCGGGCAATCAAGAGGCCCAGATGAAGCTTCGAGATGACACTCGTATCCGTGTTTTCGAGTCTGCGGCGAAGCATAACGAGCCGAAGCGCGCCGAGTCTGCTCAATCACAGAAAGCAGCCGGAACCTCAGTTGGTGAGGGCTTCATCTGATTTATCTGTCTGTCTATTGATCCAACTCAGATACATACTCGCAAGAGGAGCTTTTCAAGTGCTCTCTGTGGGCACTTACACGCTCCTCATCAAAGCACAAGATATGGCTAGATCTACGTGACCGAGCCATGCTACTCTTTTCCGCTACCTCAGCTTGGCGCGGACAGAGCCTTCGTCAGCTTCTCTGGTCTGATTTCTTCCTTACAAGTATCCAGATGAACATCATTCGGCCTGGCTTTGAAGTTCCGGCATGTTTTCCGCCATTCTACTTAGTTTATGACGATTAATTGGCGGTGTAGGTTCTTGGTTTCCTTGCCGATAATGCCAAGACCAATCAGAGCGGTCGAGTTGATGAACACGGAGTCCTTCGACATCGCCTTGCCGAATTGTGTCCCATCGGCGCAATTGCGATGAAGTTTTTTGCCCATTTCCACATCGAGAAAAAGCCTGTCCCGGATTTTTCCCCTGCGTTTGACAGACCCGGCTTCGGGGAGTATGGAAGACGTGATTGGTATGACAATCACGTCTTCTTCGCCTCCGATGTGACCAGCGAAATGACCTACCAAAGTCAGTTTGCATTTCTCGCTCTGTCGTATTTGCTTACAAATTTCGTCTCTCAGCGCATTGGCAGAGAGTCACCAGCATGAATCGCTCAAATAACATCTGCATAACTAAAGTCACTCATGCAGGTCGGCCTTTAGCCGCTCAAACTGCCCGTGCGCATGGAGCAACTGTAACCGACACCAAGGCCCTTGGCGGATGGCAGGAAACTGGGTCGTTTCGAGCCTGTTACGACAGAGCTCTTCCTGCAGGGGCTCTCCTTGGCGTCGCTCACTTCGATGCTAATAGGCCCGAATCGTACTTGCTTGCACGAGATCATCTTGGTGTGTACAATCACTATCAGATTTCTCTTCATTATTAATGAAGACTCGCAATCTGCAATCATATAGATCCCCCTGCAGATATTTTGTCTGCACTATTCCCTTGGGTCGAAACTGAAGCCGCAGCTCTTGATCTTCGATATGAGCAGAACAAGAACGCTCAGGACACCGCTCTGAAACAGCTTCTCAAAGTGTTTCAATTTTTCCGCCGGGTGCTAGCTCAGGACGCCGCAGTTTTGTACACTCAAAACCCCCATGCGGCTCTGTTCAAATTTACCCCATTCAACACTCCATCGTTCCGCATCTTTGCAACATCGTCGGCTTCCACCATTGCCAAGGTCGAGAGCGATGCTCGACTCGTTCTCAAAAATATTCCGGAGAACATTGCGTGCTCGCTCCGGGGTGCTTTTGAAGGCTTTGCATATGAGCGGGAACGGGAACGCGACAACACCCAGAAGATGTTCAATGACCTTGCGTCTGGGCTGGCTCAGCTCACCGAGCAAGTCGGAAATTCCCAGTATAGACCATCAAAGACTCGGCGCGCGGGTAAGCCATTCCGATTCTTATCAAAAGATTAGTTCCTCATCTTCACCAGAGGTCACAAGTGTCTCTTGCCCAATTCCGCCTCTGGCCTATCAATCATATGGGGATTCCTCCTTCTCAGCCTTCTCCGGCGGCCCATCTACAAGCCTGCCACGGAATTTCGGCCTCATTGCACCATCCGCGTTTGTAGCACCTTCACCGCCTTCACCTCCGCCTGCACTGTTCCCTACTTTAACTATCAATATTTCCCCAACCGGAGCGGTGGCCTCGAGCTTGCCGCCGCAAACAGCTCCCTTCTTTTCCTCATCAATTCCCTTGTCGCAATCTTCATCATTCAACAATTCATTCAATATACCACCACCTCCACCGCCTTCTGTTCCGCATCTTTCTGCACCTTCCACCCCCGCACACGTCTCGACTCTTGATGCCGATGTTCCCAACACCAAGTGGGAAGTCCTTTGTCGTAAATTCCCCCCATCTCAACTCGCCGCCCACAAGTGGACCTGGACATCCGGCAACTGGATTCCAGTCTATGAGTTTCCGTACATCGCCGACATTACCAGTGTCTGGATGGAATGGGTTGATGGAGTTGATGGCTGCATACCCGTCGAGATGCTTACCAAAACATGGCCCAGCCGCGGCGGACAGAACTGGATGCGTAATCTCGGCAAACTCAAAACAGAGAGCAGTCGACGGATGAAGATAGTAAAGTTGGTGCAGGACCTGGCAATGCGACCTCGCTGGAGTGTTGATACGGCGCTAAGGTTCCTTGCGGAGAAGTATGAGCCGAGGTACAAAGTGCGGGCATTTGCGAAGTATTTAACGGACGACAAAGGCGCAAACATATCTGCTGTTTTCATTGCAGCAGATACATTCCTTAGATAGCTTCTGTGTATATTTTTCAGTCCCCGCGTATTTTATTTTGAATTAATCCAATAGTAGGTGCGTGCTTCCCATCACGACAATATCCTTGCATGTTTTTTCCTGGACAGGGGTTGCCGTAGATTTATTCCGAAAAAATAAATGTGCTTAGGGTCCTGTCAGGGTAGTATCTGGGGTTTTTTAAACCGAACTGAATGTCTATCGTCGCGGCGCAATTGCGCTCCTCGCGGTTTGAACACGTGAGAAACCCGTATAAAGGTTTGTGTACGGTACAGTTACCTGTACGCGAATCTCTTCTCTTCATCCAACCATGACTCATCTGCACTTGGGCCAATCTGGTTGGATGCCCTGCCGCCCTATCTATATCTTGATCCCGCGATACCAGTCCGCTGGTCACTCACGGTTTTAAGTTGAATCTTGATACGGGTGTGTTTTCGACGCGTCCGTCGCGCCACCGGACCGCTCCCATTCCGGCGCGCTGCTCTTCAGAGCGTGCAGTGCCGGGTGTTGGCATCCGCGGCACATCTCAGTGGCGTCCACGACGAGTCGCAATGCTTTCGCGACGCGTCGCAGCGCGGGCCGGTGGTGGTGCAGCCCTCGCTGGCGCTCGTTAGTCCTCCTCGTTCCCCAGCGCAAAGCCCCGAGACAACAAATCAGGTGTGTCTCCGTCCATCACTCCGTTTGAATTTCACTCACCCACCACAGTTTGGGTGTTTGTTTCTAGGCAAGCTCAAACCGTTGACACGTCCACAAGCTTCGGAACCCAGGCTTGGAGCAGTCATGTAGGGTCCTGCAGGAGACCCACTATATCTTTTCAACCACCCCGCGAGGAACAAGTCCACAGCGCTGTCGAAACTCTGATAAGAGGGAGATTTAGCTAGTGAGGCCGATGACCCGCCGTTTGGCTGAACCAAGGCTCTTAGCAGTCACCTACGGTCCCCTATAAGACGGCTACGATGTACTTTCCCTTCCGCCGCGAGGAACGTGCCGGGGAAGCTGTCGAAACTCTGATGGGATGTATTTTTGAGGTTTCTGAGCAAGTGAGCTTTATCTCCATCATCCCCCAGCCGATTTGGCTGAACCAAAGCTCGGAGCAGCTGCCTATGGTTCTTCCCAAGGCGTCTGCTATGGCTTTTCGCTTGCGCCGCGAGGAACGAGCCCTCGACACTGTCCAGATTATGATGGGAGTGAGATGTGGGCTTTTCACCAAGTGAGTTCAATCTCCATGTTCCCTTGGCCGATGTCGCTGAACCGAAGCTCGGAGGAGTCGTCCAGGGTCCTGCTTAAGACGCTTGCAATGCGTTTACGCCTATGCCGCCGGGAACGAGCCCGCGACGCTGTCGAAATTCCGATGGGAGGGATTTTCGAAGTTTTCATCAGTAAGTCCAATCTCCATGCTCCCCTGGCCGATTTAGCTCAACCGCGGCTCGTAGGAGTCGCATAGGGTCCTCCCCAAGACCTCTACGATGTGTTTTCGTCAACGCCGCGAGGAACGAGTCCCCGGCGCTGCCAAGATTTTGATGGGATGGATTTTGGGGGTTTTCCAGCAAGTGAGTCAAATCTCCATGTTCCCTCGGCCGATTTGGCTGAACCAATGCTAGGAGGAGCTGCCTAGGTCCTTTCCCAAGACGGCCACGATGCGTTTTTGTCCACGCTGCGAGGAACGAGTTCGCGGCGCTCGAGCGCTCGGGCAGCACAACTGCGCCCTCCGTGTTCAGGCGCATAGACACTGTTGAGTTCTGGTCGCACCCGAGATCATCATGGCCGCCCAGTACCGCACCATCAACCGCGGGGGCCACAGCATCTACGAGGAGATCCGCAAGGCGGGCTTTGAGCCGTGCGTGCTTTGCGTTTCTTATGCGCAGGACTTCTTTTAACGGTGTTATTTATGTATTGCAGGCTCGACTACATCTGGTACCCCCGACGCGCTCGTCACGTACGACACGACACCACTCTACGACAGCGCATTGCACAAGCCAAACCTGGGCATCGGCGTGCTCATCGGCGTCGCGAGCTTCGTTGGGCTGTGCGTATGGTTTGGAAGGAGTTGATGTGTGCACGGCGGTACGAGAGGGTGCACTTGCAGCAGACATTCAGCACGGACTGCACACACCGCGAGCCTGTCGAGGACGAGGGGATAGCTGGGTCCGGCGGGCCGTAGCGTGTCAGTGAGTGCCATGCTTTACTCATTCACGCGTACAGTTCTAACTGGCACGTCAATCCAGGACAACCTAACTGAGCTCTAGGGCAGCTCTACCCGCAACTTCACGACGACCACGGGCAGGCGCACGAGCAGCTAATTCGGGCATAGAACTAGGGGATGAGGCGCAGCACATGCCAGCGGACGCGTGTACGCCGTCGAGTTAACGAGCAGGTGACAGCCCAGCCTTTGGGATGAGCACACGGTCTGATATTAGGATTGATGTCGTAGTCGGTGTAGTATTTATGAATAAACAGGATTTACGAGACAGCTACATAATTCAGCTAGTTCACTGCACGGTGGTCCTTGTCCCATTGGACGAGAAATGGGTAAAGTACGCGAGCACCTTTGGGTGGATCATCTATCCGCGCCACACGATCAAGTACTGCTTGCGCCGGATTTGTTCCATCTTGGCCGTAGCGGTTGAGAATTCTGGCTGCATTCTCTGCTTCCGCAAGAGTCGTCGAGCCCAATCCGAGGGCCTTGTAAATGCTTTTCTTTTGGATCTTCTTGCGGCCCTGTCATGCCATTAATAAATAGGCTAGTTGCGCGGCCACAGAATACTTACAGCCACTCGAGAGACTTGCCCAAAGTGGGTAGTAGAAAAATCGGCAATGAACTTCCAAGAAGCAACAACGCCCGGGTTCGCCTGAACTTTGCGTTGATTATCCTTGAAGGTTTGGTACCCTGCAGTGGTATGCAGCTGCTCGGTCAACCACTTGGTATCTCGGTCCGTCTGGTTGTCTCGAGTACCATCGGCAGTTTGTTTCGCGGCACGAGCACGCGCATACACAAGAGGTTTGGCGTCCGGGTCGTGGACATCAAAAACATCTTGGACAAGGGCAGCACTTGTAGACGGACCTGGGGCGGGAACTAAATGGTGGGGAGAGGTGTGGAAGAAAAGATCTTCTGCCTGTAAAATACATCAGTGAGGCTGGATGAATCATAGGGTCAAGTACGGACGTGCTCTACACGGATTTCAAGGCGACCGGTCCTAGGAATTGTAACAAACTCTGGGAATGTTAGGGCTTCTTCCAATAAAGCATCGTCGGTGACTTTGACAAAAGGCACCCAATACTCGGGTTGTTCAGGATCTCTGAAAGAAAGTCGTACGGAGCCTGAAAGTTCAAAAGACCAGTCAGCTGCAATTTATATTCGTATGGAGAGGAAATGTACCTGTAATGGCAGAGTTTGATTCCTGAAGCTGAACCAAAAGATTCGGAAGGTCTGCCCGCCATTCACCCATCTCACAATCATCTGCATCAATCATATCAAGGCATAGTTCCTGCGAGATCTTGCCAGCAGACGTTCCACGAATATCCTCAATAAATAGCTTGATCCAGCGTGAAGGATGGGTCGGTGGATCCTAGAATTTATAAGGACCGAGTATAACGGTTTGGCAGTTGACTTACTGCACTCTCAGCCATACCCTCAGGATCTGGGCTAGTTCTCGCTGTTTCTTCATTTATTTTTGGTTCAGGCGTAGGATCTGATAATTGTTTCTGAAAGCAGATTACAATGCTTAATTTTCAGCGCACCTTTCTCAGTCGGAGTTGGAGACAGCGTTGAAACTGATTCATCTTCCACTGCATACTCCAATAAGGCTCCTTGCTTCGTAAATCCGTACCGACTGTCCAGAAGTACTGCGCGAAGACGCTTCATTGTGGTTGCTTTGGCAGAGTACACATCTGGACCAGGCCATTTGGCTTCTTGTCGCTTCACAAAGCCGACAAGTACCGGTTTCTTTCCTTTCCTGTGGATGGAGATAAGTGTAAATAGCTGGAGAGAAAAGACATGAAATGAACATACAAGTCATCGACCGTGTACGGAATCTCAGCAGTAGTTGAAGCCATGGAATGAATGATAGAGTAGACTGACCAGAGACACTCCTGAGTCCGATCGCATATTTCCAAAATAACTCAGTGGACATCGGACGAAATGGGACCAGATTAAGATTGCCGGACGGGAAAAGCGGGACTCTGCGATCGGACAAAGTGAAGTCTAAGTTCAAAGAAGCCGGCGGACAAAGTGAAAGATCTTGGTGGGACAAAACGGGGATTTGTTTAGACATATTCGGCCGGAGAAAATGGGCTCGCCAGAGTGGATGAAACGGAACTCAGGCTTGAGATCTCCGACCAAGCATAACGGATACATTTAAATGATCTGACGGAAGAAACGGAAAGTCCCAGTCGATCTTTTCGGTCGGTCACAAAGTGAAAGATCGGTCGGACAAATCAAAGATTTTATTCAGACATCTTCGGTCGGAAAAAATGGGTGTGCCAGACTGGATAAAACGGAACTCAGATTTGAGATCTCCGACCAAGCAGAATGAACAAATTTAAAATCATCCAACGGAAGAAACGGAAAGTTCCAGCCGATGCCTTCGACCGGACAGACCAAGTTTTGCACTAGACAAAACAGAATTTATTTGTAAATTGAGAGAGACCCAGCGCAAAGTTCGAACACTGCAGAGAATGGGAAAAAAAATCCCCAGAGACTCATGTCTCTGAGCAGATATGCAGCATGAGAAGTGAAGTTATTTAGAGTTTTAGGGTTGTCATCCGACCGGACCTGTCGATGTTCGCTGGATAGCTTCAATCTGTTTGGTCCATCCGAACGTGGGTATATCTGGGAGCAGTTACCGGCTATCATTCATTTGATGTCCTTACGGGGAATACATCACTTGTATACGTAACCATCGGGTAACCGTGGTGGCTACCACGCTTTCTATACATCACTTTGACCGCCCATTTTATTTCATTGGCTCCCGAATAGTGTCTGACAAGCGTGACGCCTGGAATGCGAAGCGATAAAATTCATTTCAAGATTAGGCCGGCCAAGACGCACAACCGCAAAGAACCGCCACAACACACGAAGCCGGCTCTTCGTTGTTGTTAGTTCTTGACTTTTCGCCCTTGGGTTCCTGATACTAATGTCCTCCGGGAAGACCTGGATCGTCTTGGCCGTGTGATGGATGGTGGACGGATTTTGGCCTAAATCTAATGGCCTCCGACTCCGTCCGGACTGTGGCCTTTCGCGACGGTGACTCGTCGCCTCCGGCCCGACTGTGACTTTTTCTTATAACTAGTGAGTTTCGTTGTGGTGTCTGTCTGAATACTAGCTTTTCATCGCGCATGTGGTTTGTGGCATTTTAGGCGTTAAAGGTCCGCAATGCTCAATAGATTTCCGTGACCTTTATAAAGTAAGTACTGTATGAAGCTCGAGCCCAAAAAATCTAGTTTGTGTATTTCTGGGTTAAATATGACTTTGGGCTGTTGTCAGCCTGTTGAACTAGCTCTAAGAGCCAACCCCAAGCAAAGCACAAAGTTGCATTGAAGAAAGCGGAGGCAACTTGAAGAGCATACAAGGTAAAGCCAAACGAAACGTGGGAATATTGGGAGCGATCGGTGGTCAGACAGACAATTACTGAAATCAGACCTGGATACCAGAAACTACGCATCTCCTTATTTGGAAGGTGCTTCCACGTGAGGTTCGGCAGCCATCTCGGCCTGCCACACAGCTTTCATTCTCCGACATCGTGCCTCTTTCCTCCTCCCACCACGACCGCCACCTTCCGTTCACCGCACAACTGTATTTCGGCGCCATACGGCTCATCTGCTGCCCTCAAACACCTCCCTCCCTCTCCTTCGGACCAGGATTCCGTGAAATCTGCACTCTTTGAAATGTTCCCGCATTCCTGCCGCCGACTGATTTCAACGGCGGTGAGATCCCCGGTGAGGAAGATTTCCATATAACCCCGCGGCTTGCCCGGATTGCTTCGATCGTGGGAGTGACAAACGGTGGGGAGGTACTCAAGGCATTTGAGACGGCATATGGGGCGCCGTTTATTGTATTGCATGGGTTGATCGTGAGAGCTACAAGAAGGTTTACGCCGAAGCGCTTCATTGGCATACATATTTCGTGTTCGATACTGAACAGTGATTGTCGTTCGTTACCCTCGAAGTATTGAATCCATCGTCCACGAAGATCCGGGATAAATGGTTGGACCCTCGAAGTGCACAACTGATTGGCTGCCAGCCTTGGTGGTGGATCATTATTACAACTTCAGCTACATACAAGAACTAAACAGCATAGATGTCAATCAATAGTCAAGACATTGACAAGGTGGTATCTGAATCCACAGCCGCCGCACCGACCTCGAGTCGTTGACCCCAACTGATTTGAACAACAACAAGCGCAGGGATCACATTCTTCAAATCGATGGTAAGTTTTCTGGCCCAGACTATCGTTGCATCTGCTTACCATCAGTTCTGCGCTAATCGCATATAATATGTCAACCGCGAGAGTGGACTCGGCAACAGACTGCTCGACTATCACGGCGCAACTGCAAAGCAAGTATATCACTGCAGATTCAAGACTAAATACACTTAGGTTAGTGATACGCTCAGGTCGGAGTGCACCAGGAGAAACACACAGCAGTTTAATTGCGGTAGTGGATCGCTGAACCAGCTTAGTCTGCCCAATTACTCGCAAATTCTGTCGGGTATACCATATTCGCCCGACTGTCAGTCCGGTCAATGTCAGATTTGTCGCCACGACCAACCCGAAGAAGATTCGGAGATCGGGCTGGGAGGTTGGCGCCGCGTATCTTTGATACGACGACATATAACCGGAAGCTGTCATTCAAATAATGAGATTCGGTTAAATGGATAGTGGCGCGCAAACCTGCAGTACCAAGGGCGAGGAGAACTGGCAGGCCAATCACCTTTCTCTTACTGGAATCCCATATCACGTAGCAACGGTAGATCTATGGATGCAGGGATACGTTGAGAACACCAAATAATCGTGAAGAGAAGCCACACTGACCAGGAGTCCGTCTGCCAGTGCACTGGATCCACAAATCAGCAACGTTGAACATATAGTCGGGAATAGACCATCAACTTGTTAGTGATCACCAAGAGGTCCTCGGTGAATGTGATTTGGTTTCCCATTTGACCGAGGAGCTTTCCCTGCAGAAAGTACGCGGCCGGATCGTCCTGCGCGGCGGAGGACAGCCATCGAAACCATAGTGCGGTAGTCACCGCCCGCAAAACCACTTCCACCGTTCCCATCACGCACATCGCCGCAATGAGGCACCCAAGGATTCGGGCCCCCGCAAGTCGTCGGCGCCGCAGAGAAAGGAGGGCACAGACGACGACGATGACATACATTCCTGTCAGTCATCCATTAGGCTACGATGCGACCAGGAGGCGCCAGCGTACCGTGCATGAACAGGACAATCTACCTCCAATCAACTCACGAATTTCATAACCAAATGCCACGTACCTCAGTTTTCAGGAGGCTCTGCGATGCGCCAGTCCAAGCCGCTGAGATGACAGTGGCGTTGCCCATTTTCACTCTAGGAATAATTACAGGTGTCGATGTCGAGTGGGTTTCACAGCTCGCAAAGGGGGGGAGATCAACTGACTATTAAATGTACCTCCGGTAGCCTTTATATATATCCCACTCTTATCGCGACAGTGTGTGTTCAATCAAAGACCAATAGAGCATCGCGGAAGGAAGATATCAGACGATTCTGGCCACAGGTATTTCCCACTTTGTGGCGGCAGAAGCGAGATGTTCGAGTCATGTTGCGTTTTTAAATGATACAGCATCGCTTTGACTAGCAGTGAATTATCAGCGAAGCCCTCGTGAATACAACGACACTTATAAGGACAAACCTTGGCCTTCAGACTTGACATAACTGTAGCTTCAGACGAGATGACTCTCTTGAGCTTTCCTCTCCATCAGAAACCCATAATCACGGATCTTCAGTGGTCTGCCGTCTTTTGCGTAATTGATTGAAGAACTTCTGCTCGGGCGCGAAATGACGACATGGCACTGACTGCGGGGAAATCTCAGGGCCGTCACGATGCTGTACGAGTGTATCTGGGGGTATAGTGCCGTTCCTGAATTCCCAATGGATTTACGAGGAGGTGTGTCAAAGATAAATGCAGCCTGCAACCCTACGTTCGTCCAGTACATACGAGGCGGCCTGCATCCGCGGTCAACCGGAGGGTTTTGAGAAAAGCTCTCAGCATCATATTTCGAGATCAACATCTGTACGGGCGCGAGTTGGACGTGAACAGCAAATATAGACGCGAGCAAGTCTTTATTGCTGACCTGAAGCGTAGCTAGACAGAAGTGTCCTTCAGGTTCGCTTGGAATGTGTGTTAGTCACGACGATTGGTGGTAATCCAGAAGATCTTCCCCCGAAAACTGGCTATTTTGAACCTCGACGGATATATTTAACTTGAGATCAGCGCCGGCTGTTGGCAGATTCCCTCGCTCGTTCGGTTGTTCTCTGACGGTTCACCAAGTTGATCAGCAGGAAGCAGGACAGAGCGGCGAAAATGTCCAAGGTGACCCAGGAGATATAGCGAGCTCAGTGCAAAACTTGAGGGACTCTGGATGCTAGCTGTGTTCAAACTTGGCAGAATTTCTGGGTGAAAGCAAGAGGGCGTGGGAATCCAGGGTCACACGTATTTAAGGGGGTGGGTAAAAGTGCCGCAATTGCCGCGGCATTGCCGCGCACTGATGCGGCACTGCCGCGCACTAACGCAGCGGTGGTATTGCCGTGCCGGTGCCGCGACGCGTCCAACTCGATCCGCAGAGGTTCCTCGGCCCTAAATTATGTTCGCCCACGGTTTTCTAGTTATGATACATAATTTGACACAAAAACCCATAACTCAAATTTCGCTAGTCGGGCTTAGTCGGATCTCACTTATACCAAATTCTGACCTATTACAGTAGGTCTGCAGCAGTTCGCAGGTCCAATTGATGGGGTTGTGGACTGCCCTTCCTCGCAGCTCAATCAGCTGTCAGGATGACTACCAGACTCATGTTGAAGTCTTGTGGTTAATTTTTGAAGCTCTGATTGTGTAACTGTTGACTCGGCAGTCAAATGGCCGTTGTGATCTACCTCCAGCTCATATAAGATTGAACACTCTATCGAGAGGTAGTCACTGAAAAACAGATAAGCACTACTTATTGTTTCCACAGTGCTTGCAAGCCCCTAGATCAAGTCCAAGCTTTTCCAACGTCAATACTTGCCTACATCGTGGGCCGAATCCAAGCCTAAGCTTTGGTGAGTTGTGAGGTGAATTTCCGCAGGGATGTCGAAAGTGAAATCTTGCCACAGATTATATAAGTTTCCACGGTTGAATCCCATTGAGACGCTCCACCCGGGTAAGATAGACATCTTCAGCAATTATTTCGGGCTGGGTCCTGTGAACAACAATGGCCCGGCCTGATAAGATAGTTTAAGTGGCCCCCGGCTCACGCGCATTCTGAGCACGCTGCAAGTCGCCTGGATCGTTCGCATGCACCCGGATCCTTGCACGGAGGTCTCGTAGTGCCGTGCACGCATAATTTGAAATTTCCCGAGATGTCGCGACTGAGAACCGTGGCGCGCCAGCTAAAGTGCCGCGGCAATGCCGCGCAGCACAGAAATCTTTCCGCGCCGCTCCTCTGACCCTAAGTGAACTCGTGAGAGTTTAATCCAGCACTATATGGCACACCTTCTGGTTCGCACACGAATATTACTGTAATATACAGTTGCCTAAGATGGTTGGGAAACCCATGTTGAACCCTCCTCTTCATCACTCTTGTTACAAAGCTCGGATTCTCGTGCATCCATGCAAGTGCGGAAACTAAATGCAGGTGGTATTTACTAGACAGTCAAATTTCCTGGAAGGTTGGCATCAGTTTCGAGCCTCTGAGTGTCAGGGTGAGAAATAAGTGGATGGCTCTCGTGCGAGTCCCCCATAACTATAGTAAAGTCACTTTTATTCGTTTGACCTACCACGCAATCGCCACGGCGGCCATAGAGGCTCAGCAATAGATGTGAAATGTCAACCCAGGGAAATCAGTCAGAGGAGATAATATTTGGATGTGGCGGTATTTGACGCGGCACTGCCGCGTACTGCGCACCTTCAACGTATCAAATGACTGAAGACCATTTAGTCAGAGTAGCACACTGAACCCCGTCTCCAAGCAACTGTCTAAACTTAATTCTCGTGATTCCCGCACTTGATTGATATGAGATTGAGAGCTGCAGCAAATTCGATGCTAGGCTACAGGGCCAGACCTCGAATACTGTTCGCTTAGTACCACACCCAAATATTTATGTTCTCTTCAAGTAGATATTCATGGAATTGGGGCCAAAAAGTACCTGGTTTTGACCCCAAGACAACGTTACCGCACTCGAATCAACAACCATGACGGCGGCAGCTGAACAAGGCATGTCAATTTTCCCAGATGGTTCAATTCACGATCCCCTCTATAGGGTTATAAGAAAGCCGCAGAGCTTTTGGTGCAGTCTTTGTGTACTGAAAGAGCACACTGATGGTATAAAACCTTGGGGGAGCTCCATTACACCCCACAGGGGCTGTATGAAGAGCTAGAGTGTGCGCGACACTTTACCCGGTGGCTGTGTCGCCGCGGCACTGACGCGGTACTGCCGCGTAGTGACCTGAACGTACTGCACCGTGCATGCAGTCAAACACTTGTTAAAAACGAAGTCCAACATGTCTTAAAATTATTTAAAACATGATATGTCTTGTCTGTGTCATAATTTTGGTCAAACTCAAATTTAACCTGGACTTCCCCCCCACATTTGAGTGATATTACACTGAGAACATTCTGTTTGAGCTCTTACAGGAGTCCAGGGACATGTCTGAGACCTAATCCAACAGTGGAACTCAGAATCAAAGTCTTCCCAAGTCATTTAGTTGGGGTTAGTTGGGGTTAGGGAGTGCCACTTCATTTTCTCCTGGCCCCTTCCTGGATGCCCGTACAATGTATCCCTGCATTTCGGGGTTTATTGTTGAGGGCGGTTCTGCGGTTCTGCGATTCTGCGGATTTGTGGACGTGTGGGGGGATAGAGATGAGATCAAGTTGACCTATATGTGGATGGGGAACCTCCGGCCCTACAGCAGTGCTCTCGTACTGCATTGGAGCGCACGCCTCACCGCAAGTGCATGTATGAGGGTTCCTTTGTATAAAAACCAATGCCCGCACGCGAAAAAGACCCGGTGCGCGCGAAAGAGTTTTCCCCGCACGCGAAAGAGGCCAAATTTGGAAGGTAGACTGAAAGTCTCATTGAGTAGGGAAATGGGTGTCCAAGGCCTCTACGGGTCGCAATGACTTGAATTACAGCTCATCTTGTCGTGATTAGGATTATTTTATTTTTCGCCAATCGTGTTCCAGGGTAGGGCCAACAATTACGTGCCAACCCCGCTGATCGGATCTCTTCGGCCATACTATCATAGACCCGTTAGTGATAATACTGGACAGCTGCATGTGTTAAACGGATGTGCTTCACAGGTAATGATCTACCAAACAAAAGATGTGGGACAGTTCAACTGAATATCTCAAAATTATTATCTCTTAAGGGGCAAACCACCTCGATCACTGGCGACTTTATGGCTTCTCCAATTCGACCTCAAAAAATATGAATCGTTGGATTATTGTCTGGTGTATAGTAAGGAATGGTCTCCGAAGATACCGAGCCAGTGGACTGGGAGAACAAGGTGTAACGTGGTCCCATCAAAACGATTATCATTAACGGGTCTATGAGAGTACGCACCGCGCTCCTCCTTCAACACTTTCCAAGCCGTACGTATATCATACAAACCTCAATAGCCTAAATTCACTGAGTATAGTGGAATCTCCTATGTGGCAACATGAACCAAAAAAACGAAGGTCGTCTTATTAGTTTGGATGCTGTACAGTAATTGAAGAGGTACCATTAATGACATGTATCATAACTAGTAAGCACAGAAGAAGGACTGCCTTGGGATGTGAAACTGCTGAACGTGTGGTGTAGCGACATAGAGACATCATAGGATTAAATACAGAGGCATGCACGAAGCTGCACGCAACGTGGAGGAATGGAAATCTAAGTAGAGATGGCAAAATCAAGTACGATACCCCAGGGGAAATATGCATAACTGGACCACGAGTTGATCTCAGTTAATTGGTCCTGCAGCGCTTCCATTCAGGGCGCTCGGGGTACTGCCCATAATGATCTCGAACGGGAATTTCGCCCTTGCGATAATTCATTCAAGACAAGTAAATTTTGATCAAAGCTAAATCTACGATTGACCGACGTAGCGGGTGGCCTCAGGCACTGGGCACTCGCCACTGAAACCGAGCCAGGTTGAACGCAAAAGATGATGGGCACAGCCACTCGGCTTGTTCCAGGCTTGATGACGCGGTCTATCTTACACACGACTCTTTCGCGCGCAATATAAAACTCTTTCGCGCGTGCAAAAGTATTTTTTGTACAAAGGAACCCTCATAGCATGTGCTATGTCATTTGTAAGGAAGCAGCACATTCTTCGCATTCTTGGCGGAGTTAGTACTTAGCCCTTAGCGCTGGGGAAGGCTGTAATGGAACCAATTCCGACTGCAGAAGAAAAAAGCTGTATAGTACGAGGTGTCCCATATAAGCTTCCGCTGTGAACACTGCCAAAATCACATTCAACCGAACACTGATCATGGAACTTGAAGGCGCGCAAGGCGCCACTGCAGCTGGAAATCACATTCCTGGCGGCGGATGGTTGACATTGCGCTGATAGCTGTTGCAGTAGATTCGGAAAGCTGTAATGGAAGGCAAACCGGACGAGCTGTGGAGTCCAAGTCGATGACCAGCTTGAGCCTAGTAGTAGTGCACCGGATCAACATCTGACCACTGTTTCGCGCGCACGGGCCTGATCCCTCTTCCGTCCTCCCACATTTACCAGCATCGCAGCCCTTTCATCGAGGAATTTTCACTGGCCAAAGCTGCAGCAGATACTACAGACTTCCCTGCATCTCATCCGGTTTCTCCCCCGCCTCTGCTAGAAGGCTTCGAACAGCTCTGCGGTTCCCCTTCACATATCTCCGGGATCATTGGATTTCGCATCTAATCTGAGGATTTAGGTGTCCATCTCTTTGTAAAAATCTCCTTGCTGCCGTCCTGAAACCCCTCCGCCCGTCTGTTCATGCGGGTGCAACCAAGGTCCCACACCGATATATAAGAGCCGTCGTAGACAATGGCGATCGCTCTCGCTCAATGATTTCGCTATCGCCTTCGTTTGCAAGAGGGAACCGGGGGTTCGATTCCTCCCGACGGCACTGATATTTGAAATATCGCCTTTTTGGTATTCCCGCTGTCCTCCTACGATTCATACGCATGAAACCAGCGGTGCACCCCCATAAAGAACAGCCGTCGTAAACCATGGCGGTCGCCCTCGTCCAGTTTGCTAGCATGTCCTAACACAATGCAAAAGTGAACCGGGGGTTCGATCCCGAGGACATGACTCTGATTGCTGCATCCTTTTCAAACATCCGATGATTACCTGCTCTTCTGACTCTGCGCCCTCGTCTATTCATATGTATGCGGCCGAGGTCCCATGCCAGTGAATAACAACCGTCGTTTGTACGACATATTAACAAACGGAACCTATGAACTCTGGAAAGCAAGGGATCGCCTTCCCACGTCTACTTCTTTTACCCGCGACTTATTGTGTTGAGAGCCCTTCGTCGCCGTTCGGCACCGTCTTGGGCGTGGATTGCGAGTGGTTGCAATTCGAGTTACCGATGGGTCTGGCAGAGGAAAAGAGGGCTCTGGGTTGATCGTGGTAAAAGGAAGCTCTGGCTCGGGAGGGAGCTCGTCAGCGGGAAACGCATTCCACACGTCGCGGAGGTCTGGGTCATCTCCACCCCAAGCCTGACCCGTGCCTGTGATAATCCAGATGACATCTTTGAAAAACGATTTCGGGATGTTGGCAATGTCAGAGCGGCGGTGGATGGCAAGTGCCAGGCATTCCAATGCCACAGGAACGGCCGGACGTAGTGCGAGAAACTATTGTTGTCCGGAGATTCATTAGTAGCCGTAAAATATTCACAAAATAATACGGTACCTGGCCAAATGAGAATACAAAATCACTCTCCACCGTCCAGATACTCAGCTTCCTCGCCCAGTGTTCGAACATGACGGCCGCGTAGAGAAAAGGGATCCACGGGTGCAGTTTCACAGCGATATACCTAGAGAAGGAAGACTTGAGTATCCACTTGGCGTGCACGGCACTGTATGGTACACACCAGGTTGCAAAAAACCCACGCCTAAAGCAAGTCAATACCGTGCCGATGCCGAAGATGATTGGAAGTACGCACATTCGACGTTTCCAATTAAATGTGTATTTGACCCCTGCATCTCGTGCTGTATGAGGATGAGCTCCCGACCGCCGGAAGGAGAACTTTGGCGTGTCTCACCAGCAAGACGACGCGTTAATTTCCACCTCAGCTCCGCGTGGCGTGCCAGAACACACTCGTACACCGGAACTGATATCCCACCCAGAAGGAGCCATCGATATACAACGGTGGCGGCCGTGGCAGATGGGATCTGAGAGACGTCTGAATCGTCGGTCGAATAAAGGTGTGTGATGCCATTGGATTGAACGGAAATGTTTAGCGCCAGGCATATAAGGACGATGAGAGCTGCACATAATCCATCGGCCACTGGTTGGCAGTTCAAGTCTGTCATCAACTGATTCCAGGCTGGTGCGGGCTCCGTCGGGAGAAGTTTGAGATTATTGAGCGCACTCCTTGCCCTCCCAAGAAGCGTTTTAACGAAGAGCCTTGGGAGGACCAGCAACATGTAATATGCGCAGGTGGGAGAGTGGGTGAGGATGACCGCAAATTGAGCATCGCCAATGCTGAGCTGGTCGCGTCCGATAGATGCGAAGACGCCAATCAATATGAACACTATTTGGAGGAAGAGCATCGCGTAGTAGCGGCGAGGATTTTTGTTTGACCATGTAATGAGGATTGCTGTCAAGATAAGTAAATACCGTCGTGGTACTATCGCGGACAATGGGGTTACCTGCACCAAGGTGAGTAACGAAATCTGTAGAATATATTCAGTCAAACGGGGCGATATGCGTTGCGAGTCCCTCACTGGATACCCGTACGATGTATCCCTGCATGTCGGGGTTCATTGTTAATGGCGGTTCTGCGGTTCTGTGGTTCTGCAGATTTGTGGGCGTGTGGGGGGATGAAGATGGATGGGGAGCCTCCGGCCCTACAGCACGGCAGGGTTCTCGTGCTACTGCATTCGGGCGCGGGCCTCATTGCAAGTGCATGTGTTATGCCAATGGCGTTCGTAAGAAAGCAGCACGTTCCTCGCATTCTTGGTGTTAGCACTTAGCACTTAGCACTTAGCACTTAGCACTTAGCGCTGGCCCTGGGGAAGGCTGTAATGGAACCAATTCCGGTCGGGGATAAAACAAGGATGAAAGGCAAATGAAAGGGTGTACACGAGGTTGACACGAGGTGACCCACATAAACTTCCGCTGTGAACACTGCCAAACTCACAATTAACCAAATGCTTATCATGGAACTTGAAGGCATCCGCAAGGCACCACTCCAACTGGAAATCACATTCTTGGCTGCGGATCGTCGACAGTGCGCTGATAGCTTTTGCAGTAGGTTCAGAAAGCTTCGTGTTCCACTCGTGTCCGAAGCCCCCGGAAGCGGTGCAAAAACCTGTGCACGACCTATATAAACTCCCGCTGCCCGGTGTGAAAACGTCAACATTCTTCTTCTTTTTTTCGTATGCCAAGACTATTCCAAGAGCTCTCTGAGGAGCTGCGGGAGCTACGGGAACTGCGACGGCTGCAGGGGCTGTGGGGTGTGTCCCAGCGGGAGCGGGACCTGGAGCAGGAGGTGCAGCTGGAGCGGGAGCGGGATCTGGAGAGGGTGCGGGCGCGGGTGTGGGCGCGGGTGTGGGAGCTGGAGGGGGAGCCGGAGCGGGTGCTGGAGCCGGAGCCGAAGCCGGAGCCGGAGCGGGAGCCGGTGGGGATGCGGGAGTTGGCGGGGGTGCTGCTGCGGCAGCTCCGGGAGCTGGCGCTGGAGCTGGAGCTGGGGCAGGAGCGGGAGCGGGAGCGGGAGCGGGAGCTGGGGCTGGAGCGAGAGCGGGATCGAGAGCGGAAGAGGGAGCGGCAGAGGGAGCGGGAACAGCGAGAGCAAGAGCGTCTCCTGCGCCAGGCACAACTCCGGCAACAGCTCGAGGCCCCTCCTGGAGGACTCTCACTCAATCTCTCCTCTCTCAGTGAGTGCCAATCCTGCGTCTTCATCGTGACAGAAACTCATCTGCCATTCTTCAGTGTTTCTTCTCGTGTTGGCGGCCCTTGTTCTCGAGCTTGTGGGGTGGTTTATGTTCCTTGGATTACTGGTTACCATTCGTAAGGGTTTCCCGTGATCTATCTATTGCGCATCTCACCTTGCGTGTTTTTTTCTCTGGCAGTGGCGTATCTGTTGCTCATTATTGCGCCTGCGGCAACCACACTTCATGTTGAGCCTTCTGGGCTGCGACGCGACGCGACGTCCTCCGCGTTCATGCCAAACGTGGCTGTCCACCGCGTTGCGAGCCTTGTAACCAGATGCATGCAGCCCCGACTCTCGGCCAAACTTTTCCAGCGGATTTAGGAGACCAAGAAGAGTCTGCCACGGGTTCTATCCGTTTCTCGGCGTTTCCTCTGGACACTGATACATTTCTGGTTCCCATACGTGTCGTTTTTATATCATCTTGTACTTGTAACTTGATCCTTGGCATCTTGCATGTAAGTGGGCTTCTTTGGAGCCATTACCGGGCACGGTACATTTCGGCCAGCGGGGACTGTTGGCGAAGCACGTACAATCCGTGGGAACATCATGGAATGATCCCGAACATTCCCGCTCGCTGCGTCGGCTCCCCGGCGACCGACACGACACGGACGCACGCTGGATGGTGCGCCACGTCGACGCACGCTCGTTCACAGCCCCCCTCCCTCGCTATTCCCAAACTCTACCTCGTCTCTCGTCTCTCGCTGGTTGGACGACGATATGGACGTACGGACTATGGACTACATGGACGACGAGCGTATACTCATACTCACCCGCCCACAACCAACGCCTTTTCCGTGCGGCTCGTTTCATTCCTCGAGATAAGATATAGACGGATTTATCTCAAGGATAGTGTTAGTTTGGACGACGCGCTCCCCGCCCTTCCTCCGCTCGCGTATCGTCTCCTGCTCCGCACTCCCTCGCCCGCGTATCGACACGCGCTGCACGACCATCCCCGCGCCGCGTATTACCAAATCTCGTGCGTCGTCTCTTGCGCTGCGTATGCTTCATTCGTGTCCTCGTCGCTCGAGCTCACACCGCGTCGTGTGTAGTCGCGGATCGGCGAGCGACTCTGCCTCTGCCTCCCTCATCGCAAGCTTATATCCTTCCCTCGCCGCATATCCCCGAGCGCACGCTCCCGCCCTCCCTCATACCTGTCCGCTACCTCGCACGCACACGTGCCTGATTGAAGCACTTCTCTCCCGCGCACTTCTCTACCTCCACCGCGCCCATCGCTGCGCGCCCATCGCCCATCCCTCGTGCATCGCATCGCTTCGCACCTCCCCTTCTCTCTCGCCCGCACGCCGCGACGTGGAGAGTGGCGATGGACGTGGGGAGGCGGGATGGGAGATGGGGATGCGGCGTGCGCAGTATGTGGATGGGGATGTGATAGTCCATGGAGGATGCGGCGTACGCAGAGGCTCCTGCAGACGGTGGCGGTGGATTGGGGAGAGGAATTTTATCGCGCTTTCGCCCCCCCCACGACGTGCTGCGCGGAGGCCGGACGATCCACCTCCCGTCGTCAACAATAGCCTTGGGATGAAGGGACGAGATGGGCGGGCGGAGAGAGCGCCTCTTTCTCCGGCGCGAGGATATAGGATGTGTAGGGGTGTCTGCGCGTGGCGAATACCCGCCTGTTCCGTGCTTAGCGTCGTTCTGCACGCGCGGAGGTGCTAGCGAATGCGCGTCCCCGCGTTCCTCCGTCCGTGCGCGCCGTTGGTCACGCCCTGCTGCATTCATCATCAACGGAGTCTCCTCGGTGCGCGCCGCGCCCTTGATGTACGCTGGCGTCGCGTCAAGAGTGAGTCGGGCTTGCCCGTGCGAGCGGGAGGGGGACATGCTGTCTTGCTCGTACAGAGGAAGCGCATCTGCGGTGGCTGGCCGTACGTGCGTCTGCGTCGGGGTGCAGGCCATTTAGGCGAGATGTGTATTTCGGAGAGGCGGAAGAGGGCGAGGGAAGGGATGGATGGATGGATGGATGGATGTCGAAGAGCTGTGGCCGGGCGGCGCTGTGATGCTGATGCTGGTGGAGGTGCGCAGTATCCTTCTGTGCCCGGTGTATCGCGGTCTCCCCGTGCTTCTGGCAGGCTATTCATCCACGGACCCGAGTGTCTTCCTGTAAGAAACTTATTCTTTTTCTGCGAGCTCATCCGGCGGGGAATCTGACTGCAGAGTCAAGTTGCCGAGTGTGCCCCTCCCGTATTCAGTCCGCGAGCACTTTCGCCTGCACGCCTGCTGTACAATGCGTAGGAAATTATATGGTTCACCCGCGCCGTGTCCCAGTTACTGGGAGTACATCCGCCGTGGAACGAGTTACTTGCGCCCGCTGGGACGCTTCCATCGAAGGGGATTCCGAGTCGCAGAAATAAGTCATTCGCGATGGAAATCTAAATCTGGAAATGACTGACGATCCTTCGCTCGACAGCTGTTCGATAGGTCTTCTTGATGCACTGGTTTATTCTAAATGAATGAAGGGATGGAAGTTGACAAGCGCGAATATGATACAGCGTTTCTTCCGACCGCCGTGAATCAAGTTCTCAGTTTCACCGCGACGCAGATACCACTGGAATCAAACCGGAATAATGAGACTACATGGCCCGTACGTCCGCGGGGAAGCTTGCTAGAGGCAGCCGAAACAAGCGAGAGGCAGGCGAGGTAATGATCACCGCTTGGCGCCGGGCGCTCAATTGAGCGCCGATTCTGCCCCGCCGCCTCCTCATGTCTCTGTGTTTCGACTATTGGGCTGCTTCCAGCGCTGCTTCGTGAAACTGCTCGCAACAGTGATTCAACAGCGCCCCGGTACATTTTTGCCCTCCAGTGCCATGCGGGCATGATCTCCGACGCGAGAGAGAGATGTGTTAATCACCTCGTGGATTCCACGCTGGGCGCCTCTCCGCCTTCTCCAATTTATTTGAACTGATCTTTCCGATGTAATTCCGAGAGCCCGAATTCTGGCATGCTGTTCAGTGTTCTGCCAACATGAGGATTGCGCGAGGGCGGGCTATCCGATATATGAACCAGCTGCTTTCAGGCGATCTCCCCGTCTTCTTCGCTCTGCAAACAAATGACTGCTATGTTAAGTGATCTTCCTCTTTCACAACCTCCGGATTCAACCTCGCACTCGGAGCGCTCTCCGTCCAGCAATCCAGACCCCCATCCTGGGCGGAAGAGTTCATCGGCGTCGGGAGCGTCTAGTAAGTCCTTTCTCGTGTCAATGTTTTATATATCTAACTCATTCCAAGTAGAATCGGATGCACCTTTTGACCCTGCTGTTCGGCGTCCCCTGCCAGCCCAAATGTCGGCTACGCTACATTTTCCGTCGCTTTCGCGATCTGCCGAGTCTACATTCCACTCGGGGCCGTCCCCGTCCAGCAATCCAGGGGTCGAGACCGAGCTAGAAACCTCGTCGGTGTTTGGAGTGTCTAGTACGCTGTCGTGTCATTGGTTTACATTTTCTGACCCGTGCCACAAAGACGCCGATGCGCCTGGGGAGGCCAGCGATTCAGGCAAAAGGTTATGGATGCACTTTTTGATAGCCCACATACCAATCTGGTGCGTCGAAATTGATCGAGATTTTCGTCGCCATCCGTCGCAGACTCGTATGTTCACAAACAGAACATTAGTTCTGATTGTGCTCAAGTCAGGGTACCAAAAATGTCGCGAATCGGCTTATATAATCGTACACTTAGTCATAATACTTCACAAGCAATGAATGCGACTCATATACGCACTGGGTTCTTCTCGCTTCAATTCCTTCGATTCAGCGTGGTCTTCAAGGCTGAAAGGGAATAATTAGTCCAGCGGGCCTCCGCGATTTCCGGGAGACTCGAAACGAGTTAACAATGGAAGAATCCCAACCAAGTGAGTGATTGGCAGTTTAGGTGAGTGGCTGCCGAGGAGGTAACATCTTCGACAGGCAGCTCGAACATTAAAAACACCCAACCCGGAGATCCCGAGCTCGAATGGCGCTCGGGTGCCTGATTGCGTGATGCATGCTAGTGGATATACCGATCGTGTCCTAGAGCTGAGATTGTGCCTGAAACGTGATATTAAACCGTAAACGAGGGCGCCGGAATTGGTGCTGGGATTCGCGCGTGAAAACTGGTGATCATGCGGGGAATGAAAATGCAGAGTCGGCGGTGACACATATGTGAATGCATGCGTATTCAGAATAATCGGTACAAACTGTATCGATTGGAACACACTTGCACCATTCCACAGAGTGCGAAAGACCCTCTTGCAAATGTTGGTTCCATAAATATTAATGTCGCGCGATTTCCGACGGCGCAAATCAGAATGCAGTCGAGTCACAGATGAAAGCAAACGTAAATCCTAATCATCGTGCCTAACTCTTCACGCGGGGAATACAGCCAGAGAGCGGCGTCAAGGGGGTTGGGAGCAATGGACCATTAGGAGACACTAGAGAGAGTCACCGATAAGATTTAATGCTTGATTTCAAGTAAGAACGAGTCGAGAAGCGGCGTACGCTCCACTGCCGGGTAATAATTTCCGTTACCCTACTCGGGGTTGGTATTTTGAGTACTGTATGTCCCTGTACTGAGGCAACGACCAAACCGCCGTGACAGTTTCGTTGCTTTTTCAAACGCAACGGCCACTGTCGTGACTGCGACTGTTGCAAAAAATTGCAACAGGAACTATTACGAGTCTTAAAATTTATTTTAAGCGCGTTATTTAGTCAAGTTTTCCCTACCAACCCGGGTCGATAAGGTAGACTATGTTTGAGAGGACCCTAGCTATGAGATAGATAAATCAACAATACAATAGATGATTTGATAAGTAATAACAGAGCGAATCTGTCGAGGATGCCAAAAATTGGGAGAGTTATCGGTTTGTCAGGAAATTGACGCTGCCGTCAAGCACGAAGCTCAACGGCTCCGATCCAGATCTAGAACACTCTATCGGCAGCATAGAAGCTGGGCGAGAGATGCTCAAATATTCTGGCTCTGGATCGCGAGGTCAATTCCGTACACAAGGCACTCCAGGGTCTTCGGGAGATGAAGATGAAGCCCTAGAAATACCAAACCGGAGCAACGCTCCCAAGAGCAAAGCTCGCTTGAAGGGCAAATCGAAGAGGCGACCGAAACCCCCAAATAGGAGTGGTGCGAAGAATGGAGAGAAGAAGAATAGAAATGTATCCCTTCCCCAGCGGCCAGTGTTTAATGACAGCAGGTCAGGCCAAACAAAGTCGAGACGCTGGAGGTTTTAGTACTGATTGGTATGCACTAGGCGGACCAATCTGCACTCGGCAGGAGACGTATACCAAAGGTATAGGATGTGCATGCAGGCACGGCATTGAAAAGATGTATATCCTGCTGCCCACAAGATATAGGGTGTGCCCGCAAAAGCGTCGGCAACAAATGAGATGTATACCCGCTATCGGCGAGATATAGGTGCCCGCAGAGCAAGGCGTTGAAAGAGATGTATACCCGCTATTAGCAAGGTATAGGATGAGACGTATATTGGCTATTCACACCAGTATAGGATGAAACAAAGGGAACAACACCAGTGCAGAGAAAAAAAAAAAATGTACACCCGCTAAATTGTGTCGGTGTAGAAGAGCCAGTATAGACAACCTCACAGCATCAAGAAATTTGATACATCCGAAGATGTATCCAGCACATTGGGTTCGGAAGGGTTGGGACGATCTGATCAACCTCCTGGTTATGGAGATTAAACATGTACCCATGTACATGCCCAGAGATAGAGAGAATAATGCAGAAATATACAATGGGAACCACCCAAAGTGCCGCAAACTCATTACAGATAAAAAGATAAATATATGGCACTCAGCAAGAATTCAACAGTTTTCCATATCAGACATATGTTTTGAAGATCCCAGATTGATTCCTGAAGCAGCTAGCTCTGACAGAAAGGACAAAAGAAGCAGATGTCGTTCCAAGAGACCCCAGCCAAATTAGGCAAGCTAACCATCCTCAAAGACCTGAGGCAGAAGACTCAAACCATAAATAGCATTCAGAAGATATAGGAAAGAAGTCCTGGCCAAAAAACTGTGTGCAAGAGACGACGCCGGCCGAGGAAGATGGACGTCGCGAGCACAAGAAAGGATGTGACTTGTGACCGAAGTCACAAGTCATGTGCAAGTCACCGCGGTCCTCCATTTTAGTCGTTTACCTTATCTTACGCTTATGCTAGCCGGAGCAAGCTCTCGTAGCTTCAGCTAGCAATTTTTGATACTGACTTAGTTGATTCGTGTTGGAAAGACTTCCTTATAAGTTTAGATTAAATGCTGTGATTTCCAGTTATGGGAATATTTTACCTCATTTTCTGTGAGTCATACACTCTTTTGCGCTATTTGAGCTGACTGCAGGCCTAAAGCCTGCTTTTCAAATACTTTCCATCCAAGAGCCGATGCAGCGAGGCCTAGATTTTGGTCTGAACTCGCCTTAACTTCCACTGCCTGTACTAGTAAATTTCAAATAGCTGAAACTGAACTTTCACAGCCATTTCTGGTCACTGTGAGTCAAGTTCCAGACCTATTATGAATCCGGAGCAGACTCAGTCTACACTATCTATTCACCTCCCATGGCACATTTAAATACACTGTTTCCGGTTGGGACAGAGCAATCCTTGCCAATTGGGTTACTTGCGAGTTCTGCAGCAGCATTTTGCCACAGGGCACCTCTTGCTCAAGGCAGGTGAACCAGAGTGTTCCAAGTATGAAACATGTTGACTTTCAATGGCTCATCTAGCCCCTATGGTCTCCGGGAGGGGTAATTGGTAATTCACATGAAGATATCAACTGCGTCCAAAACCAATGCATGCTGCCCAATGTCATGGATATTTTGCGAAGGTGCAAGATCTGGGACCAGATCCTATTCTGCTCTGAAGTGCATAAAAAGAACTTGAATCAGATCCCTAAAGATTAAAACTTTTACATAACAAAGTCCTGTCGGGATCTTATTTTGCCTGGATTGAACCTGAATGAAATCCTGGGTAGGCGCAGCACCCTAAAGATTACAATTTCTGCAGAATGAATTGTGGTTGACACTGGTTGAGCATTTCAAGTTTATCAGATCAATAGCTCGGAATATGATTTCTATATGAGCGGGCTGGTCAGAAGTGTACGAGACAGATCCTGTCAAATTCTCATTATCAGGAGCATATTATTCAGGCATACACGGCAATGTAAAGAAAAATGCAAGTCACAGCAAGGGAATTTGGTTGTTTTTGGAAGTTTGTGTCAGAGGTGATGCCGCAGTGTTTGAAAAATTCAGGTCTTTTTTGGCGATGTGGGGAACTTTTTGCTGCAGAACAGAGTCCCGAGGGTGGGATTCTTGGTCTGTGGGGTAGGTAGGGGGCAACCTACCCCAATTCACAAAAAAAAAAAAACCAAGTGAAATGGAATATCTAGTGGCTGGCCCACAAATATCTTGACAAGGTCCCATACTGGTTGGTCGCACGCACTAGGAATGATGGGGGCGATAAGGAAGGAGGTCACCTGGCAGTCACTTGCCTTTTGAACGGGTATTGGACGGCTGATCGGCGAGGTCGAAAATAAAACAGACACTTAAGCCAATCTCTGATAGGAGGGTCAGCTGGCAACCCCAGAAAAAATAGCTGTGGGCTTTCAAGGAGCGAATAGGAAGAAGATGATAAATTAGGGAGAAACAAACAGGTGCAATCTAATTCGAGACGGAGGAGCGATATAATTCAGTATAGCGGAGGAGATTATGGGGGTAGGGAGGCGAGAAGGAGGCGAAGGGGAACACCACCTTTAAATGGGATTTGAACGGCTGATCGGCGAGTAACTTTTTTTTTTCGGCAGATAGGGCACGTGGGGGGGGGGGGGGGGGGGGGGGGTTATTGAGCCACGAAGTCCGGAGAATATACATGTGAACTTCCCACCTCGACAAAGAACTGCGAATCGAACTGCCCCGGTGTACTATCAAATAGAGAGCTGGCCGCGGCGCGGTAAGCGATGTAGTCCCGGTGATGCAAAATCACCGTCACAAGCGCGGGGCCGCTCAAGATACGCAATCGATGCGAACCAGGTGGGGATGGTGTGGTCATAATAGACCTCGGAGAATAGATTTGCACCTTAGAGGACAAAGGGTGGCGCAAGGATCTTTATCAATTCCTTGCGAAAGTAGCGGTGTCCTGGGGGCAGTAGCATCGTGGTGGAGCAAAAGAAAGACCTCTCGTTTCTCGTTCAAATTATTTCCATCCTTACTCTCGTCCGCAGTTTCAGCATAGGACCTCCGAAAAAACCATTACGGTCGAATAAATGCGCATTTTCACCGATACCCTGGTCCCTGCCAGCGTTGGTGACAGTTAGAATGCATGCATTCTTATTTCCCACGACGGTACAATGAAGATAGATTTACGACGCTCCTCCTTCTCTCGAGCGTCCATCTTGATTAACGACTCCCATGGTCCTCAAGCTTTATGGATTGGGTGCGGCTAGTGGCACTACCTACGCCGTAGCGGTGACCCTGCACGAGAAGAAGATCCCTTTTGAGATCGTCCCCATCGATCTACTGAACTTATATAATGGGTACAGAACGCCGGAACTTCTGGCAATCCAACCTTTTCACCAGATCCCCGCTATCGTGAGTCCTTATGCCTCATTCCGGCGGCGTTTCATCGTGCCTTTATTGAAGGACGACGATGGGTTTGTCCTGTACGAAAGCCGCGCCATCTGCCGTTACCTCGCGGAGAAATACCCGGACCAGGGGACGTCGTTGTTACCGACTGAGCTCAAGGCAAAGGCACTGTTTGAGCAGGCCGCGTCGATCGAGTACTCCAACTTCCATCCGCATGCATTTGTGATATATGTCGAAGGGCGTCAGAAAGCGTGCGTGAAACTTCCTCTATCTCTTAGTGCCATGGTTAATCGTCCGCAGTATCAAGGGTCTTGAGAAAGATCAAGCCAAGTTCGACGACGCCGTCTCCAAGTTATCAGCCGTGCTCCAGGTATACGAGACCATCCTGGGCAAGCAGAAGTACCTCGCCGGCGACGTAAGTCCAGCATCGTCAACCGATAGCTGGGCGAGCCTCACAGGCCTACTTCCAGGAATTCACGCTCGCCGATTTGTTCCACATCTCCTTTGGAACGCTGCTCGAGCCTTCCGGCTGCGATCTTATGAAATCAACAGGTCCGAATGTGGCTCGGTGCGTTGTCTGTTGGACACAGCTCACGTGGCCGTTGCTAAATGCGATTCGGTTCTTGCAGGTGGTGGAAAGAGATCCTGGGACGGCCATCCCTGTCTATCTTGGAGAGGGGTACGACGATTACGAGCGTGGGTTCGTGCTGAGCATGGTCCCATGACGGGCTTGCTGATCAGGGAGAGTGGATTACTGCCTAAAACTTTGGGCAAAAAAGTTTGACGGTGATCGGATTTTTGTAAATGGGAGCAAATTTGATGGTACAATTTCCCCCGCGTCCTTGCGCACTTAGTTCTGCACCGACTGAGTTGAATATAGGTGAGTTCGATTGCGAAAAAGAAAGGCTTCATATAGTGCCAAATTTGTGGGCTAATTCCGATATCTAAGTTATGGCCTTCGGCGGTCTGTGTTCGCTGCATTCAGCCTTTTACTAGTAGATCGGGCTGTGTGTTTAGGTCACCTAGATGACGTTCCGCTCCGTTCTGTGGTACAAAGCCTGTGGCTGTGTCTTGGGCATAGCCACCCGTTTTGTACCACACAACGGAGCGGAGCGGCAAAGAAGTATTCAACTCACTTGATTCGCCTACACTTAAAAGAGATTACCGCAGTAGGTTCGTATCGACTCCATTACCGGCTTTCTTGCTATACTGACCCGGTGTGCTCAGATATTACCTCCGCGCCTTCTCGCCTCGCACCCTTGAATGCTGAAACCATGATATTGTGGACTCAGGTGCGTTCCTTGTCATTCCTATTCACCTTTTCTGAAGCAGATAGCCGTTACTATCCTCGAAATTTATCTGGGTTCAGAATCAAGTGGCCGTCAGTATACTTGTTCAAGTTGATAAGAAGTGAGTCTTGGCCATCTTTTCAGTCTGTTCTGATTGACCCAAAATTTGACCTTCCAGATCCATTATGCATGTACTTCATTGACCATTCAACTCGGATCCAAAAGCCTTCAGAGGTTCGTTATTATGGATGTACACCGGGAGGTAAGTCAGTTGCGGTTCCTTTCCTTCATTCTCTTCATTGAACTTGCTTGCTTAAATTTTGGCCCCGCCATGCTCTCAAGACCATTACTAAGCTCGCATTATTCGAGCTACGTTCTTGTTTCAATTTCAATGACTTTGGCTTGCCATGTTAATTCATTCACCTACTATCAAGCGTCTTGAACGAACGACAAGACTATGCAGTGAGATACCATGCTATCGGCCGGTCCAAGTATCCCGGGGACTTCCTTCCACAATTTCACTTCAAATGTAACAGTTGCCTTTGACCGCCGATCGTCGATCGCGGCATCAACCCCGATTCTTCAACCAGATTTCCAAAAATCTCTTCCGGAATTCCAGGGAGGTTTATTGATTGATAATGGCATCCAATTCCCCCGCAATCCCGGAGAGTTCCGCATGCTCCAACCCCCAGTCCAACCAAATCTAACTAGTCTGATTTCACGCGACGCATTTGCTTGCGCACGTAGGTTGCTTTTAAGTCCATTCAAAGGTTCCCTGGCTCTGATTCCTGTTACATTACACTTCTTGAACTGCTTGCCTGCTCCCATGTCGATCTCATCCCGGGCAGACATCCAGCAATTAGTTATATTTTTCAGTCTCTGGAAACGGCCGAGTCCGAGGACCTTTCAGCGCCGGCACGGGAAAGAGTCGAGGGTATCATTTGAATTCACATTCATCGCAAACCACAATGGCGCGCAGTCGTCGTTGGTCTTTGTTCTCCTGGGTTTGGTGTCCTTGTGCCCGGTATACCTTTTTTCCCCCTCCCTGCAACGGATCGTCAGTCTTTGAATCGCGCAATTGATTACACTGAATGTGTCAATCTCATCTGGGCAACGAGTCAGAGAAATGGCCACTACCCCATTGGCTGTCGACCTTTTCTTCCTCGCTGCTTCCTGGGATCACAATCTGGTTGCCATTAAAGCCAACATTGGAGTCAATTGTTGGAATATCTCCAAGCCGACTTGTATGAAACGTGTATTAAGCTGCTGGCACAGCAATACACTGCACGGTTGTGATGCTGGCATGGATATGCACAGCAATGTTGCGAGACATGTTTCAGCTGGTCTGAAATACATTGTTCACTATGTTCATTGTTCTATGTCCGTTGTTCCACTTACATTGTTCCTGAGGTATAAAAGGCCTCTCAATATCTTGAATAAATTACTATCTTGCTTTCCCTACTTTCCCTACTCTTCCCCTCTCTTTGGATACCCCATTCTCACATCAATCAGTTCCAACTGAATCTCGGGTGGTGGAATCAAATGCAAACGAGGATCCTAACTAAACCGAATCAATATCCTAAGCGAATTGATCACTTCCTCAAGTTCCAACTCCTCAAGCCGGACCTTAACTTTTCGCGCAGCACATTTAGCGCGTTAACGGTTTATCTACCTGCCGTCTCTCTAATTAAATAGCTAAGCGAGGTCTGTTCGGTTTGATCCCCATCCCCTTTACCAGCTCTTTCTTCTCATACCTGAATAATGAATTCTGAACCAAATCAGATTGGACAAACACAACCTTTGAACACTGACCACAGCGGCATAAACGAGGTGACTAAGAAGTTCTCCCTGCGGACTGAACTCCTTTCGGCAACGGGCTACGGGTTCCGATGCTCCGGACTCCAATCTGTGGAAGACAGCATGGATTAAGACTTTCTGAGACGAGTCCCATGCGTCCGCCGACGGCTTGCGTGGAAATTCCCGCCACGCCGCAGTACCAGCACCGCACAATTTTTGGCAGTTTTGAAGTATCACCGAAATACATATGAAGAACAGCATCGTAGGCTCGTTGCCCACCTATGCCCTCCTACCCTTTGAGTCCACACTGGATTGGTATTATCTCGATCGCCGGGGGAAGCAAACAAGAAGCGATTAGAGTGGGGCTGAATTTCAAGAGAGTGCTGAGTGCTTTGCATTGAGTAATCGTTCTCTGGATTCAACTGAGGCCGAAGTCCTGCGACAGGCGCACAGAGAAGATCTATAAAGTGTTGTACCCTGGCCGGGAGTAGAAAATCTAAGCCTGGGTTGAAATTCAACTTCTCCGAGATCCCCGAGCCGTGGCGCGAGTGCATTTCACCAGAGGTAATAACTGAGGCAGGCGCAGGTGAAGTTTTGCCCACCTCCGAGTCGGGCTTTGCCTCCGATGTATTGGACAATTAAAAACTTCATAATTGTGCCCGATGACCCGGGCGGGGATTTTATTGAGCTTGGGTAAATACCAAAGATTGTGATCTGTCGGCCTACCTTTCCCTTCTCGTCCTTACCGTATTTCAGACACGGGGGCCACGAAAAAGAAAGTTAAGATTCACCACTTAATTCATAATTACAACATACACTTGAGTTGGTTGGTAAATCTGCACCAATTGTATAATTATAAAATGTGTATTCTTAATGCAGTGCCATATATCCATGGTTCAAGATGAAACTAACCGGTAACTGAGTCGACGGTAAGCGCTTACACGAACATTGAAATCAGGGTGGGCAATTTCACTTATTTGAATTTCCGCTCCGAGCTTACACGCTTCGTGATTTGTAGTGATCTGCTCCCCTCACAACCCATCTAAGGCATCAGACCACGGTTGTTTGAATCGGGTTTAAATTTCCTGTTCATCTTCAAGTTTCAATTCTTCCCAAAGAACGCAAGACATCTGGATATGCAGCAAGCTCGTTTTGCTTAAAATTTGATTCATGACTCTAGATGCAATGTGGGAAATGCTCACTATGCAATCCCGATCGACTCTTCCAAAATCCCGAGTCACGGAGACTGACACTGGGATGCATAATGGGGCCACAGAAAAGGCCTGAGCTCAGGATTTGAGTTACCTCCTTCATTTAAACACTATTTTCAGCTTCCTACGTAAACCGCCCGACTCAAAGATTTGACTGTGAGGATGATAACACATAACTATTAACTCCGTCCGGTCCTTACTCGAATTTCCCGGTGCTACTATCTTGCATCTTTGCCAAACCGGAGCCAGTACACAGCACCAATGTCCGAGACACACCACCGGATTGGCATCCGCCGGTTTGGCGATGTGTCTGCATCACCACTCGACTGGGCGCTTTTCTTCCCTCCATATCTTGCCCTCATACCGCATGAAGAGTCAGACAGATCTGAAGGTCAAAGGTCAGTATGGTTAAATTTCGAGTGAAAAGGATTCAAACAAGACGTACTTTGCATTGGGTTTAACCCAAGGATCATCGAGGGTGGCAATGCCTGTGCGATCCAAGTCAGCAAAGGTGAATGGATGGATAGGATAAGGACGCGCGTGGGTCATAGTATCATGGTTTCGACATCCAAGACTTGGAAATGTGAAGGCACAGAGCCAGTGCTAAGTAGTTTAAGTCAGGATGGTGTGAAAACGAGTAAGAGAAACAAACCAAGGATGAGCGTGAATCAAATCAAGTTGAAGCATCAAGCTATGCATAAGCAGAGATTCAGAAGGAGATCTAAGCCAAGTGAACTAAGTCAGACGAGCAAATGATCAAGTGAGAAGGGAAACGCACCTTCAAGCTTCTAGAGGATAGTTGAACGGAAAGGCTCGAAGTCAGTACGCTCTTTTGCTATGGCTCGCACAGTCGATGTTATCGAGCTTGGATCCTTCCAGGAAGCTGCACTTGTGCTGGGTCTTTTACAGCAACGTTTTCGATATCGGCACAAACCTAGCCCTATCCGAAATCAGCTTGCTACTCGAAGAATACGGGAAAACACTATCAGACTTTGGACTACCAGAAGCAACCGTTCATACCACAGAGGTGATGCACGAAATACTGTGCTGGAGCCCAGCTGCACTTCATCTTACGACTAGAGCAGAGAACACCGTCAGCATATTTAACAAGGATCAACTATTATCTATACCGCGATTCTATCAGCCGTGCTTGAAAATCACCCTCTGCGTATTTATTGACGGAAAGGCAGGCCGAGGCAAGACCACACTCGTTAATGCCCTCTGTGATAACTTAAAGTTACGGTCCATTGGCCGCATTGTCATTCCAACGGGCACTGCCGCCTTTGCAGCTCAACTCTACCCTAGTGGTAGAACTCCTCAGTCCGCTTTCAAGGCAAGTTCAATCAAGCTGTCCTATTAAATTCAACCGACCAAACGTAGGTACCCGTCAATAACAAAAACGAAATGCTCGAATCCCCGATTGAAGCTGCCGATCCGCGTGGTGAATTACTGCGTGAGGCCGCCTTAATTATCTGAGATGAAGCTCCCATGGCC
The DNA here is from genome assembly GCA_029204335.1 of Mycena vulgaris. NCBI lineage: Eukaryota > Fungi > Basidiomycota > Agaricomycetes > Agaricales > Mycenaceae > Mycena > Mycena vulgaris. Next base: position 144,515 of record JARGYA010000120.1, read on the forward strand.
AATCGGGCCGTTCTAGCATGCGTAGAAGAAACCTGTCGCTGTGTGATGGGAAACGACCTCCCATTCGGGGGCAAGGTTGTGATTTTACTTGGAGAGTTCCGTCAGGCATGTCCTGTGATTCGCCGCGGCTCACGAGCACAGGTTGTGGATGCCTCGATCAAATCATCCTCTCTCTTCGACCACTTCCAGATCTTCTGAGTTACTCAACCCATTCGAAACGCGGAAGAATTTGCAAACTATGTCGACTCCATTGGAGACGGTGTAGGTCCTGATATTTTCCAGGACATACTATCGCAAACCGATTCCTCAAAGGACCTCACAGAAGTCCTTTCAAATCCTCTCCCGTTATTTCCGGGCTTTTAAGTAGTTTGGTGGGACTAAACCTCCCGACATTTTGCGACCTACATTTATGGAATGGAAACAGTGGATGTCGCCGGCGTGGTCTACACATCGTGAACGGTGAGTCGATCAATCGTAGCTGCGGGAGACGTCCGTTTGACTCGGGCCTGGGCCCCCTGTTTGAGCCAACGTTATACGCTCTTTCTCCATTTTCTTTCGTGGTGATTGCCCAGTGCTCATTGTGTTTTGCAGGCAACATGACTGTTAATATATCAGCAGCGTACCCGTGGATTTTTTCTGTTAGCGTGTTTTCATTGTTACTCTCCTTGCAGCGCTGGCATTGCATTCCCAGATTAATTCCAACAGTTTTAACTGCATTGAAGTCGAGAAGCGGTAGTTTGTTTCCACATTCTTTTCAGCAATTCAAATTTCAACCGGTCTCTGCCATTTTGATCTCCTTGCAACTGTGAGGTGGAAATTTAATTCACGGATGTCGCATCAATTGCAATGCTCCAACCAAATCGCTGGTCTGTTCCTACATTCTTTTCAGCAGTTCTTCTGGGTCTTCGGGTACGGTGAGCATAAGCGTTGATCTATTATATCGACCCAATTTCATGACTACATGTAGGGACAGAAGGTAATGGATACCGGCTCGGTGATGGATGGTCCACTCCTGCACTCCGGGAACGCACTTGCGGGAGTCGCTCGTTCAAATCGGGCTCGAGCCATCTTTCTTTCGTTCGATCCCTCTTTCCGGAACCTACTCGCTGATTGCATTTCGCAAAGGACTGTTATTAGTCCTATACTTTCTGCTTTGCTAATCATGCACAATTATTGATAGAGTCAGAATTGAGATTTTCGTTTCAATCTGACAAGTCAAGAAATCAGCCTATCTACCTCAGTTTTGATGCAGAATGGGTGATGAAGGAGGCTGTGCCCCCTTATTCTGCTCTTAGATCCTGGAAACGCGACCAGTTGATGAGAAACACACATTGGGAAATGCTAATTACAATGCTTTGACATGTTGATGTTACAATCAAGTCACCACGATCACATCACCACATACCGCCACTGTGCCCACAACAGACACACATCACCACTTGCTCTCTCTCCCAGGCAGTGGATGGCCAACTCCTCGAGCTCTTTAGCATTGAGAAAACGCAAGAGGAACATTGCAGCAGTTGTGAAGAGAGCTCAGGCTGGTCTCAAAAGCTCATTTGACACAATCAATGATTATGTATCATGTTTATGGCAACACCCGAACGAACCTGACCTTCCTGTGAGAAACCCTCGCTCTCACGCTCCATCAGACTCTCCATTCCCGCAGTCCGGTCTTCTTGTTTATTGTTCTCTCCAGACTGCCAAGTCTTATTCCTGATTGTTCTCTCCATTCTTGCTCCCCACTTATCGTTCTTCTACATTCTTGAATCTTTATTGTTCTTATTGTTCAACCAGCGATAATTCAAATTCCTTTCTGTATAAATATCGCACACATATCCATAGCTACTTGTAGATCAACTTTGTCAGTAGTTGAGAATCTACCTTAGTTCATCTCAGAATCCTCCCTCTGTTCGTCATTCGACTCACCGCTCGGTGCCAGAATACATCCTCCCGGTCTTCATCTGGATTGCCGATACTTAGGTTCTCACACTTCCAAAGGACAGTTGCATGTGGTACTGACCTGTATAGATACAAACAAGCTTTGAAATCGGGCCAGTAGAGGTTCAGACACCTCCTAGTTACATACTCGCTCGAGATACGGTATTCTTACGTGGCTTAGTCGAGCTTAGTCGGGCGTAGGGATTGCTGCGGCAGTGCGCGGCAGCCGCGGTATTTTCTCCCGGCTCGTTGCAGTCACATCATGATCAACTACGGTACATTCGCCGGAAATTGTGAAGGTTGAAACTGGCAGTACGATTCTAGGACGTCGCTGTGATGCTCTGAAATGTACGTCTCTGTTTGGCAAACACATCCACTCCTCTTCCTACTCGGATCCCCCATATTTACGTGTTTGCGGGGTTCCGAGCGGACTTCAACGACGCGCACTGAATGATGCGTTTCAGAAATGTATACGAGCAATCCGTAATTGAGAATGATGTGCCGCACTTTGCCAATGTGCGGCACATCAGATCTATCTACCGCACTTCAAATCTATCTACCGGATATCAATTCTATGTGCGCACTCCGTCTTGTATATCCTCCTGAATTGCTGTCGTCTTGAATACTTACACACTGACAGCCGGTATTCGGTTTTTCTGCAAGGACCTGCCCGGTACTATCTGTCGCCACTCACCTATCGGAGGCTGTAAATCGTGATGCCAAGTGTCGGTCCACGTCGGTTTTGTTCGATTCCATGTGCTCCGTCGCCCGACAAACCCCACATATCCTGCCGGTGCCACACTCTACAACCGGTCGAGGATTTAAATAGCTGATAGTCTGCGTTCCCGAAACGTCAGCTTGCTATGGCACCCCTCCACCAGTTTCTGGCTCTGTTGTCCGCTTTCGGATTCATCTCTGCGAACGCTGCGTCAGAGGTACAAGCCAGGAAAGAAGATCCTTGTGCAGCGATCGGTGGCAAGAAATGGGTCGCTCCGAAGGACGTCAGGGCGTGCTTATCGTCCTTCAAAGTGGATCCAGCGATTAAAACAAACGTAAGCGCGAAATTTCACAGGTTATCCTCGTGGGTATTGCTGAAGATTTCCTAGATCCTGGACGTCGTGAGCAAGACGTTGGCTTTCCATACTTCGGTGAACTACCAGATCAAAGCGCCGGAGCCATTCTCCGAATTCGTACACGAGGATCTATTCAAAGATATTGCGCGCATCTCCAAGACTCACTATGCATCTGATTACGATCTTCACATCGACCTGTCCCGCACTCTCAAAAGATTAAACGACGGACACTGTGTATGGATCAATGCATGCTATGTATGTGTTGGTATTTAGAGAGCTTATCGTTTTCTGATGCCGGCTGGCCTCGTATCAAGGACTGTGAGTGCACAGTTTACTCCTTCCGTTACAGTAATTGATCCATCCCGAAAGCCTTGTTTCTCAACTTCTTACCAATTCCGTTGGCGCTTCTCACGGAGAAGGATGGCTCCCAAAACGTCCACATTACTCCCGAGGCGTTCCAGGTCGCTTCAGCGGAATTTGCGGACGAGATATCCGTGTGGCAGGATGCTCTCCCAGGGTCATTGAAAGGGAAACTTGAATCCGTGGGACCTTCTTCTGTTGTTACAATATTTTCATTAAAATCTTCCAGCTCTCCGGCGCCAAAGTATTGCTCATCAATGGAAAACCGCCGTTCGACGCTGTCAACGCAAATGCCTTGATCACTGGTAGTTTCCAGGCCTTTGGGACACGCCAAAACACGTACGTGCGGTATCCATCATATGCGACACTTCATAAAATCATTTGTAGTTTCTTCTCAAGTTATGCTCGGTCTGCGGCGAGTTTCAATTACAGCATGGGCAATTTTGCCCAGCAGTCGCTGCCTCTTTCGGATTCGGTTGACCTTGTCATCCAACGGGTTAATGAAACCAAGCTGGATAAGATAACGGTCAGCCAGCAAGCCGTGCAATTTTCCGTTTTCGCTCACTCGCTAGTATTATCCGCCAGCTTCCATACCGTTCGAGGATCAATCCCGCAACTGTGCCCTTCAGCAGTTCCGCAACCTACAGGGCCAACAACTGCGTCGCTGTAGATGGAACGAATGGTGTAGATCTTAGCGCCTCCTCCTTGGCACCTTCCGCCGCGGCCAAGTTCCAACAGGCATCCCCTTCGTTTTCGTCAAAGAAGCATCTAATCAGCGTGATCATGGACACTGCTCCCTTGTCTGATGTCGTCCTCCCGCCGCTTTTGCAGCCGAGCACTCCGGCTCTCAACGGAAGCTTCGGTGTTGGCACATTTTATATGCAGAAGGACGGCAAAACCGGTGTTTTAGCATTGGTGCGGAATCTAAAGCATCTGTTCGCTCGCCTTCCTTATCCAGTCCCAGGGTTCATTCAGTGGTGCTGACTTCGACGTAATGCAGGACGGCCTGTTGCAGGGCCTCCTGACTTTAAAACAAATGGGCGCAACTCAGTTAATCGTCGACGTTGTACGTTACGCATAGACCCCCAAAGGAATTGGGATATTGAGTGTCTTTTTTCTTTTCAGACGAATAACGGAGGCGGTTTTATTTGCATTGCCCATGTAAGTTGGTTGAATCGCCTCCTATTTATTTGTCGACTAATTACAACCTTCCCAGTGGCTCCATCGCATTGCACGTGTCATCGCTCATTCATGGCGTTGGTACCATGTGTTCATGCCCTTGATATTTCTAGATCGTCGGGCCCAAGAGCACCAGTGTTCCTCAAGCCGGTCTGATGTCTGTTTGTCCATTTCTGATCGACTCAAACGTGTCTTTACAAGGTCTGAACTCAAAAGCAAGAGACGGTCCTTTGGCGCGTCAGATCGTTCAACAGATCATCGACAAAAATTTAGACCCCAATCAAAACCTGCATTATAACCCTTTGAACTGGAACGATGCGAACGGGGTGCAATTCGCCGCGACTGACAATTGGTAGATCTTTTTTTTGTTATCTTATGACGCGATTTGGAAGTTTTCAAGGCTGCTCCCTCCCGTGAATGTTCGGCTCAACGGACACGCAGATGCATTCAGCCAAAGGTCGCCTTCGTTGTCGCAACATCTCGCGTTTATGTGCTCACCTGGGTACTCAGACTGGGTCAAGAATGCCAGCCCTTTTCCTCGACCCCACCCGACGTTGCGCTGTTCAACTCTTCGAAAATTGCGATTATTTCGAACGGAAGGTAACCTCGATCTTATGTTTAGCTGAAGGTCTTTTCACACGCATGTCAGGTGTGCTAGCTCGTGCTCGCTCTTCAGCGTTCGTGGCCGTCTTCTTTCCAAGTTTGTGCGTTCCTTGATCGGACATGCAGATCACCATGGCCAAGGAGGAGGGCGTCAAGACCGTTGTTGTGGGAGGCAAGAAAGACGTAAAGCAAGAGTATTGTGGCACCGTTGGAGGTTTGGCGTCCCTTGATCCAAGGTCACGTAGACCTGCTTTCCCTGACGCCTTCTTGCTACCCGACAGGTCAGTCGGCGGACTACTCCACCATCGATACCGAAATCAAAGTCCGTACCCTACGTTATGGCGGGACCGCATGGCTCACCGCTGGCATAGACGACCCAACTCAAGAACAGCTCGCTCGCGCCACCTGATATGTACGTCTGCCCCATACCCCGCTTTCCACCCGCGAATCAGAGCCCGTTCCCCACCACTTACTCCCGGAGAACTGATTCTAATCCCCGTTTATTATTAAATACCCCCGCGCCTTTCTCGATTGCTGATATCCGCCTGCGGTCCAGGCTAGTCAACGGGGTGCAGGGTATCACCTGGCGCCTGGGTTTCGGAATCGTGGACACGGAGCAACCCGAAGGTACGGGTCGCGCCCGTCAACGCAGCCGACGCTAACCAGCGCCATTTCTTTGGTGATATCCAGAATGGCAAGATCATTCCGCACTCAACTTGCAACTTACACCTGACCTGTGAGGATGCGGTTTTTTCCCATGCCAAGGCCCTAATCCGGTGCTTACCATTGACTTTCAGTGTCAACAACCCTGTCGCGATCTGGGAAGCGGTCACCGCGAGGTTGTTCGTCTAGCGTGGCGACGCGTGCTATTTCAGTGGCGTTCGATACTGCGTTCGCGAACTAGATACACACACATGTACATTGGAAGTCAAGTTGGGTCCACCGATTGATAGCTTGCGCTCCGATTGATAGCTTGCGCTAGCCGAATGTTCGCGGGTTATCGGGGCTATATTGAGGGTTCCCAAACCTTCGGGCCGCGCTTCTGGTGACACTGTAATTGAAATCGTCAACTTTGTTCTCCCCCGCCTCCCCCCCTGATGGCAGAAGTCAACCAAAAGTTTAATTTGGATGAAACCGTGCCCCAAAGCTTGAGGAAGCGAGTCAAAACCGTTCAAGGCAGTTATGGCGTCAGAAAATGTCAACTTAACTTCCGGCGAACTACCTCCAAGATCGATCTGTACACTGACGACATCAACTGAAAATCACAGGGAGCTGAGGTGGTTGCGGAGATTGCATTAGAAGTACATTGCAGAGGAGAAAGAGTACCACGAAGAAGATGTCCCATAAATATAATCGTAGGAATGACCGAGGGCGAAGGAGGGGTCATATGAGTCTGCTGTCATGCTCAAGTCTACGGTAAATGGAAGGAGATGGAATCTGATGGAATAGATGGAGTGTCGCGTCTAGAGGCGGGGATTCATAGACTAGGTCCGATCAGTTGGCGTAGCGGAAGGAGCCCTGGATGTCGAGTTCGGGCACGGCGACGGTCGAGAGGGGGACCATCACGTTCCGCGCGCCCATACCGACGAGCATGACTTTCCCGCCGGAAATTGCAGCCTGGGATGAATAATTATTAGGCGGGGAAGAATGGACGAGGCTGTGGACGTGACATCTGAATGCAGGGCTCGGCGTCGGTGCATTCGAAGTCGACATCGAAGCCATCCGGCTCATCAAATTTTAACAGCGCGGCCTAGACGCTCTCCTTGGCGCGCCGGAGCTGCTCGTCACTGGTCTTTGCCTTGTCCACCATCGGCAGACAGAAGGTCTCTGCCGCGAAGCCGTTGTTTTTGGCAAAGTCTAGTCGCGTCTGGTTGATATCGATGGCGACGAGCGGGAGGCGCCCATGGACTGGGCGACGGAGCACGCGAGCAGGCCGATGGCGCCGACACCGATGACCAGCACGGTCTGGCCCTTGGAGACCTGTGCTTTGCGGCCGTGGAGGTAATAATGCACTGTAAAAAAATGATTTCTTCCTCGCTGTTTCGAGCTCGCATGGGGCGTTGGACGGTGGCGGAATGGCAGGCGCAGGTGCGCGTACCATCCCAAACGCGATGCGTGCACTAACTTGAATTGTAGCAGCAGCATTATCCGACTATCTGTTGTCGGCGATCATGGTGGTCAGACAATTGTCACAGATAAGTACGCTGTTTAGCTACCGGTCGCAGATAGGTTGTTTGCTGTCCTCGCGGATGGGGCTGTTGGATATACTAGTGATCTGCCCCCAAATTAATCGCTTCACAGGGACAGAGGAAAAAGGACAAGGGGTATTCAACTGCAACAAATCATTTATCTGCAGCTCACGTTTTCGGGTCACTGTCCCAGCGCCGCTGTAGATTCTAGGCACACAGCAACTGAATTTTCACAGGCAGGGAATACGAGACAAGTACAAGAAGACAGAGCCGGGATATTTTAACTAAACCTTGTGAAAACGCTCGGAACGCCAACGCGGAAGAAGAACAAGAAGAGTGTCAGAGGTTTTTAACTGGAATCAGACGAAAAAACAGCTCAACAAGCAACGAACCGCAACATGAACCAGGACTCACCAAGCTTTTTATTCGATTCCTCGATGCGATGCGCCAGGTGTCGCGCAAGGATCGCAAGATGACGGTCAGCTTTGGCCCGGCAAAGAGAACACGCGTCGATGTCGGATGCTGAAATGTCACGTATCTTGGTCTCCACTTCGTGATGTGCGGGACGAAGATGAAGATCGGACGCTATCCCAGCCATGTGATCCTCGAACCATGCGCCCGGGACGTAATATGAGCTGCAGATTGTGGATCCCCGAGAAGGGGGTACATAGGTATCATTGCCATGAATGTGTCGGCCGCATGGCCGCCCGCCGTGACCATCTGGATCCCACCATACAAAGGTTTCTGATTTTTTGAAAAATGGTTCATCATTCCAATAATCAGGGATTTCGCGGCGAAGACGCTCCTGCCTGACGATTTCCTGGACCTCAATACGACATAAACGATGAAAGTCGTAAAGCTCGTGAGCATCCGCCCAGCTGAGGAGTTTCATCTCGGGGAAAGCGGGAGTTGCGGCGCGAATGGACTTTAGCGTGGACAGAGCCGCAGCTCGGGCAAGCATACGTAGCCCGTGGAGCCGTGCGATAGCGAACAGCCGGTGAGGGTGAGCATCAACGAGTGCAGGGTTCTGCAACATCTCGTTCATTAACCGCTGCACACCGAGGAACTGGTACTTGTATGCCGCCTCGTGTACGGCCACAATTTCGTCAAAGTCCGCCGTTTCAAGGGCGTACTGGCCCATCGATTGTGCCGGGTACGCGAGACGGAGCAGTCCATGTACCACGCCATCCGGCTCAGGCATCACCAGGACCGGAATTCCGTCCCGTGAAAGGTCGTTGGGATCAGCATTGCCCGGCGCAGGCCCAGGCAATCTGAACATATCGTCGAAGAAGCCAGAGACCATTTTCAGCATCCCTTTGTGGACGTGAAAATCGACGTCATCGCTAGAGCGGAGGATGAAGTCGGGAGTGCAGTGATTGTCTAGGTCAGGCTTGCCGGAGAAGGGTGCTGGGGCATCGCGGATGGGTGTAGGCCCGTCAGACATGGGAAAAGGAAAGAAGTTTAGTAACACGTGGTGCACATGCGGTAAATTAGTGTTGCCGCGGCTCGGCTTACATAGTAATGCGCTACGGACTTCTCCCCTCCTATGCTCGCAACGCCAGCCCCGCGCGTGGTCCCAGATGACGTGCCGATGTCCCTCATGGATTCTCCATTCTCAGCGGTGGCATCGCGTCCTCGCCGCAGGCAGCGATGGGGCGCAAGTCGTGGATGCGAGTACTTAGCTTTCCCATTCCCATTGCAGTCTTGTTCCGCCGGGGCATGCTCCCATACACCGACTTGTCGGACACGCTCTGCCCCTCGTCAATTGCGCGACTCCGTAGTGATGGCCCCTGCGCTTGGGATGGAGCACCAAGTGTCAGGCGAGCTGGACGTGTCGGCGGCGGGCTCGCCGTCCTCCGCGCACTATGGAGCTGGCGCAGGTTGAAGTTCAACAAGCCGTAGGTTCATTAACGCCTTTCAACCTATTTTGAGTTCATTTTAGGTTGATTAGATCTCAACCTATGGCGTAGGATGTATGTCAACATATATGTTTCAACCTACCTTGGACTTAATTTCAGCACCTTACAACTGGCGGCGTGATCAACCTATACCCACAGCTACCTAGAATAGGTTGAATATACCCCACACTTCATTTCAACTTCGGATAGAATACAAATACTATTGTCTACTATTCATCATCTTCCCCAAGCCACTCTGCACGTGCAAGCACACCACTGCGATCGATGATTGCCCAAACATCACTCGTGTCTCGGACTCGTCCTACAAGAGCCTGAAGACTTGTGATATCAATAACATCCAGATGTCCATGCCGCGAATAAAAATGAATGTCGAGCCCGCGGAGTTGGGCATCCTGTGGGTCCAAGACGCAAGCACGAACAGCCGCAAATATGTAGGTGGTGGGCTCCCGAATTTTCAACAGCGCGCATGCCTCGGGAAAGTGAACTCGGTAAATGTGAGTGAGCTGACCGTAGAATGTCTGGAGCTCCAATTCTGGTGCGCGGCGCTTGAACCGGGCCTGTTTATCGACAAGCATTTCGTACTGGAAGCCAATTATTTACTGAGTTGAATGGTGAGTCGAATGGTGGACATGCGAACTCACCCGAACGTATGTGGCGTCCCTCGAATCCTCCGCAGTTGTTCCCAATGAACACGATCGCATCGTGTCACCTTCTTCGGAATCAACCCGTCGAACCTTGCCCCATTCCTCAACATCAGCCGTCTTTAGAGCAGTATTCACATCCCGCATCGATGTACCCGAACGTGTGGAAAGAGCGGCAGCGATTGTCTTGATTTGCGCTGCATCTGGTCTGGTCGGCGACTTCGGAGGAAGGAGAATGCACGAGGGATCTAATAAAATATCGAAATTCAACATGGATCTCGCACAACGTTTCGGCAAACAGAGCACGTACACATAGGATCAGAAAATGAGCCAGGGATCTCGGCGCGGGGCTCCGTGAGGGAGAGCTCCTCGAAAACGTTGTACAGGGTCTTTATTTGAGTGAGCTGAGCGGTCTCTAGAACATGCCGGTCCATTGAAGCCCAGGGAAAACGACGACTTCGGATTCCGGGTTGAATGCTTCCGCAGTATCGTTCCATAGGGAAAGCCCAGTAGCACCAGACCGGACCCGTGAATGAAATACTAGATGCGATGTGGAGAAGCCCGTGGATTGTCAAAGGACAGATTGGCAATCGTTCGACGTCGTACTGAAAGTAGATTCTGCAAAACAAATCAATAAACAAAATTTATGAAAGCAACCATCTCATACGCCTCATATCGTCGCACCCAGGCAATAAATCCGGTCCTGACTGTTTCGATTTCTGCGTCGGTTATCTCAAATTGAAGGCAAATGTTCAAGAGACGGACGAGGTCGATGAAATGATGGTAATACTTGGCGCTGCGGAATTTGCGTCGAAGGAGAACTGGGCCCAGGTAAAGCGTCCAGAAAGACCACATCTCGGCCGAAACATTTGGGCGATCCTTGGCGATATTAGGGACCCGACTACCATAGGCAGAGGGTATGCTATCCGCCGCCGCTGATGTGCGTGATGCGATGGCCTCCCAGATAGCTTTAGCCAACTCATACTCGCCGTCGCCTTCGTCGAGACCCTTGAATTCACCGGTCCACAGAAGAATGAGGTTCTTGATCAAGTTCTCCCAGATGAGGTGCATGAAGTCGAATGGGAAGGATCGTGGGAAAGAGAGCGACTTGAGAAATGAGAGGATGGGTACACCCTTGACCCCGTACTTTTTAGCGAGCCGTTCCGCCTGTGCTGTTGTCAGCGCAGCCTCCACCTCTTCGCCTTGGGCGATTATTTCAGCCTCCGAGCGCAAAGGAAGATTTTCAGCGTCGTAAACCTGGATGGCGTTCTCATCACGCTGTACGTCCGGATGGCAGTAGCGATCCAGCGGGACGTAGTGGGCAGTGGAGCGGGAGCCGGGAACACGCAAGCCAATTATTTTACACATGCGGCATGGAGAAATTCCGTTGTGGCCCTTCATGCGCATGAACATGGAGACCGCGGGTATGTCACCGAACACAAGGATGAGGTAAGCGCGCAGAGAAAACAATTTCCCTGACAAAATGTCGAAGGCCCGCACGCCCACGGAGAGTTGGAGTAACTCCTGCACGAAGGGCCACAAGAATGAGTCAGAGTCTTTGGGCTTGTATGGGCCCGGGATGACGCCGAGAGCGAGGATAAATGCGAGATGGAACCGGATGTCCGGAGGAAGATCGTAGTCGAAAAGAATGAGTGGCCAGGCTGTCTTTTTTCGACGTTTGAACGGGGCAAATCCATCCCATGATGCACCCAAGGCGACATCGCGTGGATCCGAGAAGTATTTATGCTTGTACTTCTTCCCGTTTATCTCGACATTTCTCTTGCAGAGAGAACGGTAATGGGCCCCATCAAAAACATCTGTGGTCGTTCCCGGTGTATGTTGGTGCTCCGCGCGATACTGGTGTTTCTCGGCGATGTCACGGTTTCCGGCAAACGCTACGAGTCGGGGAATAATGGGGATATATGTGAACTTTTTGCGAGCTTTCCCATTAGCGCGCCAACGGGGCTCTTTGCAGTACGGACAGCTCGTGAGATCTTTATTTGGGCCGGCGTAACACAGACACGAATTTGAGCAGCAATCATAAATCTCGGGTTTGAATCCCGCAAGGAAATTAACCCGTGCGCGTAGAGCATCGAGTTTAGGAAGTGGCGGGGTCTGTGGGAATGCGTGCGGGAGTTTTTTAAACGCTCTGTCCGTTGTGTTCGTCTGGACCTTGTACGAGAATGCCCGGCAGATAGCTAGATCGTACGCGGAAAGTTTATGAGCTGAATAACGGAGAACAACCCTCAACATTTGAACAGGTACAACGAAATTGATCAACACACCAATAGCTGCCGCCTCAGCTTCGTACGACTCCCCGAGCTTATCCCACTCCGCAAGACCGTCGGTTGGTGCTTTGAAGGTATCCCAGTCAAATATATCTGGGTCCTGTTCCGGATCTTCTGCGTCACTATCCTCTTCACGGACATCTGTATCACCTTCATCGCTACCCGCGCCATCGTCCAAATCGTCCTCGGAATCGGACGCCTCGGGAGGCAAAGAAGACTGACGTATGGAGCGGGGCGGAAGGAGAACTACCGAGACGAAAGCGTCCTCAGGCTCGAGCTCCTCGGCATGAAGACCATCCCCGGCGCTCGAGCTCGTGTCCCAGTGAGCATCGGAATCAAAGGGCATTCCAACATCTTCTGGCCCTGGGGATAACGAGCGATCGCGAGTACCGGATGGCCCAGCCTCAGCATCCTCGGCCTCAGAGCTGGGAGCAAAGACACGACGCTGGCGCGAGGGATAGAAACCACCCGGCTCGGCGTATGGTTTGGCATTGGCGGCTCGGCGGTGTTCTCGTTCCCGTTTGCGTGAAACCATTTCACCGCAGCAAATGCACAAGGTTTTGGGAGCCATTTGGACGGGCAGGAGCAGACATGGACTTTGCGCAAAGGGAGTATATTCACAGAGGCGGTGCGCGCCATGTGCGCGCGCGGTCGGATCATGATCAACTTTGCACAAACAAAAAATTTCAAATCCAAGCTCTGACTCGATCCCCCATCTCCCGTCGCACCCCCCACTCTGAAAGCATCGTTAGCAGTTGCCCAGCAGTCAATTATGGCTCACAGACAGCCCACCAACGCGCCTGAAGCATCCAGGCGAGCCTCTCACCGCAACAAAACTGTCGCGCCTGTGCAGGATGAGAACCAGCACTCGGGCCGGAAGGTCGCCCAGAACGCGTCGAAAGCGTTATCGGACCGTCTCGCCACCCATATCGACCCCTACAGCGATGAGATGGAGACCAAATTCAATATTGAAGGCTCTACTATCCAGGATGTCGTGTTTTTACGGCAGAGCAATGACCTAGCCGAACGTGCGTGTTTCTTCAGCCAACCGGGGATGAATGATGACTTACCTGTTCCAGAGAAAATCCAGGAGCAAGCGGCAGCCAATGCTGCCCTTCAGAACGAGTTGGCGGCGCTGAGAGCGCGCTTCGGTGCCGATCTTACCAACCAAGGACATGATGATGCTGATGCTGATGCGGGGGGTGATAAGCACGACGTGATCTCTGGTGCGCCGTGCTATATCTTTCAATGGAATTACTCACCAAGCAATACCCCAGCGGAGCTCGCGAAGGCGAAGGCCGCCAACGCGGAGCTCAGGAAACAGGTCCAGATGCTCACCACGGACAGGGACGGTGTAGACGACAGCACCGTTGAAATGATTCCCCGTCCTGCCGGTTCGGCGGGGAATAACTTCAATATCCAAGACGCAATGGGCTTGGGCCAGAACGAAAAGGACCGCGAGCTGTACAAGGCGCTAATGGTGAGCGCACTCTTGTTCTGCGATAGGTACTGACCTAAATAATCCTAGCGCAATACGCGTGATCTTGTGCTGCAAGCCGGCATCAATTGGGAACTCGCTTGGGCGAAAACACCGGCGGAGGCAAAGGCCAAGCTTTACGCGGTGGTAAGCGACCTGAATCCTCTAGAATATGTAACTCACTGTTCATCCCAAGGCACGTGAGCGTCACCCCATTCTCAAACGCTACGTGAACGATTGGGCGACCGAGGAGCTCGTGAAGCAATACATCAAAAACAAGCGTCGCCACGGGTATCGGAAAGGCTGGCTCGAACCGCCCGCTGAGTACTCGTACCTCAAGGCCAACTCTGCTAAACGTAACCCATCAGCTCCCCGCGGCCGCAAGAACCCCAAGGTCGCCGTCACCGCCGCGAAGAAAATCGCCAAGAAGAAGAAAGATGTCGCAGGCAAAGCGGGCGTATCCGGCAAGGTCGCGGCGAAGGCGAGGCCGAAAGCGAAGCCGAAGAAGGCGGTGGTGATTGACGACGATGACGAGAGCATGTCCGACGGTATTGGCAGCGAGCATGGCGGTCGTGGAGGTGCGGACGACGACGAGGACTGAGGTGCGAGCGTGTCCGAATCAATCAATTCGGCATTCTGACAGCTCGACAGCCCCATTTGGATATCCCCCTGTCCAGTTGCCGGGGCGAACAGTGGCCGCTGGTGCTAGATTATTGCGCAGCGCCGCCATTTAAATATTTATTTATATATGCTGCATTTCAACCTAGACAACTTGTTTTTTAGCCCGATACTGAGAGTGAATTTATGGTTGAAAATACACCGGCCATTTGCTGTTAATCAACCTGGAGGCCCCGGCGAAAATCAGCCAGTTATAGGTTAAGCATAGGTTACTCAATTTGCCCTATGACAGGATGAAATTAAGCTGAATACCACATTTGGGAGTAGGATGTTTTGGACCCCTAATAGGTTGCGATTCAACCTGCATTAATCAACCTATAGCCCGGTAGAAACCAACCTAAGGCCGGTGAAATATAACCTAGATCCGGCTGAAAGACATCCTATCGCAGGTCGAAGTATAGGATATATTTCAACCTGCGCGGCCCCCTCAGAGGCGCCTACCTCGCAACTCCCTTTGACACACCTCACGTGCTGTCACTGCCGCCTATGCAGGCTGTATCACCCCTCTCCCGATGCACCCCCCGCTGTCTGTTCATGACTCTGCGTGTGTGGCCGCGGCTCCCTTCCACGCCACGTAAACCCCATCGCGCCGGCAGCCGCGGCCTCTACCGGCGACACGCCCGCGCTACTCTGTGCGGTTGGCTCGGCTCCATCTCAATGCCAGAATACGGCAGTACAACGCTTTCTCCGGCTCCCTTTCATCCCGCGGCGGGCAGTCGGAGTCGGTTCCGTGCAGCAATCGACGTCGAGCGTGGATGGACTTCATTGCGAGGGACTGAGGGCGGACGTGCTGGCGGGCGGCGGGTTATACCTCATCCGCGGCGATGAAGGGATCCGTGCGGAGCGTGGGCGGTTTACGCACACGAGGGATCCAAATCCTTGCGACGCTCAGAGTCGCGGGTATTGGGTACAAATCCTGCAAAGATCGTGGATGGCAAGATCCTTCCTCGCCTGCGAACACTGACCATGACTTTCGACGCCACCGCGCTCCTCACTCCCAGTCCTCCCGTCTCCCATCGCCATCTGATAACCATGGATGTCCAGCTTTCGCCCATATCGACCCCGAGTCCTGTCGCGCGCTTCCTCTCCGAAATCTTTCCGAACCTGTGGACTGTTGCCACCGATGTCGATCACGACCCGGGGATCCCAGAAACGTCGAAGCGGCAGCTGCCATCCACTCGCAGTGTCGGCTGGTGGAGGCGCTGGTTCCGGCAGCGCGCAAAGAAGGGTTGGTGCGCCTGCATGATCCTGTATCATAAGTCATTCACTGGTGCTCGTTCTCGACAAATAATATTCTGTTCCGTTCCAATGCATTCCTTTCTCGCGCTCTAAACGGCACATCGCTCTCCCAGGTTTCGTGCCTGTGGCTGGGGAGCGTATCTAAGTATGGAAATTTTTATCGGTGAGGAAATCACTCGAACTCAAGGCAGGGTTGTCGTTCGATCCACTGACAATTTATTCTCCTTTTGTAATGTACCTCCGAGTCACTGGCCACACGTTCGTTTGAATAATCGGTAAATGGTGAGATGAAGTGGACCCTTTGATTGCACGCAATCGCTCCCAGAGCTGGGACTCTGCTCAAAGATCGCTGAGTGTTTATATTACATTCGTATCCCTGCCATAATCTGGGCGAACATATTCCAATGGGTCGGAGCGGAATGCTTCACTCGGTCATAGTAGATTGTAAATGAGATTATATTTCAACGCCAATAGCGAGGAAGTAATGCTAGTGTATGTAGTGTTTTTGGGTTATCTAGTTTCCGACGAGCACCGCGCAACGCGTCCAGTTTTACGTCCGGTACGTGGAGAACTGGCTCGTCGCGCGAGTCATTTGTCCTGCCGTGAACTGAGTCATGCAGGCGTCGGAGGAGTAGTCCATGAAGTTGGCTGTGCGTCATGAATTAACATGGATTCGAAGAAGGTTGAAAGGTAGGGTACTCACTAACGGGATCCGCCCCGGGGAAGCTCGAGCCCGTGCAGGTGTCACGGTTGGATGGGCAGCCGGAAGCGGCAGACTGTTCGGCGGGGGTGTCGGCGACGTAGTCGCCTGCACTGGACGAACCAGACCCGGCGCAGCCACCCTGGAAAGTGTGGTAGAGTCCGAGCCAGTGACCAGATTCGTGGGTGAGAGTCTGCGATATAAAGTTAGGATGCCTGTGAATTAAGTGCGAGAAAATCGACTCACGCGTCCGAGATTGTAGCCGGTCGAGGAGCCGCCGGGGACACTGGAGAAGAGGATGACCTGAAAAAGCGCGGTCAGAATTGAGCAATGATAGCAACTGAATAGCTTACAATTTCGTCATCTTTCGGAGCTTTGCTGTACGAAGACGGGAACGTCGAGTAGCCGAGGAGACCGGCGCCGGAGCCCGAAGTGAATCTGCAGAAAGTTAGGTGGTGCTAATCAATGCCAAGCGTTTCCCATACCCAACAGAGTACACGTTGAGATCGCCCTTGCCGCCCTGCCGAGAAGCTTTCATGGCAGTCTGCTGGGACGTTGAGGGCCCGGCGTTGTTGAACCAATCCGCGTTGACAGTGCGGGTGGTGCCAGCGAGGGTCCATGCGATGTTGCCAGCGTAGTCTTTGTTCATGACGCTGATTTGATTCGCAATATGGGAGTCTCTGGAGGGAAAGTGAGCCGGAGAGGAGCGTTGGAGTGGAAGGTGACTCACGGAATGTTTCCCCCCGCCGCGGTAGAATCTTTGCTTATGACGTGCCAATATACCTGGAACGCGCTGTTAGCCAAGGCGTTGCACGAAGAGTGTGAATAAATACCTTGACCGCCGCGTTCGAAATCTTCGCCGTCTGGTTCCGGTGAGCGTCAAAGTGCCTCTCGGCGACGACGATGTCTTCGTTGTCAATGTGGGTTGCACATCCTCTGAAAAATCGGTTAGAACTAGGAGAGAAATGAAACGAAGTAGAAACTCACTTGTGTCTCCCAATGGTGGGACCCCCGAGGACGAGCGAGGAAGCAAGCAAGAATGTAAGAGTGGTGGTAAGCATTTTTGAGTTTGTTGGAGAGATATGGGGAACAGCCCATGGAAAGGAGCCCTTTATACACTCCAGACGAGGGGGCTTTTTTCATGGGCCTTTGAGTCCAGGACATCCGCACCCAGTCGAGAGCAGTCTGGAGTGTGCGGATAACTGAGACCAGGGAGTCAGGAATAGGGGTGTCTGAGACTGCTGCAAGCTTCGAGAAAGAGAGAGAGATGCCCGTTCTAGATGAGATTTACCGGAGGCCGGTCGAATTTGAGAGCCGTGCAAACAACTCCGGGCCCAGGGGCTGATTGGGATTCGAGGTGGCAGTGCCTTGTTTTCGATGTTTTTTTGTGAATCAGGTACCTTGAAAACAGCACCACCAATGAGACTTTCGGGGGTGAGATAATCTCTGTCAGTAGAATTCTCCGTGTGTGCCGCCTCCTCGTCGGCTTCCCGGTCGAGAGAATCCGTACCCGCGTCCTGATAGGCCGAGGCCGCAGACTTGGATTTTGCCGTCCTCTTCTCTTCCGTGGTGACAGCACCAATGGCCTCAAGCAACTAGCAATTCAAAGTTAAAAACCGAAGTAAGAGGATATTTTGACTGAACAAATACCTTGAGTGCCGATAAATGAATAGTATGCGGGCAGCGGCATGCATCGCATTCGACCATCGGTCGCCGAAAATCTGACACCTTCCTTGCTACAGTGTCTGGAAAATGGCGTTGGGCCTGCCAGCATACAAGGCACCTGTCCGCCAACAACAAGCACACGTTTGTCGAAATTTGAAATTACATACTGACACCCGTCAACCCGTCGACGGCCGGGGCCGGGTGTTCCCGTTGACGGGTCTACCCGTCCCGTACCCGTCCGTCACGAAACAGTATCTTATCGCTTGTCGGACGGGTCCCGTCGCCGTCAGACGGGACCCGTCGCCGTCGCTGACGGGGACGGGTCGGAGCCCTAGGTGGCACGCCTAGGGACGAAGGCTGAGCATTGACGAAGTCATGGAAACTTTGAGGGAAACCCAAGATTTAGCACGTCAATTTGGCGGAGCTCCATGCAGGCGAAATATCAAGCAGGCAGGCGCATACGCTGGGACGCGAGCTTCAATGAGTTGACGGAGAGAGAGAGATTGATAAGCCTAGTGGCAGTGCATCGGATCATTCCGCGTGCGCGCGTCTTGCTCCCTCCCTCGACATGGAACCACGGGTCCAACCCACTGGTAATCCAGGAGCTCTTGGACCACTGCATTGGGTTCCCCCGTTGTTCGACCCCCCGATATCAGGAACTGTGCCTTGGTTTCGCGGAGTTGGGTAAATGCAGCCCAGTCTCACATTTTCCAAGAGATCCGCATCGCAGACATTTCACCGACGAATGATCGCTGGCCAAAGCTGCAGGAGATACTGCAGACGTCCCCACATTTCATCCGGTTTACCCAGGCTTATCCGCCGGCTCCGCGTCCATCAAGACCCGCTTCCACTTAGTGGAAGTCTTCGCACAGCCCTGCAGTGTCCCATTCACACATCTCCGGGATGTTTCGATTCGCAGATACTCCCAGGTTACGCTCGAGTGTGCGATTGCAGTGCGGTAGCTTTTCGGCCCCACGATCCGATGCGTGAAGCTATAGTGTGAATTCGCGCAACCGTCAATCTTACTGCAGATTTAGGAGCGTTGTAGTCACGTCAGACATTTCGAGATCTTCTGCGTCCAGGATACTCACAGTGCACCAACACCCATCCCACATGTCCTCTCCATTTCGCGTATCTGCCTGGAGTCTCTGGAGATCGGCTACTTGTTTGTCTCGGACGACTGGCTCGCACCCGATCTCTCTGCCTTCGACCTGTCAGAGCTCAAATTCTTGCGCCTCAATGCCAACATGCAGGTCCTCCGGGCGCAACCGTTTGCTCCTTCCCTCGGAATGATCACAGCCCTCGACTTCTACGCGACGGTAGGAAAGTTCCACAAAGACAGAGATTTGTTCGTTCATGCGTCTACACAGTGCGGTGGGAGGATCATCGATCTCGGGTTACTCCCTCAGCTTGTCCTCCTGCGCATGTTCGCCATGAACGTGGAGGCGGGCGAAATGATGCTCGACACTGCCCTCTCCACGATCACGCAGTTAAACCGCAATCGCAGTATCACAATCCATTCCACGAACCCCAGTCTCTACGCCGAACTAGACACCAAACTGGCGGATCTGCCTATGCACCATGCGCTTACCGTTGAACTTGCTATGGGTGATCCTCGGTATGGCGTGATAGCGCACATGCATCACTTCCCTCGACTACTCGCCAAAATATGGTCCGAATCGTGACCAGCTGAGTGGGCTACTTGATTTTCCATCCCAGATTGAACGCGTGGAGCGTAAAGTGGGCAGTGAATGGTTGTTGGTGAGGCTTTCATTTCGAGGATTCGTCTGTGCAGTTCTCAGATTATCGCAAGATCTTAGCGGTGATCATCCCTAACATCGGCCGACCTGTCGCTTCATGGTGACGGCCTTTACGGAGCTGTCATGTATTTTGCTTTCCAACGAGTACCGCCACCGTACTGTGTCTGCTATTCTTCCACGTGACGTTAGTTGAAGGTTGAAATCAGTAGTACGATTCTAGGACATCGCTGTGATGCTCTAAAATTTAAGTCGTTGCCCCTGAACTTCCTTGGCAAATACATCCACTCCTCTTGGCATTCGGATCCCCCATATTTACGTGTTTGCGGGGTTCCGAGCTGAGCTACGCGGCGCACTTCAACGACGCACGCTGAATGATGCGTTTCAGAAATGTATATGAGCAATCTGTCTGGGGTTGCTTAAATAACGACAAGTCCTCCCTCCCTACTCTCACCTCCCTTTCGTCCCTTTCCAACTTCTCTCCCGCAGGACGGCCCTTCGTATCTCTTTTCACTCGTCTGCACCCTTTTCGTCCCAGTCAACACATCCTCTCCCTCATCATGGTGTCTCAACTATACGTCTTTGTCTCCCTGGCTGTGCTCTTGGTAGGCCACGCTGCTGCCACCCCAATCCCTATGGCTAGAGCCGTGAGTCGGCTGCTCCCGCATAAACGAGGTTCACATTCTAACCCCGTACCATCCAGATCTACACGCGCCAGGGTGAGGAGGTCCCCACCATGGCCCGCGCACGTGAAATCATCACGATGCCCGAAGAGATGGCGGTCACCGCGCCGGACGGTATCCTCAAGGTCTACGAGCGCCGGGCGGATCCCATCCCCGCTAAAGTCGCCACATGGTAACGGTCATCAGCATGGTTGGGCCATTCTGTTCTCCTCCGCCCGTTGATTGCTGATTCTGAATGTGCTTCAGACAACTATCAATTGCATTTTGGGGATTTACGTTGACGAGGTGCTAACGAGGTACTGGACCTTGTGGCGCACGGACGTGTAATACTATCGTGGATTGTGGTATTTCATGTGTTGTGTTAGATTTGAGCATGAATCGAGTGCGAGAGGCATCCATCAGCGACGGGAAGGGTGGTGCATGATGCACGAACACGTACTCATGCGAGCCAGCGGTATACAAGAGCCATCGTAGACCATGTTGGTCGCCGTCATCGATTTGCGCCTGGCTGCCTTGTAAGAAGGACCGGGGATTCGATTCCTCCCGACTGAATGATTAACGGCAC
This sequence comes from Mycena vulgaris, assembly GCA_029204335.1. Taxonomy (NCBI): domain Eukaryota; kingdom Fungi; phylum Basidiomycota; class Agaricomycetes; order Agaricales; family Mycenaceae; genus Mycena; species Mycena vulgaris. The sequence continues at coordinate 165,469 of JARGYA010000120.1, forward strand.
TGCCCTTTTTCGTCTTAGTTCCCGTTATCCTCCCTAGCCATTCATACGTATGCAACCAAGATCAGAACCCATGAAACAAGGCCGTCGTAGACCATGGCGGTCAACCTCATTCCATAGGCAGGAAAGAGGAAACCGGGGGTTCGATTCCTCCCGACGGAATGATTGACGGCGCTGCCCTTTTTTCGTCCTAGTTCCCGTTATTCTCCCTAGCCATTCATACGTATGCAACCAAGATCCGAAACCATGAAACAAGGCCTTCGTAGACCACGGCGGTCGACCTCATTCCATAGGCAGGAAAGAGGAAACATGGGTTCGATTCCTCCTGATGGCATGATTTTGTAGTATCCTGTCCTGCTTCGTTTTGGTTCGTGCGATTCTCGTGGCTTTGCTTCATTCCTCACCTCTTCCTATGTATACATATAGCTAAGGTCCCAACCCCATGAAGCAAGGCCGTCGTAGAGCATGGCGGTCGCCCTCCTACTATCAGAATTGTTTGAAAAATGTTGCAAGAGGGAACCGGGGGTTCGATTCCCCCCGATGGCATCGCTCCTTCGTCATGTAGTTTTTGAGAGGCGGAGAGAATTATCAATCGCATTAGATACTAGTATGTACACATTTAAAATACAGACAGTCCAACAAACGAGCGGCGTAATTTTACAAGTCCAAGTGAGTCCGAGTGCGGATCGAGCTGTCCAGCACCAGGTTTTAGTAGTAATAGTCCATCTTCGGGGCAACGTGATCTGCCCTGACACATACATAATCTGCACATAATCGGCGTCGGAACCGCTCACGCCCCACCCATCATCCTTCTTCCCTTCTCCACCCGCGCCGGATCGCGCCGCACGCGCCCCGCGAATACCGTCGCCTCCCCGCGCAGCGTGCGCAGCAGCGACGCGTGGCGCTTCGGGGGTGGGGTCGACGTGTCCATCGGCGTGAGCTTGAAGGCCGTGGGCGCGGAGGGTGGAGCGGAAGGGGAAGAGTCGAGGCTCGCGCGCGCGGGCGCTGCGAATGCAGAAGGCGGAGAGGGGGGAGAGTCGACGCTGGCGCGCGCGAACGCGGAGGGCGGGCTCGAATTTTTGGACGCAGGAGAGCGCTTGCTGAGGGAACGCGAGGCCCAGCGTACGAAGCCGGAGCCTGAGGGCTTGGCGGAGGTTGCTGAGGCGGCGGTTGCCGAGGCGGAGGTTGCTGAGGCGGGGGATTCAGGCGGGGTGCTCACGCTGCTGCTCGAGGGCGTGCTGGAGCTCGAGGTAGAGTTGGAGCTAGATGGGGAGGCCGTAGTCACGGGGGGAGAGGAGGGGGCGAAGTGCGGGCGGACGGCGGCGATTACAGATGCGAAGGGGGCGACGGTGGGGAGGGCTCGGTAGCCGGCAGAGGCCGGACGCCTGGGCCAATGAGCTGCGTGGGGAAGTGCTTGTCGGGCGGGGGCGCGGCGGAGGCTGGCGTCGTGGAGGGTGCCGCAGAGGTGGACGCCGTGGAGGCGTCGGATAATGGGAGTCCCATAGAGTCCGCATCAACGCCCGGTATCGATGCATGCGAATCCGAGTGAGCACTCGGCGTCGAGGGCGGCGCTGAAAAATAGCCCTGCGTGGGCGTGAGATCCGGCGTCGGCGCGCGTGCTTAAGTCGCTAGCCGCGCTCCCGTCGGTGTTTATGGGGTATGGCGCGTGCACGCTGAGGTTCAAGTTGGCTTTGGCGACGCGGGCTGTGTTCGCTTCGGAAACGGGGGCTGCAGAGAAGAAATATTAGTTCATGGGAACAAAACAAAAGGCAGCGAGAGAAAATAGAATGCGGGATGATATCTCGAGCGATGATTTATGTGTCAAAAAATGAATGGGAAAGACTGTACGTACGGAAATAAGAGGCCACAGCTGGCGGGAGATGCGCTTTCGCGTTCGGGATGGGCGCTGGAACACTTGGTAGGTAATTGTTTGCCGCAGTCAACAGGCCAGGCGCCTGAGGGCCACGGTTGTCCCATTTGTTGCTCAAAAAGACGACGCTATTGCGGGTAGCCACCTGGGACCTCGATTCCGGGCGTCGATGGAGACGACGTGAATGGGGGGGGCTTTGGAGGGCGCGGATGCGCGCTCGTTGAGGCGGAGACTGGGTTGGAAGTGGAGGTGGGAGGAACGGACATGAGGGACCAAGATGGGCGGGCGACGCGCGTGGGGGGAAGAGAAGCGTGATGGGAGACGGCTCCTTGGATCTCTTATACCAACGATGGCGAGGCCTAGGCGAGCTCCATGGTGTGGCGCGGCGTGCATGACGTCGGGAATTCAACCGACACGTGCTCATAACTCCGATCAAAGTTGGTTCCCACGGTTACGGTTGGTTTTCATGGGGTTTAGAAAGAATTTTTACGCGAGTCTAATCGATCGCGGGTACCGAATACTGCTCAGGCAGATGGTCCGACATTCTTCGCGCAGAGAAGCTGGAGAAATCCGAGCGAGCCCGGTCTGAATTCGCCTCTTCCAGTAAAAAATCACAAATCTTGCTAATTCACAGGATCGAACGGGGATCATCCGCAGCATATTCTACTCCATCTAATGAGCGCAATATACTACCAGGTGGTTCAATAATCGTATTTCTCGGGGTTTTATAACCTCGATTCCGATCTTTGTTTGTCGAGCACTGAAACTGCTTTTCTGGATGTTACAGACGAACGAACACAAGTAAATCCCATCAGCTAAAAATTACAACCCTCCTATGCATTTGTTCTCACCTCGGACTCCTCCCTGATCCGCATCCCCCGATTGCGCCCAATTTCTCTGAACGCCCTGGCCTAAAAAGCCATCCGCACTGGACCAATCACCTGAGCCCGAGTCGAACGAGGACCCCTCTGTATGCGCAGTCAACTCTGTCACAGATATGTTCCGCAGATGCACGCCAATGTGCTGCTGGTTGCTTCGCTCGCCTCATTTCACCAATCAATATGAAAGACTGATTTTATGCAGAATAGAGGAATGTAGGCAATTGGAAGGGAGTCACACTCTGGAAAAAGGATAGCATAGTCAAGGGCGTATCCAGCTGACCCCGATTCGAACGAGGAGCCTCTGGAGCGTACGTGTTAACCGCCGTTGTATGTTCTGGAGATGCACACCAATGTGCTACCAAGCGCTATACTCACTCCCGTTCGTCAGCCTACATGAAGGACCGATGTTATGCAGGTGGTGATTCTCGCGTGCACTGAGGAGGGATATCCTCAAAAATTACCGCAGTCATAAATACAATGCAACGGACTCTCGCTCCCCGTCCCCAGCGCTAAAAGAAATTCTCAATGCAATGGTTCATTCACCTGACCCCGAGTCGAACGGGGAATCTCTGCAGTATACGATTCAATGGTCGCTGTATGCTCCGCAGATGCACACCAGTTTGCTAAGTACCAGGTGCCGTACTCACTTTCATTCTTCAGTCCATATGGAGGACCGATGTATGCAGAACAGAGGGGATACAGGCAACTGGAGAAGACGCAACAAGATATCAAATGAATGCAGTATCCATCTGAGCCCGATTCGAAGGGGCGTCTCTGCAGTGTTGTGTACACGGCAATAATGTGCTCCGCGGATGTACACCAATGTGCGACCAGGTGTCGTACTCACCTCAGCTCGTTATTCCGTATGAAGGACCAATTTTATGCAGCCTGCGATTCATCTGAAGGGAGTTTACACTGCCGCCAGCGATTACATACGAGATGCGGGTGTTTGGATGAGGACCGTACCAATGCCAACAGTCTCGTCGTCCATAAACGTTACAATGAGCTCGAAGCTCTTATTTATCCATGGCGGCCCGGGTATCCGCTCCCCTGAGATTCATGAGTCCATTGTCAGTCAGATCTTCAGACGCGAATTCAGAGAGCGGACACGACAAGCGACAAGGGGGTCCATACGATCCAGATACCAGCCATAGTTCCCAGGAGGTAGGGCACCGTTCGAGTCAGGGTCAATGATAGGACCCCTTGGCGACATGGAATACGACATGATATCCCGAAGATCTACTTTCACTGGGCAAAGGAAGAATTCCTGCGAATATCCTCTGAGGTGCGCCTAGCGTCGAAGAGTCGCATTTGTGGCTGGTGTCAAGTTTTGATTCAAGCCTGACCAGTGGACCAGGGAATGGAGAAATTCTTGAGAAGTTCGCACCAACCGAGGACAAGTTGAATGCGGTGAGGTCCCATCGGCGCAAAGAAGAAAGTGTCCCGCTGCTATAAAATCGTGAGGTACGAGTGAAATTTGTTGTAGTGTCTGTTTATAAGAGACTATCATAATCCCGCTGCAGCTCCGTAAATTTATCTAGGAGGATGTGGCCATGGGGGTCCACATCTGGGAATCACACACGGCTACAGGGTGCTATAGAGAGGTTAGTAGAGCAGTAGATGTGTAGCCATGTCCCCTATATAATAGAGCTCATAGACGAAATATGGTAGAGCGGTAGAGCTATGTAGCACACGTGTTTCCATGCCAGACCTCGGCAAAACGTGTTCGCTTGGCTGATATTGTTCCGAATCAATTGGAATATTGAAAGCGAGATGGGGAGAAACCATAAATTCTAGCAGCTACTCAAACAGTGTATGGGGAAAGGTATATAAGGGAGTCGAACGATCCCATCCGGCATCGGCTGCGGAATGAGACGACCAGTGAAAGACACGCCATAAGAACTAGAACCAATGTAGTCAGTAATGAGGGAGGAAAACATGCAGAAAATCACACCTGATGATTTATGCTACCCTTTAAGTTGTGAAAAAAACACGCACACGCGAAAGCGCCATACCACACGCGGAAATGATCTGGTGGTGACGACTAATCACAGAAGGTTGACAACGGAGCGAGCATCAGAACACAGCTGCAAGGTGAACCTAGGGACTTGAGAGCGGCTTGGGAAGATTGAGGGCCAAGATTTCGAGGGCATTGAAGACTTGAGATGACTTGAAGGTTGCGTGAGGGTATCCAGGCAGCCCAGGCTTGAGATTGCGGCATGTACTCCGGGGGATTTACAGGTAGATAAGAAGGGATGACTCGGAGTGGAAGCGGAGATGATGGGGGAGGGGAAGAAAGAGTGGGTGATGGCGGCGTCGACTCCTTGAGTTTTCGTCAAGTCCAGCCAGGCACCATCAGCTGCGCATGTGCTTCTGATGATGTATGTGAAACAGAGTCGCTACGGGCAGCTACTGGGCTCCGTGAATGCGCGTTAGAGAGCGCACCTCTACGGTTGCGCGACGCCGTCTACAGCGCTCTACCGAGAAACCTCGGCTCTACCCGGGGCTACCTCGTGACCGGCTGTCTACCGCGCGGACCCGGCCTCTACGTGCTCAAAAGGTGTTTCCAGATGCAGGGGGCCTTCAGAGTGGGATAGGTCACAGCTGGCGGTAGAGAAATTGGGTTGGTTGACGTCGTCCGAAACCATAGGTTCTTGCGCTGCGTGTGGTTCGTGCGCAATGGCTGATAACGCGTCAAATATCACTCTGCGTGCTTTATTTACAGCACACGCGACATGTCCACGTGATTCTCTTATCAAAGCGGCCGTGATGCTGGACCTGATTTCGCTGATTTCGCCCGAGTAAGCGGAGTCACGCTGGCTTGAAATCTAGCGACGAAATCTGCGTCGAAATCCGCGAAATCTGGCTACTGTGAAACTCCCTAATAAAATTTGAGTTGGTACCTCGATTTCCGATCCGAATTTCGAATTGTCGCTGGACAATTTGGCTGGAGCTTTTAGTCTCTCATAGACAGACAAATTTCCGCGGCAAGATGGTGATAAGAAGGTAATAGTAACATATTAATACAGGCAGGAAGCAGTGAGGCCTCCCACGTCACACACACGACCGTCCCTCAAGCCCCCACCAAAGTCCCTCAACGACATGGGCGGTGCTGGTCCCTACATTGACTTTGACCCTGAGGAGCATGAGAAGCGATGCAAGCATACAGGTCTCTCGCCGCTCCCGGAAGATGTCCTGGGCGCCGTGTGGGCTCGAGCCCACCTATGGCTGATGACCTCGGTGCGCGACGTCCTGCAGAGCGACGGATGGGCTTTGGATCAAGGAGATTTCCGCGGGGAGGTAAGTAACTTGAACTTGCCGTCTCTCCCTCTGTACGTTCTGACGTCGAATATTCCCTCAGCGGTGCACGATCCTAAAAAAACACGTCGATCCCCAGACTATAGGTTACGGCTCTCTCTCAGGGACGGTTGAAGCCATCGTCGCAATCCCCGAAGCGATATCTGCTGTTTTCCATCCCGAGTTTGGAAAGCGGCTCTTCGGGTCCTTTGCAATCGACGCGAAACGGCTTAATAGACAGACAAGCACCATTCACGTTCACGCCGTGCATTCGTGCATCGAGGACTACTTCTATCTCGTCCAACTCCTCGTTCCCGGCCTCATCTCCCTTGTCCGCGAGGAGGACTACGACGACGCTGGCGAGGGCATTACCGCAAGGATGCTCCCTTCAGCAGACTGGATCGGGGATCATCGCAACATTCTTATCGCTATACTCGGAGAGAGCCGCGTCAGTGATATTCTCGATGCTGCGGCTGATAGCAAGCGAGCGTTCAAGGACGACTGGTTTCGCCATGAGTGGGAATCAGACGAGGATAGGATGCTGGATCTCACTGCATGTGACAAGGAATGTGGGTATTGTGGAAAATGCGACTACTAGCCGCCGACAACGGTGCTAGTACCGCGACCGTAGCATAAATTGAATTGAAACTGTACCTGAAATGCAAAAGTTTGTGAGTAACTGAATTTGTTGTCGAAACGTATCATTTCGGCAAGAATTTTTGACTGAGCCGGAACTTGGCCTTTCAGGCGCTATTTAGGCTGCACCGAAACTGCTCCTGAAACTAATACTTTCAGGAACAGTCTCTTCGAAGGTAGGTAGAACAATTAGCTTTGGCTCCCATTTCGGGCGGTTCACCGATACTATTGTCTTCACAAGGGACCGCCCGAAACGGTCTGAAAGTGATCGTTTCAGGAACAGTTTCTTGAAAGGTAGAACAATTAATTAGTAAGGAAGCCATTGTGGTTACCAGGCGCTGAGGAGTGCCTCGCCTGTGGGGAATGGTGTATTTGGCGATGGACGCACGCCCGGATGAAATCCCGATCAAGTCGGGTTCTGATCTAGTTCTGATCCGACAAAAATCCACTTCAACTCGACCAGGTCGTTATGTAAATCTCAATACCCTTGCCACGCGCCACCTAGCACTAGCCATCTTCAGCACGGATCGGATACGAACGGTGCATACCCTCGGCTCATCAGGGCAGATCACCCATCGTCCTCGCCGCTGCACGAGCGCATCACAATGCGGGAGGCGTGTATTGCAAGTTGAGTGAATTGGATACGAAAGCTGCGTCTTCAGCTTCGCACTTTATCGCATCCTCATCTCCTTTTGTCGGCGCAGCCAACCGCTTACCCGCGGAGCTTCTGGATGCATGCCTCCCGTGGCAGCTCTCGGTGGCTCCGAGGCCCTCATTCTAACGGCATGCGTGCTGCAGACCCCCCACAAGCAAGAGGTGCAAGTTGCATTCGCGCTCCCCAGCTGTCCCCCACGCCGTGCGCTAGTTGTAGTATGGCTCGTCTGCTCGTCATGACTCATCATCCCTACTACCGCACTCGCACCCGGCTCCGCACGAATCCTGCTACTACGCCGCGGGGTAGAACGCCACTTTGGGACGCTCGGTAGTAATGATGCGCTACGGGCTCGTCCCCCTCCTATGCCTCGCAACGCCGGCCCGATGACGTGTCCCCATCCTCGGCAGATGAAACTCCGCACGGATTTAGATCTCGAGGCAGTTCGGGGTCGTGGCATCGTGTCCTCGACGCAGCCAGCGTTTAGATGGGGTGCACGAGTCGCGATGCGAGTAGCTTTCTCACTCAAGTCATTCGCATCGCGGTCTGGGGTCCTGCTGGCACATGCTCCTATACACTGACTCTTAGGCCACGCTTTGCGTGTTGTCGCGCTCCCGCGGACGCCGCCGCAGATCCTCGTCGTCGTCCTCAGCGGTGGCATCGCGTCCTCGCCGCAGGCAGCGATGGGCGCGCGTCGCGTACCGCGTTCTGGTGTTCGCGCCCTCCACCCGCTTTGCGTATATACTCCGCCCGTCATCCCTCCCTCGTAGCCCCGCCCAGAAATCGATCATCTTCCGCACCAATGGCTTTGATATGAGCGAGCGCCGAGCTGGCCCTTCCCGCCGACGAGCTCACCGCTCGACTCCCTTTCACGCAAAGTCCGAGTCGCTCGCAGTGCTGTTCGCGCACGCACGCTGTATCCCCCGCCGCCGGATCGCCCTTTCCTCACTGGCGGCCCACGGCCTCTATCGCTGCTCCCCTTGTGCTGTTCGTTCACGCGCATCGCGCGAGTCCGTGGTGTAGCCCGTACGCTGGGGATCGAGCTGGCGCCGAGCTGGACGGTTCGACGGTGAGCTCCCGGTCCTCCCCGCCTATGTATCCCCGCCTCCCTTTCACCCCACTGGCACTGCAGCCACGCACACCGTATCGCGCCGACGGCCCCCGTCTTTGCCCTCCTCGCGCCGCTCCAATCGGTGCCTTCATCTCTGCGCATGTGGCCCCGTTCCCTCGTGTCTCAATCCCCCCGCGGCATCCACCGCCTCCGCCCCGGGCACAGTATACGCAAGTCCTCCCAATGCTAACATCCGGGATTCCTCTGGCTCAAAGTCGTCTTGCTACGAGGGCGGGCAGTCTACGTCGGGGTCTGGATCCGAATAGAGCGCGCGTGCGGCTGTGACTGAGCACAGATGGAGATGGATGCACAGACGGAGATGGAGGCACAAACGGAGATGGAGGGATCGTCGAGTAACGGCCCCGCGGCTTGCATAGACGGAAGGTGGAGCGGTCTGAAGTCGTGGCGGTACACATCGAGCCCGTCTGGGCAAACGGCAGCTTCTACCGCCAACCCTCTATCAATACGCCCGCCTTCTTTCGATGTGCTCTGCGCTACCCTTCCACGCGCCGATGGAACTGCCCCTCGCCCTGCATCGCCCCCACGCGTCGCACGGCTCTCTTTCGCCCACTGCGCGTCGCGGCTTCCTTTCAAGCCCGTCGCGCGTTGTCCACAGAAGCGGTATGGCGCGACTCCCCGCATTCTCCCAGCCCGATCCGCTCCCGCAGACCCTCCCCGCGTCCTGCGAGGATGTGATGATGCACTCCGGGACCTGATTCTGTATTTTTTATGCGCCCCGCTCGGTGCGAGTCCGTCGGGGGGCATTTGCATTAGGGATGTACTTGGGCATGCCTCCGAATAATAGAGTCAGCGCCGCTCATCCGCCGGGGTGCCTGCCGTAAGGGAATGGCGCGCACTTGCGGTGGGCGGACGTGCCGGCGGGCAGCGGGTTCTGTCTCCCGGGGCGCATGCACGGTGATGAAGGGATCGGCGCGGAGCGTAGGCGGTGTACATCCTTGCGACGCTCGCTCGCGGGTATTGGGTACAAATCCTGTGGAGATCGTGGACACTGGATGGCAAGATCCTTTCCTCGCCTGCGAACACTGTCCGTGACTTTCGGCGCCACCGCGCTCCCCACTCTCAATTCTCCCGTGTCCTAACGCCATCTGATAGCCATGGACGTCCAGCTTTCGCCCATATCGACCCCGGGTCCTGTCGCACTTCCTCTCCGGAATCTTTCTGAACCTGTGAACTGTGGCCACCGATGTCGATCAGGACCCGGGATCCCAAAAACGACGGAGCGGCAACTGTCATCCATTCTCTGTGGAAGCCGGTGGAGGCGCTCATTCCAGAGTTTGCGGCAGCGCGCAAGGAAGGGCACTTGCGAGTGCATGATCCTGTAGCATGAGCTATTTGCTGGTGAGGCTCCTTGTGGCAAATAATATTCCGTTCCGTTCCCTTTTCGCCCTCTAAACGGCACATCGGTCTCCCAGGTTCCGCGCCTGTGGCTGGGGAGCGCATCTAAGTATGGGAATTTTTATCAGCGCTGTACTTCCAACAGAAAATCGTTCGAGCTCAAGGCAGAGTTGTCGTTCGATCCACTGACAATTTATTCTCCTTCTGTAATGTACCTCCGAATCGCTGGCCACACGTTCGTTTGAATAATCGGTAATGGTGAGATGAGGTGAATCCTTTGATTGCACGCAATCGCTCCCAGAGCTGGGACTCTGCTCAAAAATCGTTGAGTGTTAATATTGCATTCGTATCCCTGCCATAGTCTGGGCGAACATATTCCAATGGGTCGGAGCGGAATGCTTCACTCGGTCATGGTAGGTTGTAAATGAGATTATATTTCAACGCCAATAGCGAGGAAGAATTGCTAGTGTATATAGTGTTTTTGGGTTATCTTGTTTCCGACGAGCACCGTGCAACGGGTCCAGTTTTACGTTCGGTACGTGGAGAACTGGCTCGTCGCGCGAGTCATTTGTCCTGCCGTGAACTGAGTCATGCAGGCGTCGGAGGAGTAGTCCATGAAGTTGGCTGTGCGTCATGAATTAACATGGATTCGAAGAAGGTTGAGAGGTAGGGTACTCACTAACGGGATCCGCCCCGGGGAAGCTCGAGCCCGTGCAGGTGTCACGGTTGGATGGGCAGCCGGAAGCGGCAGACTGTTCGGCGGGGGTGTCGGCGACGTAGTCACCTGCACTGGACGAACAAGACCCTCTGCAGCCCCCCTGGAAAGTGTGGTAGAGTCCGAGCCAGTGACCAGATTCGTGGGTGAGAGTCTGCGATATAAAGTTAGATGCCTGTGAATTAAGTGCGAGAAAATCGACTCACGCGTCCGAGATTGTAGCCGGTCGAGGAGCCGCCGGGGACACTGGAGAAGAGGATGACCTGAAAAAGCGCGGTCAAAATTGAGCAATGATAGCAACTGAATAGCTTACAATTCCATCATCTTTCGGAGCTCCGCTGTACGAAGACGGGAACGTCGAGTAGCCGAGGAGACCGGCGCCAGAGCCCGAGGTGAATCTGCAGAAAGTTAGGTGGTACTAATCAATGTCAAGCGTTGCCCTTACCCGACAGAGTACACGTTGAGATCGCCCTTGCCGCCCTGCCGAGAAGCTTTCATGGCAGTCTGCTGGGACGTTGAGGGCCCGGCGTTGTTGAACCAATCCGCGTTGACAGTGCGGGTGGTGCCAGCGAGGGTCCATGCGATGTTGCCAGCGTAGTCTTTGTTCATGACGCTGATTTGATTCGCAATTTGGGAGTCTCTGGAGGGAAAATGAGCTGGAGAGGAGCGTTGGAGTGGAAGGTGACTCACGGAATGTTTCCCCCCGCCGCGGTAGAATCTTTGCTTATGACGTGCCAATATACCTGGAACGCGCTGTTAGCCAAGGCGTTGCACGAAGAGTGTGAATAAATACCTTGACCGCCGCGTTCGAAATCTTCGCCGTCTGGTTCCGGTGAGCGTCAAAGTGCCTCTCGGCGACGACGATGTCTTCGTTGTCAATGTGGGTTGCACATCCTCTGAAAAATCGGTTAGAACTAGGAGAGAAATGAAACGAAGTAGAAGCTCACCTGTGTCTCCCAATGGTGGGACCTCCGAGGACGAGCGAGGAAGCAAGCAAGAATGTAAGAGTGGCGGTAAGCATTTGTTGGAGAGATATGGGGAACAGCCGATGGAAAGGAGCCCTTTTATACACTCCAGACGAGGGGGCTTGTTTCATGGGCCTTTGAGTCCAGGACATCCGCGCCCAGTCAAGAGCAGTCTAGAGTGTGCGGATAACTGAGACCAGGGAGTCAGGAATAGGGGTGTCTGAGACTGCTGCAAGCTTCGAGAAACAGAGATGCCCGTTCTAGATGAGATTTACCGAAATCCGGTCGAATTTGAGAGCCGTGCAAGCAGCTCCGGGCCCAGGGGCTGATTGCAAGCCTAGGGACGACCAGGGGACGAAGGCTAAGGATTGACGAAGTCAGGGAAACTTGAGGGAAACCCAAGATTTAGCACGTCGATTTGGCGGAGCTCCATGCAGGCGAAATATCAAGCAGGCAGGCGCATACGCTCGGACGCGAGCTTCAATGAGTTGACGGAGAGAGAGAGATTGATAAGCCTAGTGGCAGTGCATCGGATCATTCCGCGTGCGCGCGCCTTGCTCCCTACCTCGACATGGAACGTGGAGACCCCAGTGGTAATTTGATCGAGGCGGTCACAGGAATTGGGTGACCGCCCGCCTGCCGATCCGGTCAGGTCACAGAGTTAGGTGACCGCGCAGAGGTCCACAGGAGTCAGGCTATTACCATATATATTCCTTGCTACATACCACACATACCAGTGCTTGGTCTGCCTTCCTCGTCCTACTTTCTTTGTCCCACTTCGGCTCGCCCGACGCCCATTGCTTGCGATGGATATCAGTCTCATTGATCCGGTCTTGCTTCTTGGGGAAGGAAGCGACGGCGAGACCGCCACAAATGGGGCTATCATAACCCCGCACCCTCAGCTCATCACGCCCACCGCGTCGGCCTCCAACACTGTCCCGGACGCGCCGACCTTGGATCCAAGGCGAGATCCACATTCAATCGAGTCGGAGGAGGAGTATAGATCGCGACTGTACGTGTCCCTCCACTCTTGCACCCTGTCCATTGCTCATTCGCGCCCAGCGAAAGCGAGAAACGCAAAGCGCCCCTCGCCGCAGCCTGCAGCAGGTTAGGCATCAAGACTACGAAGTCAGCGAACCTCCCCCGTTTACGCGGAGATCTCGTAAACTACTGGTGCGTTCACAACCTCTACTTCTCACTATATGCCTCATCTGTTGCGGGTTCAGGTTTCCATCTGTGCCTGCCGCTTCCGTGCCCACTACCCGCCGTGCACCTAACGCACCCACTGTTCGAAGGCACGCGACTGACACCCACGACGTCCTAGCATCTGTAATCACCCCCGATGGCCGAACTGTGGTCGTCCCTCACCCTGCCGGCGGCACACTTATTCAGAACACTGGACTCTCTTCTGGCTCGCGCGGGGAGCTCAGAGGTGGTGTCCCAATGCCTCCCGCTTTCAATAGACCTGCGGCGTCCTCTACGACCCAGAACCTAGTGTCGGGCAGCAATTCTACCGGCCCGAGCACTTCTTCCGCACCTCCCACCACTGTCGGCCGTCCTGGTACTGCCCGTCAACCTCCCGCACGCAGCTCTGCCCCCGAGGCTATCGCTCCCCGCCTAGCCACTGCTTCCCGTCCGCCAACCCTCGTCACACCGCGAGCGAGCGACTCCCGCACAGCGTTAACAGTGTCCGACGAAGAGGCCGACAGCGATGATGAAGCGGCATTAGTCAGAGCGTACGCCAGCAAGGGGGCGGATGCAGAAGAGATTCTGGGGTACGACAATGAAGGAGACGACGACGAGGAATCGGTGGACGGGGATGATGGGTCCGATGTGGATGCGAGCGAGGAGGAGGTCGCACACGACGCATTCAAGAGGAGTGTGCGCGTGGCAGCAGTTCGTCGCGCAGAAGGTAATCGTCGTGCCGGCGGCATCAAGACTCAGAGAGCAATGGTAAAATCCTGGAATGTGCGTGGCCCCACTTCCTTCTGTATGCATTGCAACACTTACAAGAATTCCGACGAAGGACTTCAAAGTGATCGCCCTCCAGAAGGGTAATATAAAGGATGGTGTTGTGGACGAACATTCGCTGCTGTTATTCATCAAGTACAACGCGGAACGGGAGAAACTCTCTCGAAGGGGAGTTCCTATCCCAGGTACACGCCTCGGCGCAGTAAGTTTTGATTATACCTCTGCCATATCTTATCATTCACGGTTCTATTCAGTCGCAATTGAAAAAGCTCTTTTTCGGTGCGCTTCGCATTCGGAAGGAGCAAGATGCGGGGAACAAAACCCTCACGCAAACCCGGCCTGCTACCACATTTATTGTCTGGGAAGCTATCAAGAATCGGATGGACGAGGCGCTAGAGCGTGTGCGCAAGTCAGTCCATACTATTGGGCCCAGTCTTCTCTCGAGCTGATCCAAATTGCCAGCGGCCTCGACGAGACCGACGATGCTCCGGATATACGCGCCAACACGTTCTTGTCAGAGGTAACCGAAGAGCAGCTACAGCGCATTGGCTATGGCTTCCTCGCTCATCGCCAACGTGAGAAAGCCCAGTTCTTGGACCCGGACACTAAACTGATTAATTTACAGTGCGATTGGTGATATTCGGTCACCTCGCGTGGGCTTGTCAGCATGCGACGGGGAACCGCGGGGATGACTTCAGGGCACTCAAGCTCGCGGAACTCCAGCCTTACGACATTCAGCACCCCAACCGCCGAACCATAATTCCCTCCGTTCTTGGTCTGCAAGGCGAAGAAAAGGCCGGCAAACGAGGGATGCGTACAGTCCGTCTAAACTTTGGTTCTCATACTGTTTAAATTTATTTTGTATTCCAGGTCGTCAATCCTTCATACTCTGCCTTCATCGCCAACAAGAACCCCGAGATGTGCCCCTTAGGGGCCTTCGCCTTTTATCATCATTACATCCATGATGAAAAGAAAATTTCCGACATGCTTAGCATCGACTGGTCTGTCAACAAGAGCTGGCGGCAGGTGCGTACTTTCTGTCCTTCCGAGTATTATAGGTGTTCATGTGATCTGCAGATCCGCATTTTGCACGGCCCTAAATCACCTAATACCCCATATAACGAGCAGAATTTGTACAACCTATATTCTAGAGCTTACGCCTCAGCGGGTTTTAGCTCACGCATGAAGGCTCATCTTCCACGCCATCTTCTAGGATATAGGCAGGAAGAAAAGAAGTAAGTAGTATTCAACAGCCGGACATCGGTAACAGCTCTGATACCCGCATAGTGTCGATGGGGCGGAGACTTCCAAACTCGGTTGGACTCGCGGGCAGACCTACTTCGATACGTACGCGCCAGCTCTCCCGAAGAAGGTGGATATGTATATGTATTCGTTTTCGAGCGCATCTGCTCACTCTTCTCGTAGGCAATTCTTGGGGCTGCAGGCTATCAAGCGGAGGAGGACTACGACCCAATATGGCAACATGTCCATGTCCCCCAACAATTTCTCGAGTTGATCTGTCCCAAAGCAGAGGAAATTCACGCCAGTATCGCGAGTTGGTCTAGTCACTCCAACAGTTGGCGGGGTACTGACAGAAAGTTCAGATAAGGCAAATTTATCGGGTGCAGCCAACTACTGGCTGATGGTGATACAGCTACGTCCCTATGCTTTCCAGGTGAGTATTAATCATCCACTGAAACGGTCGCCAAGCCTAATATGCCGCTACCGCTAGTGTGGAGCGGCGATCTTCCAGAAATGTCACAAATCAGCGCTTTTCCGACTTCCTGCATTCACCAACACTGATGTGCGGAACTGGATGACGACGACGTTCCCGACGGAGCTTGCATTGCTCCAAGCAAGCGCTGGAAGCCCTGTCGACCTTGCTCTAGTCCAAAACGAGGTTCTTCGGCAGTCGCTCGCAGATCTCTATCGAATCTGCCAAACTCAGGCAGCCTCGCTCGCGAAACTGCATGAAACGATTGAGCGTCGGACCGCCGTTCTATCCCCAGCTAAGGGCTTCTCGACATCCACGTACCATCGGAATGGTAATATCTTGCGTCCTGACAGCGCTCCACATATATTGATAAGATCTATGACAGCTTTGCGGCAGTCCCACAGGCCCTCCGTAGAGAGCCCTACCACGCCTCCGATTATCGTTCATTTGGATCGCAATATGGAGGAGACGGGCACTTACCACACGGGCGACACAACCGATTCGATGCGTGCATTTGTTAATTCGAGCCCCAAGTCTCCGGATTCGGAGCGAGCAACGACACAGGTCGATTTGGTGCTGCCTCCACCGGAAGCATTCTACACCAAAGGTAAGTATTTCGTTTACAGCTACTTCGTTGTTATGCTAATGACGCGATAGATTCTGAACGAGGTGTATTCCCTCCTCTCTTCGGTCAAAAATCTGTGCGATGGCCAGACGTGTTTGCCTTGATAGAGCACCCGAAATTTTGTTGGGCGGTGTGGGGTCCAACAAGATCAGTCAACAAATTCATCGACGTCAACGAGTTTTGGTCCACATATGTTGATGGCGAGGCTGTCTATAACGACAGCGGGGTACAAACGGGGATGAAACCACCCCTCCGACTTGTCGAGAGCTACTTCCAATCCACTTGGCGTACTCCCGATGATCCCAGGGTCAGTGTATAGTTCGAGTAGGACTCCAGCTAACATTTACATTTGCAGGAGCGAGCAGCCGTCGCAAAACATTGGGAGCGGTATCGTGAAATCCCGCAATGGATAGCAGCTTCTTCGGAACGTCGTGCGGTTGCCCCGCCTGTGATCATCGCGGAACTCGAGGCAATGCGCTTAGTGGACGGGAAGCCTCTCAAAGGTCTAAACTGGCTCCGCGGCGAGGTAGAGAAAAAGCGCAAGGAAGCTAAGGTGAGTCTTCTCTGAGTTAAGATTATGTGGCTCACGCGCACACCAGGTACAATCAGTACCGTTGTTGGTGACCGTAGGACAGCCGGATAGCTCACCACCAACATCAACTACGGGCGCCAGTCTATCGTCTTCAACTTCTCTGACTTCCGCTCTCGGCCCCCCATTTTCATTGCAGGAGGAACCCGAAAAGCGAAAACGTGCAAAGGCTCTGGATCCGAGGCGCGGGGCGGCAAAGAAGATCAGACTCTAATTTAATGCATGCTTGTTTTGTAGATTGTTTTTCAATTATCCACGTCCATGTCGCTGTTCCGAGCGATCGAGGAGATCAGCGAGTTTTCTGAGACAGGAGGGTCTCGCACCCTGTATTTCTCTCTCTTGCAAGCACGTCTGTCGACCAATGGGAGTCCCAAAGTTATGGGAAGTACGTCTATTTGTTTGAGCTTTCGTTTTGATTCTTATTATTCCCAATGCACCAGTTGTTGAAAGATGTAGCGCAGACACGCTCGTTGCTTAATCTTTCGACTGAAGGCTTCATAAATGACAATCGAGAGCTTCGGACATTCATTGTAGGCATTGATATAAGGCAAGCTTCGGTTCATTTATCCAGAGCTCAAGTTATTGACTGTTCGTCCTGAAAAGCATTCGCATAGAAGCCTGCTTATATGCTCGTGGGGGAAACCAAAATGGCGCGCTTGAAACATTATTTTACCAGCTCTGCAACCTTCAAGAGGCCCCAGTAACACTGCTCTTTGTGTTCGATGGTCCCGGACGTCCCGCGGTCAAACGTGGCATCCGGAGGGTCAGAAATAATCCTCACGTACTCACTGCCCACTTGAAAGAGTTGCTCACAGCATTTGGTTACCATTTTTATACGGTGATAGATTCAATTCATACCGTCTAACAGTCTACTAATGTGGCAAAATTCAGGCACCTGGCGAGGCGGAAGCAGAGCTAGCTCAACTCAACAAGCTCGGTTTCATTGATGCTATTATGTCAGAAGACAGCGATACTGTGGCCTTTGGAGCGCGATGTGTAATCCGCACTTCTGGGTGGGTTGACTCTTCATTCCGTTTCTCATTCTACATTAATTGCTGACGCTTTGCCTTAGGCCGAATGTGACACAGCCCTCACAAATCTACACATCAGATTCTATCTCATCAGCTCCATTGTATTTGGACGAAGACGGGCTCCTCCTAGTTATCCTGGCGACAGGTGGCGACTACGACAAAGGACTTTCCAAGTGTGGAATCAAGATTGCTTACGGTTTGGCTCGTTGCGGATTCGGCCGTGACTTGCGTCGTATTCTGACCACCTACGTTGGTTCAGAACGAGAGAGGCAACTAGTCATCTGGCGCACAGCAGTTAAAATCGAATTGAGAACCAACTCATCCGGTCTGCTCGATAAACGCCGCCCAAAATTAGCTGAGGAAATCGACGGCTTCCCAAACCTCGACGTTGCTGAGCTCTACATGGATCCACTCACATCTTGGTCAGCCCGTTTCACCGGGGATCTGCCTGAAACAACTTCGTGGACTCCTCGCGAGCCCAGCGTCGCCCGAGTGGCGGCCTTTTGCATTGCCAATTTCGGATGGCAGGAAGTTATTCTGGACCGCTTGCGATCCAACTTCTGGCCGGGGGTCGCTTTGCGAATGATCTTTTCGGTATCGTTCATTTCCCTTTATCCTGCCAGGACACATAGTTCTAATCATGGTTGAAGAGGTACCTTTTGTTTGACAAGACACGGAAATATTTTGCTACACCATTCACCAACGCAACACTCCAAAAGATTGTCAGCGTAGGAATTATCAAAGACTTGACGCCCCATGCCCCATTGGATTTATTCCGTGTCCGAATTTCCATCGCTAACTTTATCCAGAAGGCGGGAATTCAACCCGGATGCGGCAGGGACTACGTACTCGTTACAGTCCCTCGCTCTATTCTCGCAGTCGCAACCCGAGATTTGTCCTCGGAATCAACTGACGTTCGTCCCTTGTATTTTCAAACTTGAGATGTGAACTAAAGGCCGCACCCAGCTATCTGTTGTTTCTTCTTCTGATGAGTCCAATGACAGTCAATCATCACACTCGGATTCAGACAAGGAGAACGTGGCGGCGACGGAAGTGGTGCCAGAAGCTGTCGGCACTGGAGCAACCGTCAGTACCGCGTCGGTGATTGACCTGACGGGGGAAACAGAATTGCAATTAGTCGAGGCGCACCGTCGCTTGGCTGTTGAAGGGATCATCGATCTTACTGGATAGAAATATTTATCTTCTATTACTCTGATGTATGGCGCTTTCAAGGCTGTTTAATAGCATGTCTTCCGATCCAAATCTCGACGAATAAGCTGGACGATAAGTGCGGGTACATACATGAGTCTTAGCCCACACGCGCTGAGCTGCATTTCACTTAGCTCCTGGACTTTCTAAGATTAAATTTATAGAACGTGGGGGCCGCCACTTCAATTACGAGCCGCACATACTTTCCGCTTCATTGAACACCCTGAGTTTTAATTCATTCTTGTTAGAGCTCCGGGGGAGCGCCTGTTAAAAGACTATGTATACAGCCTTACAGTAGTTAGTAGGACGAATACGGCTCATGCCGGACCACGCGCGCGACCGCGAGCCCTAGCTGTTGAAGCGCACATAGACAGAGATGACGGCGGAGTTGAACGTGGTGCACTCGGCGTGGCACCAGAAGTTTGCGGAGTCGAGGCACTGGGAGAGGGATGCAGGGCGTGCATCGTGTACTCGTCGTGAATGGGGAGCGGCGCGAGGGGGACGAGGGCCCGCGTGATCACTGCGGGGCGAGGAAGTACTGCTCGAGCTCAGCGGCGATGTTGGGGAGCCTCATGTTCTCGCACTCCTTGTGCACGTTCAGCTCCCAGTCAGCCTCGTAGGATGCGCGGCCGGCCCTTGGGCACGCCAGGGAGCGTGTTAAAATCGCGTGCGATTAAAGTGACACCTGTCATTGATGGGTGCGGGTACGGGTCTCACAGCATAGAATCGTAGCGCGTGGCCGGGGAGAAACAAGTGGCGGCGCGAGGGCACTCGATTGGGTAGGAAGAAGCGTATAGAAAAGATAGCTAGACTTGAGAATTCCCATATGCAGATGCTGGAGGTTTGAAGAGTGAGAATTACCTTCTCGGGATAGCCCGATCGTTGACCGCGCCCACCCAAAAGGCCTTGACCAGAGCTGAGACGACGATCGCGCCGAGAGGGAGAGGCTGTGACCACCGGCCAGATACGGGTCGGCACCTGCCTAGCGGAGTTTGAAATCCGATGACCGCAGTGATCGGGGCCGAGGACCCGGTCGACCGGTCACAGGATGCGCGCTATAGAACTACTGGTCCAACCCACTGGTAATCCAGGAGCTCTTGGACCCCTGAATTGGCTTCCTTTGTCATTCGACCCCCGATATCAGGAACTGTGCTTTGGTTTCGCGGACCTGGGTAAACGCAGCCCATTCTCACATTTTCCAAGAGATCCGCATCGCAGACATTTGACCGATGAATGATCGCTGGCCAAAGCTGCAGGAGATACTGCAGACGTCCCCGCATCTCATCCGGTTTATCCAGGCTTATCCGCCGGCTCCGCGTTCATCAAGACCCGCTTCCCCTTAGTGGAAGTCTTCGCACAGCTCTGCAGTGTCCCATTCACACATCTCCGGGATGTTTCGATTCGCAGATACTCCCAGGTTACGCCCGAGTGTGCGATTGCAGCGCGGCAGCTTTTCGGCCCCACGATCCGGTGCGTGAAGCTACAGTGTGAATTCGCGCAACCGTCAATCTTACTGCAGATTTAGGAGCGTTGTAGTAACCTCAGACATTTCTGCCTGGAGTCTCTGGAGATCGGCTACTTGTTTGTCTCGGCCGACTGGCTCGCACCCGATCTCTCTGCCTTCGACCTGTCAGAGCTCAAATTCTTGCGCCTCAATGCCGACATGCAGGTCCTCTGAACGCAACCGTTTGCTCCTTCCTCGGAATGATCACAGCCCTCGACTTCTACGCGACGGTAGGAAAGTTCCACAAAGACAGAGATTTGTTCGTTTATGCGTCTACACAGTGCGGTGAGAGGATCATCGATCTCGGGTTACTCCCTCAGCTTGTCCTCCTGCACATGTCCGCCATGAACGTGGAGGCGGGCGAAATGATGCTCGAGACTGCCCTCTCCACGATCACGTAGTTAAACCGCAATCGCAGTATCACAATCCACTCCACGAACCCCGCTCTCTACGCCGAACTCGACGCCAAACTGGCGGATTGGTTGTTGGTGAGGCTTTCATTTCGAGGATTCGTCTGTGCAGTTCTCAGATTACCGCAGGATCTTAGCGGTGATCATCCCTAACATCGGCCGACCTGTCGTTTCATGGTGACGGCCTTTACGGAGCTGTCATGTATTTTGCTTTCCAACGAATACCGTCACCGTGCTTCGTCTGCTATTCTTCCACGTTGAAGGTTAAAATCGGCAGTACGATTCTAGGACGTCGCTGTGATGCTCTGAAATGTACGTCTCTGCCCCTGAACTCCCTTGGCAAATACATCCACTCCTCTTGGCATTCGGATCCCCCATATTTACGTGTTTGCGGGGTTCCGAGCTGAGCTACGCGGCGTACTTCAACGACGCACACTGAATGATGCGTTTCAGAAATGTATATGAGCAATCTGTCTAGGGTTGCTTAAATAACGACAAGTCCGCCCTCCCTACTCTCACCTCCCTTTCGTCCCTTTCCAACTTCTCTCCCGCAGGACGGCCCTTCGTATCTCTTATCACTCTTCTGCATCCTTTTCGTCCCAGTCAACACGTCCTCTTCCTCATCATGGTGTCTCAACTATACGTCCTTGTCTCCCTGGCTGTGCTCTTGGTAGGCCACGCTGCTGCCACCCCAATCCCTATGGCTAGAGCCGTGAGTCGGCTGCTCCCGCATAAACGAGGTTCACATTCTAACCCCGTACCATCCAGATCTACACGCGCCAGGGTGAGGAGGTCCCCACCATGGCCCGCGCACGTGAAATCATCACGATGCCCGAAGAGATGGCGGTCACCGCGCCGGACGGTATCCTCAAGGTCTACGAGCGCCAGGCGGATCCCATCCCCGCTAAAGTCGCCACATGGTAACGGTCATCAGGATGGTTGGGCCATTCTGTTCTCCTCCGCCCGTTGATTGCTGATTCTGAATGTGCTTCAGACAACTATCAATTGCATTTTGGGGATTTACGTTGACGAGGTGCTGACGAGGTACTGGACCTTGCGGCGCACGGACGTGTAATACTATCGTGGATCGTGGTGTTCCGTGTGTTGTGTTAGATTTGGGCATGAATCAAGTGCCAGAGGCATCCATCAGCGACGGGAAGGGTGGTGCACGATGCACGAATACGTACTCATGCGAGCCAGCGGTATACAAGAGCCATCGTAGACCGTGTTGGTCGCCGTCATCGATTTGCGCCTGGCTGCCTTGTAAGAGGGACCGGGGGTTCGATTCCTCCCGACTGAATGATTAACGGCACTGCCCTTTTTCGTCCTAGTTCCCGGTATCCTCCCTAGCCATTCATACGTATGCAACCAAGATCAGAACCCATGAAACAAGGCCGTCGTAGACCATGGCGGTCGACCTCATTCCATAGGCAGGAAAGAGGAAACATGGGTTCGATTCCTCCTGATGGCATGATTTTGTAGTATCCTGTCCTGCTTCGTTTTGGTTCGTGCGATTCTCGTGGCTCAGCTCCATTCCTACCTCTCCATATGTGTACATATAGCCAAGGTCTCAACCCCATGAATAAGAGCCGTCGTTGACCATGGCGGTCGCCCTCCTACCATAAGAACGGTTTAGAAAATGTTGCAAGAGGGAATCGGAGGTTCGATCCCCCCCGATGGCATCGCTCCTTCGACATATAGTTTTGAGAGGCGGAGAGAATTATCAATCGCATTAGATACTAGTATGTACACATTTAAAATACAGACAGTCCAACAAACGAGCGGCGTAATTTTACGAGTCCAAGTGAGTCCAGGTGCGGATCGAGCTGTCCAGCACCAGGTTTTAGTAGTAATAGTCCATTCTCGGGGCAACGTGATCTGCCCTGACACATACATAATCTGCACATAATCGGCGCCGGAACCGCTCACACCCCACCCATCATCCGCCGCCCCTTCTCCACCCGCGCCGGATCGCGCCGCACGCGCCCAGCGAACACCGTCGCCTCCCCGCGCAGCGTACGCAGCAGCGACGCGCGGCGCTTTGGGGGTGGGGTCGATGTGTCCATCGGCGCGAGCTTGAACGCCGTGGGCGCGGACGGTGGAGCGGAAGGGGAAGAGTCGAGGCTCGCGCGCGCGGGCGCTGCGAACGCAGAAGGCGGAGAGGAGGGAGAGTCGACGCTGGCACGCGCGAACGCGGAGGGCGGGCTCGAAGTTTTGGACGCAGGAGAGCGCTTGCTAAGGGAACGCGAGGCCCAGCGTACGAAGCCGGAGCCTGGGGGCTTGGCGGAGGTTGCTGAGGCGGGGGAGGAGGGTGGCGTGCTCACGCTGCTGCTCGAGGGCGTGCTGGAGCTCGAGGTAGAGTTGGAGTTAGATGGAGAGGCCGCATGCGCGGGGCAAGAGGAGGGGACGCTGGGGAGGAGCTCGGTAGCCGGCAAGGGCTGGACGCCTGAGTCGATGAGCTGCGTGCGGTGGCCCTCGTCGGGCGGAGGCGCCGTTGGGGCGGTAGAGGTGTCGGATAATGGGCGCCCCATGGAATCCGCGTCGACGCCGGAGGTGGAGGGGTTCGAATGCGAGTGAGCCCCCGGCGTCGAGGGCGGAGATGCAGACGGTGCCGAAAAATCGCCCTGCGTGGGCGTGAGATTGGCGCGGGAGGAGCCGGAGCCGGCGTAGGCGCGCGTGCTGAAGTCGCTGGCCGCGCTGCCGTCGGTGTTGATGGGGTATGGCGTGTGCACACTGAGGTTCGAGTTGGCTTTGGCGACGCGGGCTGTATTCGCTTCGGACGCGGGCGCTGTGTTGAGAGTATATTAGTTGGTGGAACATAATTGAGGAATGAAAAGGAGGAATAGGAAATGGCAATATGTCGCACAATGCACAAATTGGTCATTGAAATAAGACGCCATAATAGGAAAGCGGAATGCTTCGTGCACCAAGAAAATGCCAAATGTAGAAATCAGACGTACGGAAATACGATGCCACAGCTGGCGGGAGATACGCTTTCGCATTCGCGATGGGCGCTGGAACACTCGGTAGGTAACTCTTTGCTGCAGTCAACAAGCCTGGTCCAGGCGCCTGAGCGCCACGGTTGTCCCATTTGTTGCTGGAAAAGACGACGCTGTTGCGTGGGTAGCCACCGGGGACCTCGAGACCCGGCGTCGATGGAGTTGACGTGAGTGGTGGGGCTCTTGGAGGGCGCGGATGCACTGGGTTGAAACTCGAGGCGTCGGTGGGGGCAAGGGCGGACATGATGGATCAGTACGGGGGGCGACGTGGGTGGGAGGAAGAGAAGGATGATGGAACACAACATCCTGGATCTTTTATACTGACAGTGGCGAGGCCTAGGCGAGGGCTCCATTGTGGGGCGGGTGGCGCATGCATGACGTCGGGAGTTCAATAGGCACGTGTTGATGCCTGGAATAACTCCGATCAAAAGTGATTCTCACGGGTGTGTTGGCTTCAATCGGCATGTTGTGGGGCAAGGCGTGTTTTGGCTGCGGAGTTTGAGGAGGATCAGAAGCACGAAACAGAACGGATGAGAGGAAAATTTCCATTCATCACTACTCCGAATCGAACCAGGTCCAATAATTCAGAACCATCCGTACAGATGCAGTTAGTGCGGGACGGAGACTCGCGGTGGCAGGTACTATTTTGTCAGGGGTGGTACATATCACGCCAGGAACCTGTAGTACCGTGATTTGCGAAGGCAGAATTCCCTTATTGGGGGATAGGCGTAGTGGTGTTGATCGGAACAGACACGAGTAAATACTAAATATCGTCTGATCTCGCTGATTTTGGCTCGTATCTGGGTCTAAGAATGCCGATAAATGCCGGATAAATGCTAGAGGCTCATATCATTCATGTTCTGGAATTCCCAGTGTCTTGCTCCGCTATTGTACATTTCGCGAGTTTGGCCTTTTCCAAACTAATACTCGCGCACTCACCCTCTACCACATGCCGCTGATCTGGTCATAATTTCTCCTCGCTGATTTCCCATAGAAAACATAGAGTCCGAGATCGATGAGCGGAGTAACCGTAATGTACAAGTGTAATTTTACAAAGTCTAAGTCCAGCTTCTCCTGATTCTGCTGTGCTCTTCATCACCGCACAACTAAGGGTCACAAATGGAGAATAAGAGCCTTCGTAGACCATGGTGGTCGCCATCTTCAATTTGCACAATAGTCTGCCTTGCGAGGGACCCGGGGGTTCGATTCCTCCCGACGGCATACGGCGTGTTTCAAGAAACATTTTTTTCGGGCTCCTTTCCCGCGGTGAGTTTGCCTCTCCCAGAAGTTGCAAGGACTGGGTACTGTGGACAAAGACTTAGGATTCGAGCATCTTTGAAATTCTGGAACCCAGGCGTTCAGGCGTTCATCGCACCCCGCCGTGCCGTTCCGACAGTACGCTCTCTCTTTTCATCGACGTTGGCTTAAAACTTCATGATATGAGCAGGGTCATTTATTCCCCTCCACTCGGCCTTTCGATACTTATGATTCTTCGCAGGTGAGTTCGACATTAACGTGATGGCCGCCTGCGGCGGCACTACTCAGTCACCATGCCATCGTGTACAAGCACGACCCGCCCTTCGGTGGATGGTGTGCGGCGGTCGTCGGATTGGTGGGAAGCGCAAAGTTCAAAGACGGTGAAAGATAATAAACTGTTGACTCCCCGTTCAGACGGGGAGTTCCGCGCTAGTATGCGAGTCCTGCGCCAATTTCAACGCCGCGAGGAGAGGGATGGGATGGAAACGCACAGGTGTACCCTTCATACGCACAAGATCCTCCAACTCCCTGTCCGAGAATACCTCTCTCGTGAATGAGACCACCGGAGACGGTCGAGCGCGTGTACTATTAGCACTCGGCACGTTGTTCCGCAGGTAGCTCGGGATAGAGATCATTTCGGAGGAAGAGGTGTACGTCCCACGACCCCCCACAATCTCCATACGTGAATTCAGCACTGCGAACATCGTGTTGGCGTACAGTTTGGGGATGACACTACCCGGCGTAGAGTAGTAAGTTTTGTCGGGGAAGAGGTAAAAGAGGGCGAGCGTGATAAGGGTTACCAACGCTGGAGGTAATCAGGTCGCGTACGAATGTCAAAATGAATACTCTTACCGGTCACGGACCCGGTTTCGATGGTCAGCCGAGTAAGCTTCGAGACCAAGACGTGTGTCTGGCGGAATCCGGTGTCATTTTTCGAAAGCTGCAAGTTACTTTCAGTCAACATAGGCGAGAAGAAGGGGGGAACTCGCATAGTATGTCATGCAAACGGCAATCATGATGTCGCTCAGAGCGGAACCGCCGAGCCACAGCTGTGGAGGACATCGATATCAGCACCAACAAATCATCTTGGAGCATACCCCGGCGGCCCAGGCAGTATTTTGGTTTTTGAGTAGCGTAATATTGTGCCGCGCTTTCAATAGATTAATGGAGACGCTCGAAAATATAAAATGAACGCACCTTTGAAGCCATAGACTCCGCTCATAAATCCACCTACACTGCCGTCAATAGAAACCTGCAATGAAGATCAGGTACTCTGCCTACAAAGGACAATGAAAACGTACGACGATAATCAAAACATGAATGAGCAGGGATCGGGACAGCACATGTACACGGTAGGCGTAAAATGATTGCCCGATCAACGCAACTAGGCGATTGTCAACGCCTTATCTTGGCGGAGAATCAAGACATGGCCCACCCAGTGCGCTCATGATAGGAATTGAGAACCAGCCCATCTGTATATCGGTGAGGGTGGAGACGTCCCCGAAGCCGTATCCGAATTTGATGAAGGCGTCCTGCGTTACCAGAATTGTTTGCGCCAATTCCAGGAGGTATACGGTGTAAACGAGGCATTTGTTGAACGACCTGTCGTTCGGGAATGCTTGATAGAAGAGATCTGAGGGACTTGAGTATGCACAGGAATGAACGAAAGATGTGAAGGGCCTACATAGCTGCACGGTTAAAGTACCGAACAGTCCCCAATCCAAGAGGCTGGAAATTATCTGAGGTCATAGATCGTGATCAGCATGTGGCGAAGTATAATCGTCCAGAGAACGCGTACCTCTGGCCCAGACCTAGGCATTGTCGGCTCATCAGAAATATTAACAAGACAGGTATTACGGACAATTCTGCGATGTCGTAGCCTGGAAGGAGGGTCGATGGTGGAATCATATTTCTGTCGGATCCTGAACAGAGGTGGACTTGAATGAGGCAGTCAAAACCCAGTCCCGAAAGAAGTTTATTAAGAGTCAGCCGGCGTGAAACCGGTGCAATGAGAATCAATCAGTCTGATCGGATGGGCCTTGAAATGTTGTAGTTATATTGCACCCCGTTAGATGATGGCGACCAAAAATAGACCGTGCTAACTGATATGGATTGGAGGGCGATGTGTGATCAAGACACAAGAGAAGCAGCATCAGAACATCCAGAGATGGTCGTTTAATGAACTGGATAAGGATATAGCCCCGTTGGATGGCATGTTGGCGAACATACCTCGTGGTGGATGATCGAGAAGGTGAAGCTTCGTGTGACGGAACGAGATGGAGCTGAGGCTCTGAGGCTCATGGGGTCGGATTTCATGTAACGCAGCTTTGGGAGAAGGTTAGGCCGAGGAAATGTAGTAGCATCATGAGCTTTGGAATTGGTTCCGAGAGGCACTGCGACGCACCGCTCACGGATTTGTTCATCGCGGGAGGCACGATGGTCAGAGATCGTCTTGTCCGCGAATCACACGGAAATAGAATTGCGTACCAGAGCCAGCATCGCCTCGACATGATCTTGGGATGATCGTTCGTTGTTGAAGTTGTTCTGATCCAGTGGAGCGTTTATTTTATTCATGGAGTTTGCGACCGAGATGGATCCAGCAAAGAAGAGCAGCATCTTTAACGGCGACGGCGATTTTTGAATGCGATTTCGAGCCTCAGGCCGTGAGACATGGGCTTGACGAGATGTTTTGCGGGTAGCCGGGTGGGTGATTGTACCGCACGCAGAGTCCTGGCGCAGTTCGACCCATCCATGGAAAGGTGGCGACTCAGTTCATCCGAGTCGTTCAGGTCAAAGGGCTTGCAGTGTGCGGATTCCGGAATGCCAGTGCCACCCAAGTGTCACCGGCAGTCGGTTTACGCTCGGCCCGATCGAATGCCGGCATTTGCCGTCTCCCCCTTCCCGGCGCCGACATTGCGCACGAAGCGCACGCAGCGCAAGGGCCTATGGTTTCGAACGACGTTGACCAGCCCAACTTCTCTACCGCCAGCTGTGACCTCTCCGACTCTGAAGACCCGCCCCATGGCTACATCCTCTCAGATAAATCTACGGAGCTGCAGCGGGACACTTTCTTCTTCGCGCCGATGGGACCTCACCGGATTCAACTTGTCCTGGATTGGCACGCACTTCTCGAGAATTTCTCCACTCCCTGATGTCCTGGGCAGGCTTGAATCAAAACCTGACGCCAGCCACAGGTGTGACTCTTCGACGCAGGGCGTACCTCATGAGAGGATATTCGCAGGAACTCTTCCTTTGTCCAGTGAAAGTAAAATTTCGAGATACAACATCCTATTCCATGTCGTAAAGCGGTCCCATTATTGATCCTGACTCGAACGATCGACCTGCTGGGAGCCACGTCTGAAATCTGGATCGTATGGACTCCTCACTGGTCGTGTCCGATCTCTGAATTGCCTCTGCAGGTGTTCTGACAGACTATGGCCATGATGAATAAGCTTGGAGCACATTGTAACGTTTATGGACGACGAGAGACTATTGGCATCCGTACATTCCTCATCCGAACGCCCGCATCCCGTATGTATTCCGCTGGCGGCAGTATAAACTCCCTTCAGATATGGGACATCTTGTCCTTGAACGGGACGCGCACCGCTGCAGAGTGACCGGTGCCATGGTCGATGTTATGTTGACCTGGATCGCACCCCCACCTTGGGGCTGGGCGGTGGCACACCGAACTGGGCAAGGCGATTCTCGCCGAGAAGATACGCGTCAGTACGGCGCTCAGTATTTTCCGAACGATCCGAATCTGACTCGGATGCCTCGTCCACCGCGAGTGGCTGCGACTGGGGAGAACCCAACGCGCCCGACGTCTCTGAATTGGGTGACCTGGACCAACTATCAAACGGAGGATGGGCGCAACCGGACGACGTATTTTCTAGATGGGGACAACCGGACGACATATCGTCGACATTTACTGGACAGGGAGAGTCGGCCGGCGTGCCGCTCGAACCCTCTGGATGAGGAGGATCGGACGATGTGTCGTGTTGGTGCGAAGTGCGAGACAACATGAGTCGGTGTCGGTTTCTGGCACGCGCATTGGAATCCCGATATTCCGCGAATCGATTCAATCGGCGAATTCCGTACTTCTCGCAAATTTTCTTTCTATTACCAGAGACATCGCGCATACCGTTTGGACCGTGCGGGATGTGGATCCACACTATAACAAACGAGGTACGAGTTCATAATGTGTCTGTTTATAAGAGACTAGATCCACACCTCTTTGGCGAATTCTCTTGGATTCATTCTCGAAACCCTCTCTCCAAAAATTGGTATGCGCGCAGGAATCCCGCTCGAAGAAACATTGAAAATGAGTAGCTACAAAAGCATACTACCGCACCTGGTAGCACATTGGTGTGCATCTCTGGAGCATAAACAGGGGAAGTTGTGCTGCAGACGGTCCTCGTTCGAATCGGGGTCAGGTGAATGGACAGCTGCGTTGATCGTTTTTAGGACAGGGTATCCGGAGCGAGAGTCCACTGCATTCTATTTATGACCACGGTTATTTTTGATGTCGTAGAGGTTATAATGATTCCTCGCCACCGGCTGCACGCAAGAATCCTGTGAAAAGACATGGTTCCGGCGACGGGTGAACGGATTTGATTACGGCACCTGGTAGCACATTGGAGTGCATCTGTGAAGCATGTGGTAGAATGGTGTTTGCTGCAGATGGTCCTCGTTCGAATCGGGGTCAAGTGGATTCTTGGTTAACTTCGAATCCTTTTTCCCGAGTGAGACTCCCTTCCAATTGCCTGTCCTCTGTTCTGCATAAAAGCGGCCATTCATATGAGCTGCAGAACTGAGGGAAGAAGACGCCTGGTAGCACATTGGCGTGCATCTGCGAAACATATATTCTTTTGTTACGGCTTCTCATATAATGCAGAAGGTCCTCGTTCGAATCGGGGTCAGGTGAATGGACTGTTGCGTCGATATTTTAGCACTGGGGTATGAGGGTCTAAGTGCACTTTAAATAAACCGACACTTTTTTTGGTTTTTGCGACACTTTTGTTGTCAAAATTCATCTTTGCGACACTTTCACCAGGTTTGAAGGGACCAATGTAAGTGTCGCTCAAACACACTTTTCGCGACACTTTCTTTGGTCGAAAATCGGTTCCGACACTTACGTTGACGGCCATCAGATCGGCGACACTTTCATTGACATACAATCAGCGACACTTTCATTGACATACGGTCAGCGATACTTTCACTGACATTCGATCAGCGACACTTTTTTATTATTATTTCTACCTCCAACACATTTCTAGGTGGAAGAAAAAAAAACTATGTACAGATCTGTCTAAGGAGGCTATGTACAATTTGAGCCCGTGTAACCTCTCTGGACGATCCGGCATGGCGCGGCGCAAGAGGACATGCATGACCGCATCCGCGGGCGCGATGGTCCACCAGCCCGGCCTCGTAGTTTTTTTCTTTCTTCCACCTAGAAATGTGTTGGAGGTAGAAATAATAATAAAAAAGTATCGCTGATAGAATGTCAGTGAAAGTGTCGCTGACCGTATGTCAATGAAAGTGTCGCTGATTGTATGTCAATGAAAGTGTCGCCGATCTGATGGCCGTCAACGTAAGTGTCGGAACCGATTTTCGACCAAAGAAAGTGTCGCGAAAAGTGTGTTTGAGCGACACTTACATTGGTCCCTTCAAACCTGGTGAAAGTGTCGCAAAGATGAATTTTGACAACAAAAGTGTCGCAAAAACCAAAAAAAGTGTCGGTTTATTTAAAGTGCACTTAGACCCTCATACTGGGGATCTGGAGCGGGAGTCCACTGGCCGCAACCTATCGGGCTCGCTTTGAGATTAGGTGCACATTTGAGTATGGCTGCGGTAGTTTTTGGTGGGCCAAAGGATACCCCTCCCAAGAGTCTCATGAGTGCCGACAGGCACAAGTCGTACCCACCTTCGTGACTTCGTGGCTTCGCTTAAGGTTGCAAAATTTCGTCACTTTGATGGAAAGTTGTGAAACCTCGTCAAATTGGCGAGTTTCTAGGAAAGTTCGTGAGATGTACAACCCACACAAATCAAACACATCAATCTGGCCATCATTCTCCGCCACTCAAGTCTCTGCCAATTTTTTTCATATAGATACCTTGCTAACCCTAACCGCTAACCACTCACCCTAACTACTAACCTCTAACCACTAACTCTAACCAGCTAACCCAAACCGCTAACCTCTAACCACTAACCACCTAACCTGAACCTAACCGGCCCATCTCGGCAAGCTGTGGATACGCATCACTCCGTGATGTGCCGAGGAGTTGCCGCTTGACAAGTCCGGAATACCAGTAATATACGCGGAGCTAGCAACCGGCTGATCGGCATCGGTCGGCATCGCGTTTCGGTGGCATCCAATGCCGAGGTAAAGGATCCCAATGGAACCCACCGGCCCACAGTGCGGTCTATCTCAGACATATTGGATCTCACCGTATATCAGTGGACCATTGTTCGAAGGTTTGTCCATTGGTTTACGCCAATTCCCACTACATTCCAATGTAATTTGGCACGTTGGCGGCTTATTCAACGTGCTGAATTGCATCACAGTTCAGTGGATTTTAATGGATCTAGGTCGTGCCCATCCCACTGGTTTCCTGCTATCTCCAATGTACACCGTTCATTTCCAATGGACCGCAATGGCCCACATCTGCAACAGAAAACCAGCGGTTGCCGGTGGTTTCCGGCGTGAATCGTTGGAATCCAGTGACTCCTGTGAACGTTGATCAAAACCGTAACAGAGAGTGTAAAAATAAGCCATGCCTTCGGGCCATCCATTTTCTCGTCCTGTCCGAGCGATTTAAGATCAGAGGACAGAAAGATAATCATGAAACACACCTTTAATCCCGCCGCCCCCGCCCGTTCGTGCTCCTACATGAAATTAGGATTATGAGCACGACCGAGTAATATGATGAAGGTATACACCTTAGGATTCTCCTTGTGCCCCTGCGCGCGAATTGAATCAGAGCAAGAAGCACAACTTAAAATGAACTGGCGGTACTCCCCCCATGGCCGTCGGTTTGACTCGCAATGGTGCCGCCAGTCAGTTGGTCCCAGAATATGTCATATTCGAAGGTTGCTTCGTCCGATGTACGAAGGGTATACTCGTTCATAGCATTCACCTTTAAAGCGCTCGCGGAACCATCCAAAAGAGCGTCGATTTACCGAGGTGGTGGTGCTGAGGGTCATCACGTATATTGGGGCGCTAGAGACGTCCGCTGCGCTCTAGAGAAATCTCGTCAATGAAACATGAAATGGGATTTGAGTCGCAGCTACCTTAGATTGGAGAATCATTCTGGATTGCAGCAGGGATGAGCTGCGACAGCAAAGCAGAGTACTTCTTGCCGCCGTTCGCGGTGGTCGAGAGTTGGACGGGGAAGTCGTCAACAATCACCTGACGAAGGGTCTTCTTGTGGTCGAGTTCGTCGTAGAAATTGACGTGAACAATGCCTGCAGGGGTCGATTTAATTAGTATGACAGAAACATACGCTGACTTACCTTTCATCCGCTGGTTATTGTCGACTGTCTCACCTTTAATTTCAGGCTCCGGAGTGGCGACAACGTCGCGGGGGGCAGGATCGCCTTCCTCGCTCGAATCAGAGCCTCGAGAAAATTTACTGAGGCGAGGCGATATAAGAATTACGAATGAATACTCACCGTCCTGGCGTTCTGCGTGAGCAGGGTCCTATTTGCACTGGTCCCAAAAATGAAGTCAGCTTCAGAGGATAATCCGCAAGTTTTCGCTTACCCGGTTGCGGCAGGTTGGGGCTTGGTCACCTCGACCTCTTCCTCGGCTGCCTTGACAGCACTCATCTTGGGACCGTTCTTGGGGCTGGAACGATGGGCGAACAGAGGTACGAGGCGAGGGTCGTCCGCAAGCTCGGGATGGTCCTTCATATGACGCTGAATCGCGCGCAAGAGGGCGTCCGTCTTGAGCGTAGCGTCCAATTTCATGAACGCGGCAATGCTGAAGCTCGCCAATGATATATATATATATACTGAAGCTCGCCAATGAGCTTCTTGTTAAGCGGGCGATCTGAGTGCACAAATGGAGAGTCGACTGGAGTGGATATGAAAGATGCGCCCGACCGCGCTTGGAGACTTAAGGAAATCACTGGAAATCACAGGCAGACACCAAAAAGCACCGAAAAAGAGCGCCAACATGGCTGTTTTTTGCTTATCGGGGCAGGGTCATGTGGACTTGAAACATATCCAGCACTCTGCGGTGGAATCCAGCAGTTTACGGTGGAATCCAGTGGAAGTACACGCGAAAGAAGTCCGGTGATCTCCGGTGGTGATTGGCGGAATCTGTCAAGCTCATTGGTACACAACGCACCACACTGCCCATCAGCGTCCGCCAACGGCCGCCGGTAACCAGTGGTGGCCATCGGTGGCCGCCAGTGACTTTGCTAGTTGAGGGCATATTACTCCGGAATACTAACTCACAAACTTTCACAGAAAGCTATCAAAATCACGAGCTTTCACGGATTCCCATCAAAGTTACAAAGTTTCGCAAAACTAAGCGAAGTTACGAAGTCACGAAAATGGCGCCGACTCGACAGGCACGTGAGAATCATGAGCCCGCCGTCGGGCATTGTAACGAGACGTTGGATATAGCGCTCATCGACGGGCTTCTTCAGGTCCTCAAAGAAGAGGTGAAATGCACCTAAAAAATCAAAAATTAAACTGGCGGAATGAAGGATTTCCTGATTGCCTACCGGCAGCATCAAGACCCGCAGGATATGCTTCCATTTTAGCCTCGCGCACCAGCTTGCGCTTGACCCGATTGGACTGGAGTGCCGCCGCAAATTCACCCGGTCTCTTGCCGTCGAGGATGAGTTGCGTGGAAGGCGCTGTACGAGCCAGAATTAAGTAATCACAGTTAGCGGCGATCGGAATAATTGCTCACCATTATCGACCTTCGCAACAGTTGCGCCTACACATCCGGCCGCCTTGATACACTCGCGATGTGACACCTTCAGCTCGTACAAGACTTTCGTTAGCGTGGGCATTGGGTGATTATGAGCGATATTGTTGTTGTGGATAGTTAGTGCCTTTCGGATGCTCGGATCGAGAGGAACATAGATAGTTCTGGCCGCGTCGCACGAACGGTTGATAATGCGACTGGTGACCTGTTTCCCAAGGTTGATGTGGGCATAGCCTATCACAAATTAGATGGAATTCACGGCACTTGGCACAACAATAGAACACACGACAGTTGTGCTGCTTCAGTCTATTATGCGGATGGACGATCGTACTGCAAAGTGGAGTGTCCTTGGAGCTATCCGTGGCGAGGGGCTGGCTATGGAAAGCCTTGTGGAAGAGTACTTCATCAACGTCGTCCGGAATGGTCCAGGTGCGGTACTTTGTCTTGAAGTCTGGCCTCCAGCCGCTACAAGTAACCCAGAAATTGTGACCGGGAGAGGTCTATCAACGGGTGAGCGAGGTAACTCAGGAATTAATAGCAAACTTGCCTGGTTCTTGCTCTTCAAGAACGGCATGCCCTTGCACTTAACACCGTTGGTATCAATCGCGCTGCACTTCTGGTCTCGAACAACCTGAGCAAATCTGGTCGATAATTATAATGAGATAGAGTAAATAGAAATCGGGAATGCATACTCTGCGGCTTTGTGTTCCATTGTGCCCTCTTCCCGGCGCGTCTGTCGCTGGGCGGCAAAGATCGCATCACGCGACGCCGGATCCAAGTCGCGTCGGATACTTTGAGAAGTTGAGGATCAACGCTCGCAGACATAACTTCCTGAATAATAGATTAGGAAATAGGGTGTACTAAAACGTAGCCCGTACCTTTGCATGCGAGACGAGAGCGACGGCAGAGGATGGGTGGTTGTCCTGGCTCGAATGTAACTGCGACTTTTGAGTCCCCAGCCCCAGTGTTTCCGGTCCACGAGTCGGTATCCTGGGCAGGTATTATGACACGGAGATGGAAATGATAGGACGTGTACTTTATTTTTTATTAGCGCATCTACAGAGTGGAGTTTTCCCTTGTTGTTTCGTTATTGAAATCTAGGAACAAGGATCAGATTAAAGCGTCGATAATGCTTATTGGGTCAACTGATGCGGCGTACGATGTCTCGCTGGGTATATCCGATGGGGGGAGAGGCGAGGATTCACGGGTAGATTGCAGAAATGATCATATACGAAGTTTCTGGGAACCGACAGTACTTACCAGTCATAACATCGTCCTCCGAGTCTGAGACCGTGTCTGAGTCGGAAAGGATCTTTAAGATCTCGCGGTTTCCCTCCTTCAGAGTTCGAGTTTTGCCAGTGGAGACATCGAGTGAAGCCCGGGGGTGCTCCTCGGTCGAAATACGCGTCGCAGAAGACTCTTCCTCAAGTTTGACGCGTGTCGGGGGTAAATCGCGTGGCGAGGAACTCGGGTCCGGATCGTCGGCGCGGAGGAGGAACTGCCGAAGCTGGTCCGCGTCGATCCAGTCGTTGTTGATGAAGAGATGCGCGTTGGACGCGATGTATGTCGATTTATAGATCTGTACGGTGTTAGAGCGCGTCAGACCCTGTCAGATCACCGGTGTGAGAATGCGTCGCGGACCTACTGAGCTTCGAAATGCCGTCACGACGCCCATCGAGAGGTTGTCAATCAGTTGCCGGTCGGCGGGAGTGTGTTTTGAAGCCATTGGGGCGCGTTTTTTGACGTGTTGCGACGCGGTAAATCCAAGGCCGCAGCGGGGTAGGTGGTGGTGAAGGAGAAAGAAGGGGCCAAATATTTGGCTCTTTTCCGGCCCTCCCCGAGTCAAGCGCCGCACTTTGATTAAAATCCCGCTACAGTGATGTCCATCATCGGCACCTTACCATTCTCGGAAATGTGCCGCATGTGAACGGTGTGTGCCGCATGTGAACGGTGTGTGCCGCATGTGAACGGTGTGTGCCGCACATGGCATGTGCCGTGTGTGTCGCATCTGATACATCCTCGTCTGTCGCCCAACTCATGGAATATCGTCTAGTACGTAAACCTTTTGTTTCGTCTTGCCAACTTACTTGCTGACGACACGCATTCAGAGGTAAGCACACGCTAATCATAGGAAGTTTTCGCTGAAATTACTCCAAGAAGTTGCTAAGAATACCTCAGGTTTCGGAATAACAAATTGTAGCGAGAATGTAACATAATCCAGCAGATCTTTGTGCGAATATTCACCAAAGTTGATGACATTTCCGAAATTTTTCGGGCCGAGAGAAATGGTTGACTTTCCATAAGCATAGAATAGTCCCGTCGCATTTCCGAGCTTGTTTGAGAGTGCCAACGATGAGATCAACCCACGAAATACTCAACTAGTCTGTACACGGCCGACGTTCCCATAAGACAGAATATATAAATCAGTGTAGTCCTCATTCGTGAACAAGGGCCGGAACGAACTCCGTCAGGCAATGGGAATGCACCAGACTTTTCTCGAGACGACTGGGTAGCTTGATGGTTCGGGAGGAAGGCGAAGAGCGCCCATCACCACCCAAGAGAGTTTATTCCATCTAATAAAATCTGTAGGGGGGGTCCCTACCCCCCCTACAGACTTTCATAGATTTCGACTTCATCTTGTACGTATTCTTGTCTCCGAGCTGATGGGGTCCTGACAGCTGCCTTGGCAATGGTGGCGGAAAATGCGTAAATATTCTGGGGAATTTATCTATGCTTATGGAAAGTCACCCAATCTTAGGTAGAAATTCTGAGGGAGGTTTACCCTGATGTATGTGTTTATCAGTCATTTGACTCAAATTATATCAAGACGGTTGACGCACCATCGGTATGCCGAGTGTCGCACACTTCAAAAAGCGGGCAATCGGCCCACTTGACGGCATATTCTGGGGTATCTGGATCGAATCCCTCCTCTTCCTGAAACCGGCGAAGGCCGGCGTAGACATTTGAATCCCACGAGGAGCCTAAGATGCGCGACTTGAATTCAAGTGGAGGGAATCCAAGACGAGTCGCCTCGTCCGTGCTGAGGCGTTCAACGCCGTTGAGATCGTGGGACCAATAAGCCGGATATTCTGGCCAACGGAATGAGGCGGTGGTAATTTGGAAATGCTCCTCGGGGCAGAGAAATAGGAAGCCCGCAGTTGGCTTTTGCTTCGCCCCGTAAGTTTTGATTTGAAAATCAATAGTGTGCATGAGGACTAACATACATGGGTCAGCGCACGCAGTTGAAACATTCAGTCGAATGTGGAAGTTACCATAATCCTCGAAATTGGACGAAACCCGCAGGCGGCTGAAAATATGAGTCGCTTGATAGAGCCAAGCGTAGAGGTTGGGGATGTGACGCTGCAGCACGAGCGTACGATCGCATACATCGCTGGCGTTGAAACTTGAATCAAACAGATTTAGAATTTGGGGCATATCATGAAATGGGAAGATAGCATTACCGTGTCCAACCCTCCGCCGTCTTTTCGCCGCCAACCACACCAGGAACCCAAGGACCAAGGTCTGGGTCCGCTTCCGGGAAAACTGCAACCTCAGCCGGTTCTCCGCCCTGCTCGTTTGAAGGACAGAACATGATTGACCCAAGCTTCACGGTGGCAAGGGGTTTTGAAATGGGTACAGGCCGCGATTTGAGTAGCTTCCAAATTTCCTCCATATCAATCGTGAAGCCATATCTAGTACGTGTTCGCTGGAATTGGGGGAGGGGGCCAGGAGGTGGAGTCTGCTGTGGGTAGTTGATGCTGTGGCGGGGTGTTGTTCAGGAAAGGAACGGCGTCGTGAGTAACCGACGTACTGGTTGTTCATTGTGAAGTGTTCGGCCATGATGTTATAATCCAGACGGGGACCCTCGCCTGTTCCTCCACCGCCGCCCTGGCCTTGTGCGTTGCCACCAGCACCTCCTACCCCTCCTGGGCACGAGTGAGTAATACTATTCCGGTTTAAACCATTCTGTCTCGCACCAGAAATGGAGTTGTTGACTGTCTGGGGTTCGTTCCTCCGGCCAAGCATTGCTAGTGTGGATTGTGAGA
The DNA here is from genome assembly GCA_029204335.1 of Mycena vulgaris. NCBI lineage: Eukaryota > Fungi > Basidiomycota > Agaricomycetes > Agaricales > Mycenaceae > Mycena > Mycena vulgaris. The sequence goes on from JARGYA010000120.1 coordinate 203,245, forward strand.
GATTGAAAGCGGAGATCTTGATGGATTTTATGAAAGTCACTAATGAAGCTGAGCAGCAGACTGGAATGGAGTCACTGACGGTCAAAGATGCGGATGGTCGATGGAAGCAGAGGGAGAGACTCGTCACCGTGCACAGCCTCGTGGGGACAGCAAGCAGACAGCAAACAGCATGCATATATGTTCGCACGACGAATCTTCGAAAGAAAGTCCGGCCCTGTGATCCGATGACAAGCTGTTTTTTCTAGTTAAAATTGAGTTAAAATTTATATACGATGTCCCCACCCGTCGTATATAGTGTGCGGTTCATTCACGCACACAACCCTCGGGCGCCCTCATCAACCCTTTAAACGCCGGCTTTCCCAGGAGTCCGCGCGCTTCACGCCCTTATTACTCTACGCGACCTCCTGATCCCTCAGTTGCGCCGGCAGCACCCCGCTCCGCACCGCCTCCGCGCGGCACCGCTGCGTAAACGCCTTCGTCGCCATCTCTTGGTTCTCCTTTCTCAGTGCTTCCCAGCCCGCCTGCGCGCGCTGCAGCGCGACGAGCACGTTTGCAGGCGAGATCGGCATCGGCGCGTCCGCGGCGAGCTCCTCGGGTAGCTTGAGGTCTGCCATGCGAGTGGCTCGACAGCGACGGCGACGCGGACAATCCCGCACCGTACCCGCGCGATGAGCTGTGCCCCGAAGACGCTCGCGAGTGCGATTGCGCAGCGGCGAGGGCGGCGGGCGAGTGTAAAGTCACGAACACCTCCTTTGGTACAGCGTGCCGTCTGTAGCGACGGACGCGCCAAGGCCGCACATGGGTTACACGTCGACGAGCGTTCTGTAGACAAGTTTGGTTGGAGGAAAGGGATAAAGATGAACGGGAGAAGGAACCCACTTCAACGCCCCCGCCGTGGCACTGGGTCCAAACCACATTCCCACGTCCTTCCCCGCGGCCTTGTCAGCAAGCGCCATTCGATGTACGCCGAAGGGCGCCGCTGTTACGTCGAGGAACCAGGAGACGAGACGCACGTGTGCGGCGTGCGCGGTCGGCGCAGTTGGTGAGAACAGCGGCGCGGAGGTTGGTGTGAGAGGCGGTTCTGGGACGAGGAGGGGATTAGCATGGGGAGGAGAGAAAGGAATGAGAAGGAGAGAGGAGGAAGACATTAGCGTGCGCAACGCCTCGCCGGGAAACCAAATATGCAAACGACGCAAGATGAAAAGTCAAGAAAAGAGCCTCTGACTCGCGAGGTCCTCGAGCGCAGATTACCCACCCAGCACCGCAGACGACCGCCGCACCTAACGTCCAGCACACCCGCACGCTCACTCCCCGGCGCGCTAAACCGCCACTTCCCTGACTGGCGAATACGACCAACATCGTATCACCGTCCCGTTCAGGACGCTCGCGCCGTGCCAGCGGGCTGTATTTCACCCCAGCGCCCTGGGAAAGCGCGGGGCTCGATGCGCGACATACCCGCGCACGTCATACTCGGAGAGATAAGGCGTGTGTGGAGGAAGGGTAGAGGATGAGGAGGGTCGGATGGTGGGATGTGGGATGTGATGCGACAATGTGAGGGTCACACCAGTGAGGCGACGAAGAGGCGGGGCGGACGAACGAGAGAAGGACGGAGGGAGCGAGCGAAGAAGCGAATAGCATAGAAGAGACTAGAACGAATGCAAGAAGAAGGAACGAAAGGCAACACAAAGAAGCGCAAGAAGCTTCCCACGAAAATGGCCGTGCGCAAAAACGGCACGCGCAAAATAAGAAAAGGAATCCGTCCGCATGGACACACGGAAGCGGAGGATACACAAAACGAAACCGAATAAATCACAAAGTCAACTCACCCCTAACGCGCTGCAACGCCGTCGCCAGCAAACTCTGCCCCGTGGGGAGCATGCACCCCCACCCTGCGTCGCTTGTTCACCCCTTGGTGCCGCCCAGAGGCCACCATTTCTTTTTGTTCGTGCCCGAGGCGGAGGACACGGAGGTCGAGTGATACGGTGCGTACGATGCGCTCCTGCGAAAAGAGTGGATGTCAGTACGTGATAAGGGAACGCAAGGAAGGGGAGAAAAGAGGAAAGGAATGAAGGAAGATGCGGGGAAGGTAGGAAGAAAAGAGAAAAGGATGAAAGACGCACGAATTACTCCCACTCGTACTATACGAGTACCGCGTGCCGTTCCCGCTCCCATGAGTACTCGTGCTATCCACCTAACTATACGACGAGTCGGATTGCGAGGGTGAATGGTGCATCCCCGGCGCATGGTACGGGTGCGGGTGCTGATGCGCGGACGGGACGGCCGTGTGCGACGAGCTGGTGAGGTTTGGCGTCGATGAATTTGGATTTGAGCTGGGATGCGCAGTCGATGTGGAATGGGATGGGGGAGGCGCGGAGAAAGACAACGGCGGCGGCAGCGTCGCGAGACTCGGCAGGTCGCGAATCGGCTCGAAGCCTGCGCGGTATGTGCACCACACCTGCGCGTAGAACGCCACGTGGAACTGGGCGGGCCACGGACCCGCGTCGACGCCGCCCTTCGCGCTCGCGCATGCGCCGTTGCCTCGGAGTTGGCGTTGTGCGAGGTGGCATGGGAAGTCGAAGTCGTATGCGCATTATGGGATGTGGAATGTGAATGCGCGTTAGAGGCCGCGGCCGCGACGCGCTCCTCGTCCTACCGCCCCCCGCCCGGTGGCCGCACGCCCATCAACCATATTTCCTCCGCGCTGCGGTGGAGTTCGGCGTCCCCGTCCAAGAGATAGCGCCGCCTTGCCCAAAAGACTCGTCTTGCTGGCGCCTCCGCCCTCACCTCCACCGCTATTCGAGGATGTGTCTTTGTTCCCGCGTCTTGTCGTCGACGAAGCGAGCGCCGTCGCGGTGGTGACGCTGTGGCTCAAGGCCCCCGAGATGGTGGACGCGAGGGAGAGGTCGGAACGTCTCTGCTCTCAAAACAACTGCTCTTCTCACTCGAAACGCCGACATATATGCTCTATTCCTGGCTCTGGAACATGTGTATTCCTACTCCGAGCTGCGTAACCTGCTCATCCTTTAAACGCCGATACCTGTGCTCGAAACACCCATATTCCCGGCATTCATCTCAAGCACCCTCCCTATCGTTCTGCGTCCGCGTACATGCACCCTTTATACCAAGTCCCGGCTTTTAAATTCCTCTGACCGCACACACCCTTTGGCTCACATAAATCGCTGAGAGGTGACAACCAGTATCTATATTCCTTCCTCGTGCGCATTTACCTCAATCTAGCTCCCTTACCCGAAAGAAATTTGAATCACCCTCCTTGCTGCTCGTGCCTTTCTTTCAGCCCGCTCTCCTGCTGTTTGGGCGCAAACTAACTCCACAAAACTTGTATGACCTCGGGAATCGTCTCTGATAATCCCCAACTGCGTGCGAGAGTCCCCGCCTGCATAAAATTGCTCAATCGGTCATTCATACAAACTGACGAATGAGAGTGAGTACATCTCCAGTAGCACATTGGTGTGCATCTGTTCTTCCTGTGTACATAACACTGCAGATGGTCCTCGTTCGAACCGGGGTTAGGTGGATTCTGGCTTAATCATGTTTTCCCCCCCTTGTGCGACTCCATTCCAATATCCATTTCGACTTCCCGTAATTGAGTACAAGGAAATGGGGCATCAGGTCATGGATGATATGTGCCTGTAGCATATCTGTGCAGTACTTCGGATACTAATATTACCCGTAGAGGACGCGGTTTGATTCGGGGCAGGTGGATGACGGGAGAGGACGCATTGTTTGTCTCTTTTTTTCTTGCTTCTAATTCTCCGCAGACTCACGTGGAGGAGCCCCAACAGCGCTTTGCCACAAAACATGAAGTTGAAGCCGACCGCAACCGTGGGAATTGATCGGAGTTATGGACACGTGCCGGTTGACGCGCCCGCACGTAGCCGCCCGCCCTATCCGCATCCGAGTCTCCATGACGCCCGCCCCCGCCCGACGAGCGCCGCTGCACGCAGCTCATCGACTCGGGCGTACAGCCCATGCCGTCTACCGAGCCCTTCCCCAGCATCGCCCCCTTCGCCTCTGTAATCGCCGCCACCCGCCCACACTTTGCCGCCTCCTCTTACCCCGCGCAGACGATCTCGCCACCGCCTCGCGCTCCGGCGGCTCCAACACCCCCCTCGAGCGCAGGCGCAAGTGTAAGTACGCCCTCGAGCAGCAGCGTGAGCACCCCGCCCTCCTCCCCTCTACCTCCTCCGCCAAGCCCTCGCAATCGGGCTCCAGCTTCGCGTGCTGGGCCTCGCGCTCGATCAGTAAGCACTCTCCTGCGTCCAACTCTAAATCTTCGAGCCCGCCCTCCGCGTTCGCGCGCGCCAGCATCGACTTTCCCTCCTCTCCGCCTTCTGCGTTTGCAGCGCCCGCGCGCGCGAGCCTCGACTCTTCCTCTTCCCCTCCGCTCCACCGTCCGCGCCCACGGCGTGAGAGGTTGCGGTTGCGTTTTCGGGAGGTCGAGGGCGAAGTTTATCTTGAACTATTATAAAAGCCGGACTTGGACTCGGACTTGGACTTGGACTTGATACAACTACGACTCGACTCGGACTCGGACTTGGTCACGGACTTGGGCTTGCAAATTACGCCGCTCGTTTGTTGGACTGTCTTTTTTTCAGATGTGTACATATATATTAGATATCTAATGGGGCTGCTAATCATGGCGTTGAAGCCCCCGTAGACCCAGGTGAGCGGCGGTTCGTGTACGTGGGTCCACATGTGTCTACCCGCGTATACAGGGGGTGTCTACACACAGGGGCCGTTCGTGTACGTAGGGCATGCAGGAACAGGATGTAATTCCGTTTACCTTCGGCCACCTTTGCCTACCGCTGGTAGACGTACCTCCACCATGCTGTTATGCATACACATTTAAACCGGTGATATCTGGCACAATGCCGTGTAGCGCCGAGGCCATGCCTGTCATGATGCCGCTTGATACCGGGAGGCCGCCTCTGTTAAGCAAACCACGCTGTCGGGGCCGAGTCTGCCGAAATTGTATACAAGGGAGGAAAAATTCAATATAATTCGCCAACGTCAATTCACAGACAATTGAGAACAAGGCAGACGTGCAGAAAATGTGTCTGCAGAGCGGTGCGATATTTCGGGAATCCACATCTGACGCCTGGTTGAGGCTGAGAACCCACATCGCTGTAGGACTCTGTTCCGCTCTGTTGTACGCTGCGTATGAGTTTACGGGGATGGTTGGACGCGAGCTACTCACAGGAGTCGAAGACCCGGACCGTCACCCGGTGGGAGGGTATCTGCGAGTTAGGGCTGGGTATTATTAAGAACCCCGGGTGTAATTTACGGTATGCAGTGGGGGGGTCTCTCGTATTTTAGAATTGCACTGTAATTTACAGCGCCGCAGGCCCGAGAAAAATACCGTATTTTACGGTAAACAATGGCTGTAAAGTTTGTAAAATTTGTAAAGTATGTGTAACGGCTATCACAGCATAAGGCGGGAGTGGAGGAATTAACAAGTGGGACATAGTGTTGGCTTAACTGCTTTATCTCCTTCGCGCAGAGCATGCTCGTACACCTGTATATCATTGAAGAAGGTGCTGAAGGGTCCGGCCTGCGTGTTCTCCCAGTAATTGGCTCCGAAGACCTCCACCAGGCCTTCGCTGAGTTCGGCAGTTGAGAGGTTCTGCGACGGTTCAAGGAAGACACGGGCCAGTCCGAGTAGGAGGTCGTACTGCTCCCTGTCCATGGTTTCGAGCTTGGACGTGGGGCAAAAATTAAAGATATGAGTTCGCTTGAATTTCGGCTCCCGAGCCCCGATTGTAGTTAGCGCGTTCCAATGTGTTTCACACTTGAGGGGTGACCTGGATTATGATGCCGAACATTGATGAGAGCTTTTATGCATAGAATTTGGCACTGAAAATGGACCGAAGCCTGTGAGAATGTCTAGGAAGCTCTCGCGCGCGCCCTCACAAAATTTACATTATTTTACGCTCGGAATGGGAGGTCCCGGGTAAAAAATGTATTTTACATGTAATTTACATCTAATCTTTGGTGTGTAAATTACACAGCCATTCTATACCCAGCCCTACCAGTGCGCGTAGATCAACCAAGATTGGAGAAGACGTGGACAGAGGAAATGTATGCCTACATATGGAATGCAAGCTAAGAAATGAAATTCAGGGTGAGACCGGATCAATATGGATTTTGGGTAAAATTCAGGATCGGGACCCTGGAGTGCAGCATACGACGGTGACGCGATGGTGTTCGGGGAAATACGCGGGCGCTAGACCGCACAGTCACAGATCGGCGATCTCAATCATACTTAAAGCGACCCATGGTCGGAGGGTATGGGTCTTCCCCCCACCCCAGATCTGTCGCCCTCATGGATTCCGTTTCAGCAGTCCCGCCCGGTTTCCAGATTGTTGAATTGTGAGTGCCATGTCTGTTTCGAGTTTTGGTCTCAGAGCTGACGATGCGCAGCTCAGGCCCTCTGGTACACCAATGAGGAATTTTCCCCGTGAACCACATCTGCTGATCGTAAATATAGCTCATTGGTGCGTTGTTGAATTGTGGGCTATTTGGAATCCTGTCCGTTCAAGTCTGTAAGTGGTCTCTGCTGTCCCGGCGATGCTCACTTAGATATTCCAGATCTCTTTTACCAAGCCTTTCCAAACGACAGACTGCTCACAAAGTGTCTGGTTTATATTTTATTCACCATCGACCTCATGCAGACGATTTGGATCACTCACGACGCATTCGCAACCTTTGGATACGGTTTTGCTGACGTCTCGGCCGTCACCAAGCTACGTCTAAACTGGGTTACGATCCCGATCATTGGTGGCCTCGGTAATCCAGATTCTCGACAATGTGGTCCGCATTGACGCTTTCTCCAGTTGCTTTCATTGGCCAATCGTTCTACGCGTACCGCATTTACGTGCTATCAAAATCGTGGTTCATCCTTGTGTTCATCGTGACCGTAAGTCTATCCACCGTTGTATAATGTATTGCCGGCCGAAAATTATGATCCCACGCAGCTCTCCCTCACCAGCGCTGTCGCTGCATTTCTGGCCAGTGCCGCTGGCCTTGAAGGTGCGACAATTATCGTGGTAACTGCACATGAGATTCAATCATCCCAGCCGGGAATGTCGCAAGTTTAACTACCCCAAAGAATTCTGCCATTGCCGGGGTATTTGCTAGCCGAGACACCACCCATATCGTTAACATCTTCCATAGGTCTGGCTCGTTGGCTCTTGCGCGAGCGACATAGTCATCGCCGGGTGCATGTCATACTATGTGAGTCTTGTACTGTTCATCAGGGATCTGGGGTGACCCGATCTAAGCTATCAACAGTCGACAGCGCCTTCCGGCAAACCCGTATCTTCCTCTCAAAGCTAATTCGGTTAACAATCGAGACCGGTTCTGTAACCGGTATGCATGCCATCTGCCCTCCAATAACTTAGCATAATTAAACCATGCAGCGCTGGTTGCTCTCACCACTCTCGCACTATTCTACGCCTTTCCCAATCGAATTTACAACTTTCTCCCAGCCTTGATCATCCCCACACTGTACGCCAACACCATTCTCGCCATTCTGAATGCGCGTATCCGAATTGTGGGGGGTCGTGGGACATACGTATCTTCAATGGATATGATGGTGACCCCGACCTTTATTCATACGACCGGCACAAATGCAGAAGCCACGAGTGGCGGTTCTGCGCATCGTATTGCAATCAATCCTCAGGATTCGTCCGAGAGAGATTTGCATGATCATATCGAAATGAAAAGCATGCGCGTACGTTCCATGTGATGCTAACTTGCGTGGACACGGCTGAAAGTTGAACAGGCTGTCCAGTCGGACGACTGCGTTTAATATGCCCCTGCATACCTAACAGCCTCTCCCCGCCTCGAATGCCGCCAGAGACATCGGCAAACTATGGGCAGAACTAATCGTTCCACTGTATCGAATTCGCTCGAGCAGTGAACCTAGGGTGAAGGCCAAAATCATGACGCATTTCCACTGGTTATTCATCGAAGCCAACAGGTCGAAGCGAGATATGTTAAATTTAATTAATGTTTTAGATGTAATCAGGGGTGGGTGGCGGCGCCCTGATGGTCCTGTACCGAGGCAATCTTCCTGGGGGTCCAAAGTGAGGCGCAAATCGGCGTCAAGTGGATGGGAGGGAGTACCATGTGGGTTTCCTAGGCTTTCATCAACACCGAGCCATAGATACTGGATTCCGCTTCAATGAACACAGCAGATGCCGAGGGGGAGATTAAGTCGGTGAGCCTTAGATGGTTCTTGTTTCTTCTAATTTCACTGACCGTGGTGGTAGAGGGCGCGAACATTGCCGATACTCCAGTTATATTGTCATCCCATGTTTTCCTGCCACGTCATCGACAAAGAGTCGAATCCTCCTCCCTCGGGGCATACGTCCGCAACACTTACTTCCGACCCCGTCGGTCAGCATCCTTCCTTTCTGGTTTGTTGGGAAATCAGTATCTGATATCCTTTTGGATTAGGGTCGTTCACAGTTCCCTTTTTTCTCCCCTTTTTCCAATTTCATGGACTACTCCTCCGACGCCTGCATGACGCAGTTCACCGCGGGCCAGATGACCCGCGCGACGAGCCAGTTCTCCACGTACCGCCCATAAAATTGGGCTGGTTGCGTCGTCCTTGTCGGAAACTAGATAACCCAAAAAACATTAGATATCTGATAAACTATTACTGCTTCCTCGCGTTCGGCGTTGAAATATAATCTCATTCACACCTACCGCTGAGCGAGTGATCTTGATAAGATATCTGCTATCGCACATAGGCGTCAAGCCATCTTTGACTTGGAGATACACCAATCAAGCTCTCATGTTATCACCTCCAGTTGGGTGCGAAGAGAGGAGAAACGTTCAAGTCTTGTTTCATCGGCGGAGGCCCTGATACGAACCATCGTCGTGAGCCTCTGCATCGTTCTCGATGTTGAACAATCGAAGAAACCAACCCAACATTTACTCAAAGGCGGGGACGCTTACCCGGAGGCCAATTAAGGAGACTCACTAGACTGAAATGAAATCTTCTGTTCCTCGAACGACAACTCTGCATTCAGGTTTTGGAGGTCGGGTTATCGTATTGTGGAAGCAAAGCGTTGATATAAGTGTAGAAGCGCTGGTAGTGCTCTCCAGCCGCGGCTGTGACTCGGAGACCGACCCCGCCTACGAAGGAATGTATTGGAACGCAACGTAATCTAATTTGCGACAACGGGCACCAGTGGGCAACATGCATATGATATACATGGGATCATCCATGAGGACGAGCTCTCTCCTCCTCACGCGCCGCCGTAAACTCCGGAACCAGCGCCTCCACCGCCTCCCAGAGCGAAAGCGCCGCTATGGCTTCGTCATATCTGGCACCCTGCGGGGCGGTAGCCAGCCAACCCAAATCGGCGGTAATAGTCTGCAAGTTCGGGAAGATGCCGGAGAGAAAGCGCGCGACCGGCCCTGCAGTCGATATGGGTGAAAGCTGGACGTCCAGGAACGTCAATTGGCGTTGTTCCACGGGACCACTGGTGGTCGGGAGTACGGTAGCATTAAACGTCATGGTCAGTCTTCGCGAGCGAGGAAAGGAATTGGCAAAGAAATTCAGCGATTCTAGGGGCATGCGTCGCGCTCTGCGCAAGGATAGTGTAACCAGGTCGAGCGTTTCGAGGTATGGCCAAACGCGCCCGGCATCCACGATGGTCGCGGTGGAGAGGTCAAAGTAGACTGGTGAAGCGATTTATAAGATTGTGATGTTGACGAAACAAAAGAGGATCCGAAGTCCCTGGCCATTGTCCACGAGTTGAACGCCATCATCGGCGCTTGACTGGGTTTGCGAATTTGCGTGATCACTTCTCAGGACAAGGGATGTCAAGGATGACTGTGAGCACGAGGATGCCAGTGTGATGTAGAAATTATCTCTCTCCACAGCGGAGGGTTCGGTAGTGAACGTGAGGTTAAGTGATTTTAATGGTATTCGGGAGCACATCTTGAACAATGACGACGCCACTCCAATATCCACGGTATAGAGCGTGAGGGACTGAAGCTTGTGAAAGAAGGGAACGGAGACGGTGGGGGCCGAAGAGGATGGAGGATGTGCTTTATTGTATCCTGTATCCTCCACAAGGCATCGAGTGCAGGGTCGTGAAATATTTTAAGTCCATGCAACTGCAAGACTGGCGAGCGCCCCACGTCCGCCAGAGACCGATGGAGAGAGCTGGGAGATAACGATCTCTACGACTTCGAGGATTTTGAGGGCGCGATGCATGTCGTTCGCGAGCTGGATAGACGAGCAGTTGGTGGCAGGAAGAAAGAGGCCCGGGTGCAAACATCACCAAATCCCGGGAGATGCCGGTGTCTCTCAACAAACACGAACTTCAAGAACGAAGAGCTGGCCGATTTGGGTGTCCACATGAATTATATGTTCCACCGCCAAGGTGCCAGGGACCATCCCGGAGTCACTGGAATAAAAATGAGCGTTCAAAGCGATATATTCCCAATGTACTGTAATTAAGGTTAGGGTTGGCCCCAAAACTCTCGAAAAAAAAGGCCTGCAATAACCCTTCGGCTGTTGAGCGCTCTCGGCGGACGTGATCGTGCGATGAGCGGATCCACGCCATTCATGCGAGTGAAGTCGGGATGTGCGGATGTGCGTTATATGGCGGACTGAGGTGCACGGACCAGGGTCTGTTGCGGTATTTTGTGTGGCGAAGGTGAGTGGAGACGAGTCAGTTCGGAAGCGGGAGGTCGAGGCGGAGGGGGCTGGATGAGCACACCCGGGGTACAGGGAATGCGACCGGAAGAAGGCCCAGAAGCTAGCGGAGCGCGTCTTCGCTGCGTGCTACCCGCCTCCCACATCACGACTAGACTCGATCCAGGCGCTTTTCGAGACGGCGGGAAATTGATGACAATCGATCAATAGGCCGGCGGAAAAGCGACTGGAACATAATAACCGGAGCCTAATGCGGTCGGAGTTTGCCGGGCTCGATTAAGTGGACTTGGAGAAATTTCGCCTCATCGAAAATTCGAAGTCTCTTAAAACAAAATCTGAAGAGACAGTCCTGTTTTAAATACATCCATAAGAAATATCTATGACTTTTCCAGGCTACAGCTAAAGAACTGACGGCGCTAAAGCGAAAATACAAGTATGTAGACCAATTCGGGACTCCCCCTTTCTTCAGCTTTTTCATCCTCTCCAACGCACTTTCAATGCCGCCGAAGCGCAAAAGCCCTCAGGACTCGGACCCTGACTACCCTGACTCGTCCGCGAAACGCCGAGAGATCTTCTTGCAGACCAGCAGTGCCCCCTTCTCTCCGCCGCTCGAAGCTCGCCAGACACCCGAAGCGCGAAGGGACGCCGAACAGTCTGCAGATGACATTCGAGGCACGCTCGAGCTTCACCGGGTCCAAATCGCCGAGTGACTTGAAGGCATGATGGTAGATAGGAGGCCCGAAGTGGGTGATCGGATTCGGGTCTAGCGAAGTCACACTCCTCTCGTAGCTCTCGAAACGAATAGGTTGGCTAATTGAATACATTTAGAAGAGAACTGTCTCTTCAGATTTTGTCCTGAGAGACTTTGAATTTTGGATGAAGCGAAATTTCTCCAAGTCCACTTAATCGAGCCCGGCAAACTCCGACCGTACTGCCGGTCGGTTATTATATTCCAGCCGCTCCGCCCAAACCTTTTGATCGACTGTCATCAAATCCCAGGTTTTGGTGTGTTGCGGCTGGTTCGAGCCTACATCACGACACAAGTACGCGCATCACGTCCCGATCGATTGCAGCGATCCTCTTATCTCCATCCCCCCGTGTTACCGTTCCGTGAAGCCAGACCGCTTGCGCGCCACTTCCCTCTCGCATCCATCCTTGATCCGCATCCGAATAGAGCGCTACAAGCACCTTGATCCTCCCGCGTCCAAGCACGGTACGCAGCGCTGAAGCGAAGCCTGCATCCCGGTGCTAGCAACCAGGGTATGTGCGCACGCAGCGGCGCAGGCTGAGGCGACATGACGCGAGGGCGGATTGTGACCCGAAGGGCGCGCCAGCGTCGCCACACGGTTTCGACAACGCGCGCTGATCCGCGGCGATTGGGCCGAATACCTGCGAACGAGCGCCGGAAGGGCCTCAAACCTCTACCGCATACAAACACGGCTACGGAGCACAAGAACTTGCGGCGCCGAGTTCTTGAGTACCGCATGCGTCCTCGGTATTGATGATCCCCGGAGGATTTGCAGGGCAAGTGAGCGTCGCAAGGAATCCGGTCCTGACTCCCTGGTGCGAAACGACACTGCGTAGCGGTCTAAGGCCGTGATCGGTAAAGCGGGTCCAGAATCAGCGCAGGGTACAGCGCCGCTTGCTGATGCCGCGGACGGATTGAGACTCAGACTCGAAGGATGTGTACGAGCCGCGACGTTGCCTTCGACGACCCGCACAGACAGTCTACGCGCGTGGCCGGCCATTCGGAGGCATGCGCATCTAGTACAAGGGGCTCGATGGTCGCTCGCCCCGCACGAGATACGTAGGGGATACAGAGGCGGGGCCCGGTTGGAACATCGCATCCTCGGGGGACACGGGGAGGGTCTGCGGGAGCGGAGCGAGGACCCGGAGGACGCGGGGAGCCTTTTCTGTGGACAGAAATGCGCGACGTGCGTGAAAGGAAGGCGCTACGCGCCAAGTGGGCGAAAGAAAGCGGCGGGACGCGTGGGTGGTGCAGGGCGGGTATGGCGCGTGAGTGGGTGGCGGTTCCGTCGGTGCGTGGAAGGGTAGCGCATGGCACATCGAAAGAGGGCGGGCGTATCGATAGAGGGTCGGCGACGGCAGCTGCGGGCTCCGCCTCATCCATATCCACGCATGGGCGGACGTGCAGAGGCAGAAGGAGCAGAGACGTCCACTCCGCACCATCTCCGTAACAGCCCGATTCTCGTCCCGCTACATGTCCGCGCATGAGCGAGAGATGAGCCCTACACGAGCTCGACGTGCACCGTCCTCGTTGTCGCAAGCGTCCGCGCCTCAGCTCCACCTCCGTCTGCGCAAGCCGCGCGCCCGTTACGCGACGATCCCTCCATCTCCGCCCGGTGCTGAGTCATAGCCCCCGCACGCACGCTCCATCTGCAGCCCAGTCTTCGACGTCGCTGCACTGCACAGAACCCGACTGAAACTGCCTGCCTCGTAGCAAGACGACTGAGATCCAGAGGAATCCCCGTATGCTTGATTTGCGTGCACAGGGCCCGGGGCGCAGGCGCGGCGGGATGCCGGGGGGGATTGAGACACGAGGGCGCACATGCGCAGGAATGGGCCGCGATTGGAGCGGCGCGAGGGGCTGGAGACTTGCGAAAGTAAGGCCCGACGTGCATTGCGGACGTGCCTTGAGGAAGACGTCGATGGGAGCGGGACCTCTCCCTCCACATCCATGCCAGGTCTGCCCACGATCCTCCCTCTGCATCCTGCGCCCCTCAGTGATCCAGCTTCGTATGCCAGCACGACCGTCCACATCCATGGCGCAGGCTACGGACTACCCAGGTTCGGTGTACGTCGCGCTCAGACCCCGAGTCAGATTACCCGCAACAGGATGAAGCGCGCAGAATCGTGGGAGAACAACGTGGGGCATCGACAAAGATGGGGCCGCCGGCGCGATACGGTGTGCGTGGTTGCAGTGGCAGCGGCGTGAAAGGGAGTTGGGGATACATAGGCGCGGAGGACCGTGAGCCCGCCGTCGAAACGTTCGGCTCGGCGCCAGCTCCATCCCGGTGCGGGGGGTACACCACGGACTCGCGCGATGTGCGTGAACGGACGGCATAGGGGGGGCAGCAATAGAGGCCGTGGGCCGCCGGTGAGGAAAGGGCGATCCGGCGGCGGGGGGAAGGTACGATACAGCGTGCGTGCGTGAACAGCACTGCGAGCGACACGGACTTTGCGTGAAAGGGAGTCGAGCGGTGAGCCCGTGGGCGGGAAGGGCCAGCTCGGCGCTCGCTCATATCAAAGCCATTGGTGCAGAAGATGATCGACTTCCGGACGGGGCTCTCCCTTGGACTGTAGCGAGGGAGGGATGACGGGCGGAGTATACACGCAAAGCCGGTTAAAAGCGCGAGCACCAGAGCGCAGTACGCGCCGCGCGCCCATCGATGCCACCGCTAAGGACGACGAGAATCCATGGGCGGGCGCTTTCATCGGTCGAGCGAGGCCACGTCATCGGGGGCCGCCGGCCCAGCCCGGCGCGGAAACCATCTTCCGCGCGTCGGAAGCTCCACGCCACCCGAGGGTGATAACACTCCTAAGAGTCGGTGTATAGGTAGGAGCTTGATAGGAGCATGCACCAGCGGGCCCCAGACCGCGATGCGAAGGACTTCAGTGAGAACGCTACTCGCATCGCGACTCGTGCGCCCCCATCGCTGGCTGCGTCGAGGACACGATGCCACGACTGCGAACGGCGAGGAGAATGCACGAGGGTCATCGGCCGAACGTGGCCACGTCATCGGGGACCGCGCGCGCGGGGCTGGCGTTGCGACGCATAGAAAGAGGGAACGAGCCCGTAGCGCATCATTGCTACTGGGATGGGCGCGCTTGCATCGACGCTGGAGTGTGCAGGCAGTCGTGAATGCGCAGAAGAGCCTCTTCTGCACATCGAGGATGGCCATTCGGCACCGAGCGTCCCAAAGCAGCGTTCTCCCCTCCGCCGGTGGTGGTGGCGCGGCGTAGTAGCAGGATTCATGGGGATCCGGGTGCGAGTGCGGGGATGATGACGGGCAGACGAGCCATGCTATAGCTAGCGCACGGCGTGGGGGAGAGCTGGGGAACGCGAATACGTCTTGCACCTCTTGCTTGTGGGGGGTCTGCACCACGCGTGCCGTTAGAATAAGGGCCTCGGAGTCGCCGAGAACTGCCGCGGCGGGCATGCATCCAGAAGCTCCGCAGGTATAGTAAGCGGTTGGCTGCGCCAACAAAACGAGATGAGGATGCGATGAAGTGCGAAGCTGAAGACGCACCTTTCGTATCCGGTCAACTCAAGCAATACACGCCTCCCGCATTATGATGTGTTCGTGAAGCGGCGAGGACGATGGGTGAACTTCCCTGATGAGATGAGATGAGGACGGTATGGATTGCGAAAAAGCTGGCACACGCCGTTCGTATCCGTGCTGAAGATGGCTAGTGGCCAGGTGGCGGTCGGAAAGCCGACAGGGAGACTCAGAGTTCTAGACTCGTCGCTGCTCGTCGTCGAAAGCAAGGAACAGGTGCACGTGACATCAAACCTCTTTGTCCTGAACATCCATCTCAGTTTTTTCGATTCCGCCAACGGGTGCATCTTTCGCGTCGCATTCTTACTTTGACGCGCAAAGTTAGAACACCGTGGCGCCGCTCATTCCTCAGATGTACTGTGGGCGGTAATGTCCCCAAAGAAGCCCATTTATATGCAAGATTCGAAGTCCAATGAAGCATTGACTGTCCGCGATCAAGTTACAAGTACAAGATAATATGAAAATGACACGTATGTGAACCAGTGTCCAGAGAAAACACCGAGAAACGGACTAGAACCCGTGGCAGGCTCCTCTTAGTCTCTTAAACCCGCTGGAAAAGCTTGGCCGAGAGTCGGGGCCGCAGTGGGCATCCAGCCACAAGGCTCGCGACGCGGTGGACGGCCACGTGTGGCATGAACGCGGAGAACTTCGCGTCGCGTCGCAGCCCAGAACGCCGAGCATGAAGCGTGGTCCCCGCAGGCGCGATAATGAGCAACAGATATGCCACTGCCAGAAAAGAAAACACGCAAGGTGAGATGCGCCATGTATAGACCACGTGAAACCCTTACAAATGGTAACCAGTAATCCAAGGAACAGAAACCACCCCACAAGCTCGAGGGCAAGGGCCGCTAACACGAGAAGAAACACTGAAGAAGGTCAGGTCAATTTCTGTCGCGATGATGACACAAGAGTAGTACTCACTGAGAGAGGAGAGATTGAGTGAGAGTCCTCCTGGGCAGGCTCCAGGAGGGGCATCGAGCCGCTGCTGGAGCTGTACCTGTCGCAGGAGACGCTCTTGCTCTCGCTGTTCCCGCTCCCGCTGTTTTCGCTTTTGCTCTCGCTCCCGCTCCCGCTCCTCTCTTTCCTGCTGGGCCTGGGTGAGAGGCTCTTCGGACGGCAGCGAGATAGGCAGCAGCCGCGGCGCGCTCGGAATTGGTATTGGCATCCGAAAAAGAAGAGAACAACGTTGGCGTTTTCATACCGGAAGTTTATATACTAGTAGGTCGTGCACAGCTTTTTGCACTGCTTTCTGGGGCTTCAGGCCCAGGTCTTCTACACACACCGGCGACTGCCAAATTTCGGCACAGCCGAGGTGTAACTCGAAACGTAAAGCTAGGGTTAGGGTTAACCTTATATAGTATATCTAATCTTATCTATTTCCTTATAAGGGTAACCCTAACCCTAGTATTACGTTTCGAGTTACACCTCGGCTGTGCTGAAATTTGGCAATCACCGGTGTGACAGCTTTTTGCTGGGGCTTCGAACACGAGTGCGAACACGAGGCCGATGCCATCGTCTGTCCGGATTAGCTTCCGTCACAGCTTTCTGAATCTAATGCAAAAGCTATCAGCGCACTGTCGACGATCCGCAGCCAAGAATGTGATTTCCAGTAGCGCTGTGTAACTTCGAAATAACATTACGTGAGATAGGTGAGATAGAATGTGGCCCCTTGTTATATAACAAGGGCATGTAAATAACAGGTTCATAACATGACGTCACCGCGCGGAGCGCGGATTATTTTTGAGGTTTCTAACATGTAAATTACATGTTATTTACATGTTAGAAAGGTTATATGTGTTAGGAACTATGAAAGGAAGTCGTCCATGGACCAGTCATCCGGACGACCCGCTTGGCTATCGTCTACACGAGTTGCGACAGTTGACTCGGGCAATTTCGACGGCTGCAATAGCTCCGCTAACTCGGGGCTGTCAAGCTTGACATAGTCTGCAACGGTAAAGACAGTGCTCGAACAAGCCATAGCAGGTCGGGGGTCACTGAGATCAACACGCTCTGTTTCGGCGAGGTCGTATGGGTCCTGGGGCAGCCCGAAGTCCTCTTCTTTGATGAATCTGTTGCGTAGCCTAAGCAGGGCCTCTCGTGTAGCGTTGTCCATGGAGTGATACGGCGGACGAAAAATTGGCGGACTTCTGATCGGCTTACGTACATTAGACTGCCGTTTATGGACATCCGCCGAATCCCGAATTCCCGGCCGAATTTTCACGTTCAGCTTGGACCAGGCGCGGTACACAATGTAGGGGCTCAGGCCTGAAGGAACTGGGGAGAATTTTGAGTTTCTCACAACCAAATTACATGCCACCGAGCAGTCTCCATGTGAGAAACGTTAATAACATGTTGATAACATGTGATAAAGATCCTGTTATTTAACATTGTCCATCTTACACAGCGCTAATTTCCAGCTGGAGTGGCGCCTTCAGATTCCATGATCAGTGTTCGGTTGATTGTGAATTTGGCAGTGTTCACAGCGGAAGCTTATGTGGGTCACATCGTGTCAACCTCGTGTACAGTCTTTCATCCTTCAAGTTGTTCCATCCCCGGTCGGAATTGTTCCATTACAGCCTTTCCCAGGGCCAGCGCTAAGTGCCAAGTGCTAACACCATCAAGAATGCGAAGAACGTGCTGCTTCCTTAGAAACGCCATTGACATGGTGCATGCACTTGCAATGAGGCCCACGCACGGAAGTAGTAGCACGAAAACACTGCCGCGCTGTAGGGCCGGAGGCTTCCCATCCGCATATACGTCAACTTGATCTCATCTCCATCCTTACACGCCCACAAATCCGCAGAACCGCAGAACCGACATTAATAATGAACCCCGACATGCAGGGATACGTCGTACGGGTATCCAGTGAGGAACTCGCAACCCATATCGCCCCGTTTGACTGACGATATTCTACAGATTTCGTTACTCACCTTGGCGCAGGTAACCCCATTGTCCGTGATAGTACCACGACTGTATTTACTTATCTTGGCAGCAATCCTCATTACATGGTCGAACAAAAATCCTCGCCGCTACTACATGATGCTCTTCCTCCAAATAGCGTTCATATTGATTGGCGTCTTCGCATCTATTGGACGCGACCAGCTCAGCATTGGCGATGCACAATTTGCGGTCATCCTAACCTACTCTCCTACCTGCGCATATTACGTACTGCTGGTCCTTCCAAGGCTCTTCCGGAAAACGCTTCCTGCGAGGGCAAGGAGTGCCCTCAATAATCCCAAACGTCTCCCGATGGAGCCCGCCCTAGCCAGGTTGAATCAGTTGATGACAGAGTTGAACTGCAACCAGTGACCGATGGGTTGTGTGCAGCTCCCATCGTCCTTATATGCCTGGCGCTCAACATTTCTGTTCAATCCAATGGCCTCACACACCTTTATTCAATCGAGGATTCAGAGGTCTCTCAGATCCCGTCCGCCACGGCCGCCACCGTTGTATATCGATGGCTCCTTCTGGGCGGGAAATCAGTTCCGGTGTACGAGTGTGTTCTGGTACGCCACGCGAAGCTGAGGTGAAAATTAATGCGTCGTCTTGCTGGTGAGACACGCCAAAGTTCTCTGTCCGGCGGTCGATAGCTCATACTCATACAGCACGAGATGCAGGGGTCAAATACACATTTAATTGGAAACGTCGAGTGTGCGTACTTCCAGTCATCTTCGGCGTCGGTGTGGTATTAAATTGCTTTAGGCGTGGGTTTTTTGCAACCTGGTGTGTACCATACAGTGCCGTGGACGCTAAGTGGATACTCAAGTCTTTCTTCTCTAGGTATATCACTGTGAAACTGCACCCGTGGATCCCTTTTCTCTACGCGGCCGTCATGTTCGAACACTGGGCGAGGAAGCTGAGTATCTGGACGGTGGAGAGTGATTTTGTATTCTCATTTGGCCAGGTGCCGTATTATTTTGTGAAAATTCTATGGCTACTAACGAATCTCCGCACAACAATAGTTTCTCGCACCAAGTCCGTCCGTTCCCGTGGCATTGAAATGCCTGGCACTTGCTATCCACCGCCGCTCTGACATTGCCAACATCCCGAAATCGTTTTTCAAAGATGTCGTCTGGATTATCAAATGGGACGGGTCAGCCTTGGGGTGGAGATGACCCAGACCTCCGCGACGCGTGGAATGTGTTTCCCGCCGACGAACTCCCTCCCGAACCAGAGCTTCCTTTCGCCGCGTTCAACCCAGAGCCTTTCTTTTCCCCGCCGGACCCATCGGTAACTCGGATTGCAGCCACTCGCAATCCACGTCGAAGCCGGTGCCAAACGGCGACGAAGGGCTCTCAACACAAAAAGTCGAGGGTAAAGGAAATTGACCTGGGAAGGAGATGCATAGGTTCCGTTTGTTAATATGTCGTACAAACGACGGCTGTTATTCACTGGCACGGGACCTTGGCTGCATATGTATGTAGACGAGGGCGCAGAGTCAGGGGTGCAGGGACTTCCCGGAGTTTTAAAAAGAATTCACTAATCACCACGTCGTCGGGAGGGATCGAACCCCTGGTTCCCTTTTGCGTTGCGTCAGGACATGCTGACAAACTGAACGAGGGCGACCGCCATGGTCTACGACGGCTGCTCTTAATGCGGGAGTGCCGCTGGTTGCATGCGTATGAATAGGTGTGGAGAATAGCGGGAATAGAGAGCTTGCGCAAAGCCATTTGAGCCATTGAACGGCTTTCGATTTCACGCTCTGTGGAAAATTCTGCTCGGGACTTATACAGACCCAAGAGAGACCTCACTGAACATCAACTTGGGGTGCTGAAAGTTGAGGAAATCGATGGAGGGGTGCTCGGAAATTGCCATTTTTGGAAGCCATTCGCCATTGAATGGCTTTTGCGCAACCAGGCTAATACCAAAAAGGTGATCCTTCAAAATTTAGTGCCGTCGGGAGGAATCGAACCCCCGGTTCCCTCTTGCAAACCAACGCAATAGAAAAATCACTGAACGAGGGCGATCGCCATGATCTACGACGGCTCTTATATCTCGGTTTAGGACCTTGGTTGCATTCCCATGAACAGACGTGCGGAGGGGTTTAAGCACGGCAGCAAGGAGATTTTTTTAAAGAGAGGGACGCCTAATGCCAGCGGCCTCCTTTCGAACAGCTGTCACACTGCAGCCGCGGAATCGAGGGTAACCTCAGATTAGATGCGAAATCCAATCATCGCAGAGATGTGTGAAGGGGAATCGCAGAGCTGTTCGAAGCCTTCCTGCAGGTCCGGATCGACTGGGGATTGACGTGGAGGCGGGTGCTGACCGGATGAGATGCGGGGAGGTCTGTAGTGATAGTTCCTCGATGAAAGGGCTGCGATGCTGGCAAATATGAGACTCGTAAGGCTCCAACCATTTCGTTTCTGTTTGTGGATTGGCTCAAACTAAACGGAAACGGTGACAAATCGTTTAAAAACCGTTTAAACTGTTTTTAAACGGTATTTTGGCGGGGTGTTCAATTATAGCTGTGCAGGTGGCGTAGATGTTAATTATTATGGTTCAAAGCTGACTTATTAAACAGAATTGTGCGTGGCTTTGACAAAGACCCACGAATTCCACTGGTTGGCAGCGGCGCGTCGATAGGCGGAGATTTCCGCCCGCCATCAACCCCTGTCCAAATTTGGATAATTCCCTCTTCCTGCCGGGTGAACGCCGTTTGGTGAGTAGGTCCTCATTTTGTACTGTACCTGTATCTGACCATGAATATTGCTTTCTACAGTCCTAAAGCCTCAGAACTCACTTGGCATAGTGATCGCAGGACGTCGCCAATAGCCGGGGTTGGCAACCGTTTAAACCGTTTGTTTACTATCCGTTTACCGTTTACGCAGGTCCGCAAATTAAACGGAAAAATAAACGGTTTCTACCATTTAAAACGTTTAAAAATGGAAAGGGTTGGAGCCTTATATGAGAGCAAGGAGGAGGGATCAGGCCCGTGCGCGCGGAATGATCGGATGTTCATGCGATCCACTGCCACTCGGCTCAGGCTGATCATCGACTTGGGTGTCAGCTGCGACGCTGCGTCTGCCTGCTCGATATATCGCCCCCCGATTGGAGCCTCGCTGAAACAACATGCTAAATCTCGGGTTTCTCTCAAGTTTCCGCGGCTTTGTCAAGGCTTCAAGTAACAAGTTCGGTCCTAGGCTTGCCACCCGAATCCTAACCACCACCTGGGCCCCTTGTATGACTCTTAACCTTCGCTGTTTCCCTATGAACGGTCTAGTTTGGATGGGGCTCCCTTACTCCCGAAGCCTGCAACAGTTTCAGACACACCCTATGTCTTTCCTCGCTTTGCGGCAGCATCTGCATCTGCGCCTTCGATCACTCGGATTCCCATCCATCGACACCGGGCGTTGACGCGGACTCTTTGGGACGCCCATTATCCGACGCCTCCACGGCGCCCACCTCTGCGGCACCCTCCACGGCGCCCGCCTCCGCTGCGCCCCCGCTCGACGAGCGCCGCCGCACGCAGCTTATCGACCCAGGCGTCCAGCCCCTGCCGGCTACCGAGCCCCTCCCCAGCGTCGCCCCGTCGCCTCTGTAATTGCCATAGCCCGCCCCCACTTTGCCCCCTCCTCTCCCCCCGCGCAGACGGCCTCGCCACCGCCTCGAGCTCCGGCGGCTCCAGCACCCCCTCGAGCGCAAGCGCGAGTTTAAGCATGCCCTCGATTAGTAGCGTGAAAAAACTTCCTCCACCAAGCCCTCGCAATCGGGCTCCGGCTTCGCGCGCTGGGCCTCCTGCTCACGCAGCAAGCGCACCGCTGCATCCAAACTTTTGAGCCTGCCCTCCTCGTTCGCTCGGGCGTCGACTCGTCCTCTCCCTCCCCTTCCTCCCCGCCTCTGCCCGCGCGCGCGAGCCTCGACTCATCTTCTCCACCCTCTGCGTTCGACAAGTCCACCACGGCGTTCAAGCTCACGCCGGTGGACACGTCGACCCCACCGCCGACGCGCCGCGCGTCCTTGCTGCGCACGTTGCGCGGGGAGGCGACGGTGTTCGCGGGGCGCGTGCGGCGCGATCCTGCGCGGGTGGAGAAGGGGAGAAGGACGCTGGGTGGGGAGTGAGCGGTCATGGGGCGGCAAAAATGAAAGTTATCTGTGCATGAGGCGAAGATTATCTTGAGCGCCGAGGATGGACCAGTGTTATTAAAACCGGTACTGGAAAGCCGGACTTGGACTTGCAGTTGATACAACTGGACTCGGACTTGGACTTGTCGAATTACGCCGCTCGTTTGCTGGACTCTCTGTATTTTAGATGTAGATGTGTACATACTAGATATTTAATGCGCCTCCTAATTCTCTACAACGTGTTAAAAAGTATACAAGCACAACTCGTGCAATTACGCCGCTCGTTTGTCTTGGAATTTCTATATTTTATACGGGACATGCAAGCAGGGTACTGTAATTCACCTGCTACGACTTTGTTATCCGCCTCTCAAAAACTATCCAAACACTCCGCATGCCGTCGGGAGTAATCGAACCCTTGGTTTCCTCTTACGCGGCAGACGTAGGTCAAATTAAAGAGGGCCACTGCCATGGTCTACGACTGCTCTTATTCATGGGTTGTGGGCTTGAGTATACATATAAATGGGTTTGCATCTACAACGGCTCTTATTTATTAGATTGTGACCATATTCGCATACGTGTGAAAGGGGTCGGGAGAATAACGGGAACCAAGACGAAAAATGATAGCACACAGACCATACCGTCAGAAGAATCGAACCCCGTTCCCTTTTGTGACTACAGTATCTTTGCATAGAAAGAGTGCGACCGCCATGGTCTACGACGGCTGTTATTAATTGAGTTGGGATTGTATACGTGTGAATGAGTTTGCAAGATACCGAGGACTAGGTCAATTCCAACAAATCGGCGCTCCAAGATCTATGCCGTCGGGAGGAATCGAACCTCCGGTTCCCTCTTGCCCAACACTCGAAGACCTTGCATTGGATGAGGGCGACCGCCGTGGTCTACGGCAGCTCTTGTTCATGGGAGTGTGACCTTAGTTGCGTACGGCACAAGTGTACCAGGGAGGAGCTCCAGCAGAGCAGAAATCAGAAAAAAATTGGATTCGATCAGTATGCTGTCGGGAGGAATCGAACCCCGGGTCTTTCTTGCACCGTTTTTTGCAAACAACTCTGAGATAGGAAGAGGACGACCGCCATGGTCTACGACGGCCTTGATTCATGGGGTTGGGCCTTTGGTTGTGTACATCTGAATGGGCGAGCGGAGGGCAGCATTGGGGCAGCAAGAGGATTTTTTAAAACAGAGATGGACGCCTAATGCCAGCCTCTGGCGCAGTGCAGCCGTGGAATCAAGGGTAACCTCAGATTAAATTCAACATCCAATCATTCCGGCGATGTGTGAAGGGGAACGCAGGCTGCAGAGCGCTGTACGAAGACTTCCTGCAGGTTCAGATCGACTTGGAGGCGGACGACCAGGATGAGATGCGGAGAGCTACGCTGCAGGTTGTGCAGCGATAACTCCTCGGAAAATGTCTGTGATGCGAATCTCCTGGTAAATGTGGGACTAGGAGGGAGCAAGACAAGAGTAAGAAGCAAGCAAGAAAGGCCCGGGCGTCCAGGCCCGTGCACGCGGAATGATCCGATGTACTGCCACGAGGCTTATCGTCTCTCCGTCAAGTCGTTGAAGCTCGCGTCCGAGCCTATGCATCTATCTGCCTGCTTGATATTTCGCCCGCATAGGATCCCGGCCAAATCAACCTGCTAAATCTTGGGTTTCTCTCAAGTTTCCCTGGCCTCGTCAAGGCTTCAAGTTCGTCCCTAGGCTTGCCACCCGAATCCTAACCACCACCTGGGCCCCTTGTATGACTCTCGACCTTCACTGGTTCCAAATGAATCTCGTCTGGATCGGGGATACCGCATTCTCGACGCTTGCAGCAGTCTCAGACACCCCCTATGCCTTTCCTGGCTCCCTAGTCTCAGTTATCCGCATGCTCCAGCCTGCTCTCGACTGAGCGCGAAGTTCCTGGGTTCGAAGGTCCATGAAACCTGCACCCTACTCTGGATGGTATAAAGAGCTGCCTGCCACGAGTTATTTCCCATATCTCTTCAACAAACTCAAAAATGCTTACCACCACCTCTACCTCTCTTACATTCTTGCTTACCGCTTCACTCGTCCTCGGGGGTCCCACCATCGGGAGGCGCAGGTGAGTTTCTACTGCGTTTCATTTCTCTCCCAGTTCTAACCAGTTTCCAGAGGATGTGCAACCCATATTGACGATAAGGACATCGTCGTCGCCGAGAGGCACTTTGACGCTCACCGGAACCAGATGGCGAAGATTTCGAACGCGGCGGTCAAGGTATTTACTCTCTCTCTCTTCGTTCAACGCATTGCCTGACAGAAATTCCCAGGTCTATTGGCACGTCATAAGCAAAGACTCTACCGCGGCGGGGGGAAACATTCCGTGAGTCACCTTCCACTCCAACGCTCCTCTCCAGCTCACTTTCCTTCCAGAGACTCCCAAATTGCGAATCAAATCAGCGTCATGAATAAAGACTACACTGGCAACATCGCATGGACCCTCTCTGGTACCAACCGCACTGTCAACGCGGATTGGTTCAACAACGCCGGGCATCAACGTGGCAGCAGACTGCCATGAAAGCTTCGAATTCGCGGCAAGGAGGGAAAGGCGATCTCAACGTGTATTCTGTAGGGTACGTGCTACGCCTGGAATTCACTTGCACCAACTAATTTTCTGCAAATTCACCTCGGGCTCGGGCGCCGGTCTTCTCGGCTACTCGACGTTCCCGTCCTCGTACGGCGGAGCTCCGAAAGATGATGGAATTGTAAGCTATTCAGTTGCTATCATTGTTCAATTCTGACCGCGCTTTTTCAGGTCATCCTCTTCTCCAGGGTCCCCGGCGGCTCCTCGACCGGCTACAATCTCGGACGCGTGAGTCGATTTTCTCGCACTTAATTCACAGGCATCCTAACTTTATATCGCAGACTCTCACTCACGAATCTGGTCACTGGCTCGGACTCTACCACACTTTCCAGGGTGGCTGCGCCGGGTCTGGTTCGTCCAGCGCAGGCGACTACGTCGCCGACAACCCCGCCGAACAGCCTGCCGCTTTTGGCCGGCCATCCAACCGCGACACCTGCGCGGGCTCGAACTTCCCCGGGGCGGATCCCGTTAGTGAGTACATACCCTACCTTTCAACCTTCTTTGACCCCACGTTAATTCATGACGCACAGCCAACTTCATGGACTACTCCTCCGACGTCTGCATGACTCAGTTCACGACAGGACAAATGAATCGCGCGACGAGCCAGTTCTCTACGTACCGGACGTAAAATTGAACCCGTTGCGTGGTGCTCGTCGGAAACTAGATAACCCCAAAACAATATATATACTAGCATTACTTCCTCGCTATCGGCGTTAAAATATAATCACAATCTACTATGTCCGAGTGAAGTATTCCGCTCCGACCCAGTGGATTATGTTCACCCAGATTATTGCAGGGATACATGTAATATAAAATGTCAACGATCTTTGAGCAGAGTCCCAGCTCTGGGAGCGATTGCGCGCAATCAAAGGGTCTCCTCCATCTCATCATTTACCGATTATTCAAACGAACGTGTGGCCGATTACAGAAGGAGAATGAATTGCTAGTGGATCGGACGACAACTCTGCATTGAGTTCGAGCGATTTTCTGTTGGAAGTACAGCGCTGATAAAATTTCCCATACTTAGATGCGCTCCCCAGCCACAGGCGCGGAACCTGGGAAACCGATTTGCCGTTTAGAGCGTGAAAAGAAATGCATTGAAACGGAACGGAATATTATTTGCCACAAGTAGCACCAGTGAATAGCTCATGCTATAGGATCATGCACGCGCAAGAGCCCTTCCTTGCGCGCTGCCGCAAACTCTGGAATGAGCGCCTCCACCGTCTTCCACAGAGAATGGATGACGGCTGCCGTCTCACCATTTCTGGGATCCTCCGGGTAGTTATCGACATCGGTGGTAACAGTCCGCAGGTTCGGAAAGATACCGGAGAGGAAGCGCGCAACAGGACCCGAAGTCGACATGGGGGAAAGCTGGACGTCCATGGCTATCAGGTGGCGTTGGACCACGGGAGGACGGGGAGTGGGGAGCGCGGTGGCGTCGAAAGCTATGGTCAGTGTTCGGAGGCGAGGGAAGGATTCTGCGAGGAAGGACAGTGATTCCAGGGTCATGCACACTGCTGTGCGCCGGGATAATGTAATCAGGTGCAGTGTCTCGATGTATGGCCAGGCGCGCCCTGCATCTACGATGGTAGCGTTGGACAGGCTAAAACATGTTGAAATGAGGTATAACAACGTGATATTGACGAAACAAAAGAGGATTCGGAATGCCTGATCATTGACCATGAGATCCGTAGAACCCTGGGCGTCTAACATCGGCTCCATGATTGCGCCATGAGTTCCCAAGATGATGGACGTCAAGGATGAATGTGAGCACGACGATGCCAATGTGGTGTAAAAACGTTCCCTCTCCCAAACGGAGAGGTCGGTATTGAACCTGAGGGTGAGTGATTTTAATGGTAGCTGGGAGCACATCCCGAAGAATGTTAAGGCTGCTCCAATGTCAACGGCACGGAGGATGAGGGATTGAAGGTTGCGGAAGAGAGGATCAGAGACGGTGGGGGAAAAAGAGGATTCGTCGGTGACCGTGCCCAGGACGAGCGACACAAGGCTCGGCAGCTGCCCAATGTGCTTAAGAGCTACCAGATCCAGCGCTCTCATCTCCAAGGACTCGAGATACCGGAGGCCGTGTATGACCGCGGATGTAGCGCCGCCGCCGAAAGTTACGACCCCGGGGGGAAAGCGGATAATCAGCCGCTTCAATTCGGGGCATGTGCGGGGAAGTATCGAGAGAAGGGAAAGATTGGTGGTGGATGGTTGGCACGTGAAGACGAGAGTCGATAACTTTGGGGCGAGGAGAAACGGGATGTGTGCAAAGGCCGTTTGTGAATGAATCCATACCAAAGATTGAAGATTTGGAAACAACAGGCCGCTCGGAAGGCTCAGCTTGAGCGTTTGTACAATGTCCGACAGCCCAACATCGGCCCCAAATACCAAAGTTTTCACTCGAGAAGAATATATCAGGACGCGGTCCCAATCTGTACTCTGGATGGACCGCAGCATACGCTAAGTACAAGTGGTCATGATCATGACGGGAAAAGCAGAACTAGAATCACGCACCAGAGGTCGATTGTCAGCGGCCAACGCAGGGGCTGGAGTGAATAAATCACCCGGCATGCATGAGAGGATGTTCTTGATTGTATGTTGGCTCCTCCACAAGGCATCGAGAGCAGGGTCGTGAAATGTTTTACAGGTCACCGCAAGACTGGCTAGCGCCCCACGCTCGTCGGGGAGCGACGGAGAGAGATGAGAGGTAACAATCTCTACGACTTCCATGATATTAAGGGCGCGATGCATGTCGTTCGCGAACTGGGGTGACTCGGGGGAAGAAAAGAGATGCAAATATCGCCAAATCCCGGTAGATGCCGGTGTCTTTTTTCCTTCAACGAAATGCCTCTTGGGTGCCCCATTCTATCGCTTCGCATTGTAGGGCAAAGGGCCAGATATCTGGGAGTCTAACACAAAATAGGAGATATATTGCTAATGTAATTAAGGTTAGGGTTGGCATCCCGCCGAGGCGAAAAAAAGCGGCCTGCGAAGCCGAATGGCCGTTGCAGGACAATAAAATATTAGAATGGTGGACGGGCCGTGAGCGGCTGCCACTGAGCCCGGCCAGGCCGCTGGCTCTCTCTGTGGACGTAGTCGCCGTGCAATGGACAGCGCTCGCGGTCCATGAGCCCGGGTAGTGAGGGGATTCACGCCATTCAGGTGAGTGAAATCACTGGATGTGCATATGGTCGTTATATGGCAGAGAGGATAGGGGATGTACGGTGAAGGCAGCTGCTAATTCGGAGGTACGAAGTCCATTGTGGAGGGACTCGAGGGGACGCGTATCACGCTGGTGGGTAGCGCGACACTCCGCTGCATCCACCCCGTCTGCGAGAACCCTGCGCGCTGATCCCTTCATTCAGAGCGCAGGCACCTGGGGAGACAGGAACCGCCGCCCGCCAGCACATCGCCCATCGCAAACTAAGCTCTACCGCACGCAAGCACCCCGACGAGATCCGCCGACTCATTCGGAGGCATTCCCAAGTACATCCCTGATGCAAATGCGCCCCGAGGAACTCGCACCGAGCGGGGCGCATAGGAGATACAGAGGCAGGGTCCGGATTGGATCATCGCATCCTCGCAGGACGCGAGGAGCGGAGCGAGGGCCGGGAGGACGCGGAGAGTCGTGCGATACCGCTTGTGTGTACAGCAGCGCGCGACGTGCGTGAAAGGAAGGCGCGACGTGCCAAGTGGGCGAAAGAACACCGCCGGACGCGTGGAGCGGCGTGGGCGGCATTTCTGCCGGCGCGCGGAAGGGTAGCGCGGAGCACATCGAAAGAGGGCGGGCGCATTGATAGATGGTGGGCGGTGGAGCGATGAATATCCACGTTCGCCCAGACTCATGACAGTGTTGAGAGGAAATATTGAGAAACAGAAATGTACAGTGTCCAGAGGAAACACCGAGAAACGGACTAGAACCCGTGGCAAAATCCTCTTGGTCTCTTAAACCCGCTGGAAAAGCTTGGACGAGAGTCGGGGCCGCAGTGGGCATCCGGCCACAAGGCTCGCGACGCGGTGGACGGCCACGTGTGGCCGCATGGACGCGGAAAGAGCGCCAACGGACCGCGTGGTTGCCGCAGGCGCGATAATGAGCAACAGATACGCCACTGCCAGAGAAAAAATACGCAAGGTGAGATGCGCAATGTATAGACTGGCACGGGAAACCCTTACGAATGGTAACCAGTAATCCAAGGAACATAAACCACCCCACAAGCTCGAGAGCAAGGGCCGCTAACACGAGAAGAAACACTGAAGAAGGTCAGGTCAATTTCTGTCGCGATGAAGGCACAGGAGTAGCACTCACTGAGAGAGGAGAGATTGAGTGAGAGTCCTCCTGGGCAGGCTCCAGGAGGGGCCTCGAGCTGCTGCCGGAGCTGTGCCTGTCGCAGGCGACGCTCTT
This sequence comes from Mycena vulgaris, assembly GCA_029204335.1. NCBI lineage: Eukaryota > Fungi > Basidiomycota > Agaricomycetes > Agaricales > Mycenaceae > Mycena > Mycena vulgaris. Next base: position 232,329 of record JARGYA010000120.1, read on the forward strand.
GCTCCCGCTGTTCCCGCTCCCGCTGTTCCCGCTCCCGCTGTTCTCGCTGCCATTCCCGCCACTCCCGCTCCCGCTCCCGCTCTCGCTCCTGCTGCTCCCGCCACTCCCGCATCCCCGGCTGCAACTCCTGATACACTGACTGTATAGAGAGTGCGTGCGTATTCATAGACAGTGAGCGCCATATCTCATCTGCCATTGATGTCCGAAAAAGGGACAATGTTGGCGTTTTCACATTGGGAGTGTTTATATAGCGTCAGGTCGTGCACAGCTTTTTGCACTGGTTGCAGGTCTAGGTCGCCTACAGCGTTCTGCACTACTTCCTGGGGCTTCGAACACGACTGGAACACGAGGCCGATGTCATCGCCGTCCGTTACAGCTTCTGGATCTACTGCAAAAGCTATTAGCGCAACGTCAACGATCCGCCGCCAAGAATGTGATTTCTAGCTGGAGTGGCGCCTTGCGGTCGCCATGACCAGTGTTCGGTTGATTGTGAATTTGGCAGTGTTCACAGCGAAAAGGGTCGTTCACAGGGCCTCGAACACGATTGGAACACGAGGCCGATGTCATCGCTTGTCCGGATTTGCTTCCGTTACAGCTTTCTGCATCTACTGCAAAAGGCTAAAGCTATCAGCGCAGTGTCAACAATCCGCAGCCAAGAATGTGATATCCAGCTGGAGTGGCGCCTTGCGGGCGTCTTCAAAGTTCATGATAAGTATTCGGTTGATTATGAATTTGGCAGTGTTCACAGCGGAAGCTTAGTATATGGTTCACCTCATGTCAACCTCGTGTACCGCCTTCCCCAGCGCTAATTATAAGTGCTAAGTGCCGACTCTGCGCGATGAATGTGCTGCTTCCTTACGAACACCATTTACATAGCACATGCACTTGGGGTGAGCCCGCCCGAATGCAGTACGAGAACACTGCCGCGCTGTCGGGCCGGAGCCTCACCCCATCCACATATAGGTCAACGTGATCCCATCTCCCCCCTCCACACGCGCACAAATCCGCAGACCGCAGAACCGCAGAATCACCATTAACAATGAACCCCGACATGCAGGGATATGTCGTACGGGTATCCAGTGAGGGACTCGCGACGCATATCGCCCCGTTTGACTGAATATATTCTACAGATTTCGTTACTCACCTTGGTGCAGGTAAACCCATTGTCTGTGATAGTACCACGACGGTATTTACTTATCTTGACAGCAATCCTCATTAGCCTGGTTGCGCAAAAGCCATTCAATGGCGAATGGCTTCCAAAAATGGCAATTTCCGAGCACCCCTCCATCGATTTCCTCAACTTTCAGCACCCCAAGTTGATGTTCAGTGAGGTCTCTCTTGGGTCTGTATAAGTCCCGAGCAGAATTTTCCACAGAGCGTGAAATCGAAAGCCGTTCAATGGCTCAAATGGCTTTGCGCAAGCTCTCTATTACATGGTCAAACAAAAATCCTCGCCGCTACTACGCGATGCTCTTCCTCCAAATAGTGTTCATATTGATTGGCATCTTCGCATCTATCGGACGCGACCAGCTCAACATTGGCGATGCACAATTTGCGGTCATCCTCACCCATTCTCCCACCTGCGCGTATTACGTGTTGCTGGTCCTTCCAAGGCTCTTCCTGAAAACGCTTCCTGCGAGGGCAAGGAGTGCGCTCAATAATCCCAAACTTCTCCCGACAGAGTCCGCACCCGCCTGGAATCAGTTGATGACAGAGTTGAACTGCCAACCAGTGACCGATGGATTGTGTGCAGCTATCATCGTCCTTTTATGCCTGGCGCTCAACATTTCTGTTCAATCCAATGGCCTCACACACCTTTATTCGACCGAAGATTCAGAGGTCTCTCAGATTCCGTCCGCCACGGCCGTCACCGTTGTGTATCGATGGCTCCTTCTTGGCGGGATATCAGCTCCGGTGTACGAGTGTGTTCTGGCACGCCACGCGCCGCTGAGGTGGAAATTAACGCGCCGTCTTGCTGGTGAAACACGCCAAAGTCCTCTTTCCGGCGGTCGGGAGCTCACACTCATACAGCACGAGATGGAGGGGTCAAATACACATTTAATTGGAAACGTCGGGTGTGCGTACTTCGAATCATCTTCGGCATCGGTGCGGTATTGAATTGCTTTAGGCGTGGGTTTTTTGCAACCTGGTGTGTACCATACAAGTGCCGTGCACGCCAAGCGGATACTCAAGTCTTTCTTCTCTGGGTATATCGCTGTGAAACTGCACCCGTGGATCCCTTTTCTCTACGTGGCTGTCATGTTCGAACACTGGGCGAGGAAGTTGAGTATCTGGACGGTGGAGAGTGATTTTGTATTCTCATTTGGCCAGGTACCGTATTCTTTGTGAATATTTTACGGCCACTAACGAATCTCCGCACAACAATAGTTTCTCGCACTGGGTCCGTCCGTTCCTGTGGCATTGGAATGCCTGGTACTTGCCATCCACCGCCGCTCTGACATTGCCAACATCCCGAAATCATTTTACAAAGATGTCGTCTACATTATCAAGGGGAAGGGTCGGCCTTGGGGTGGAGATGACCCAGAGCTTCGCGACGTGTGGAATGCGTTTCCCGCCGACGAACTCCCTCCCGAGCCAGAGCTTCCTTTTTCCGCGTCCAGCCCAGAGCCTTTTTTTCCCCTGCCAGACCCATCGGTAACTCGGATTGCAACCACTCGCAATCCACGCCCAAGACGGTGCCGAACGGCGACGAAGGGCTCTCAACACAACAAGTCGAGGGTAAAAGAAGTAGACGTAGGAAGGAGATCCCTTACCTTCCAGAGTTCATAGTTTCCGTTAGTTAATATGCCGCACAAACGACGGCTGTTATTCATTGGGATGGGAGTCATGGGACCCTGGCTGCATATGTATGAATAGAAGAGGATGCAGAGTCTGGAGAGCAGGTACTTGTAATCAGAGTCATGTCGTCTGGAGGGATCAAACCCCCGGTGCCCTCTTGCGCTGCTTCGAGAGATGCCAGCATATTGGATGAAGGTGACCGCCATGGATCAAACCCCTGTTCCCTTTTGCATTGCGTCAGGGCATGCTAACAAACTCGACGAGGGCGACCGCCATGGTCTACGGCGGCTCTCATTTATGGGGGGTGTGACGCTGGTTGCATGCGTCTGAATGGGTGGGGAGGATAGCGGAAATACCAAAAAAGGCGATATTTCATAGGCCAATGCCGTCGGGAGGAATCGAACCCCCGGTTCCCTCCTACAAACGAAGGCGACACCCAATAATTGAACAAGGGCGACCACCATGGTCTACGATGGCTCTTATACATCGGTTTGGGTCCTTGGTTGCATTTGGTATGAATAGACGGGCGGAGGGGTCTCAGGAGGGCAGCAAGAGGATTTTTTTAAAAGAGATGGACGCCTAATGCCAGAGGGCCTCCCTTCGAGCAGCTGTCGCATTGCAGCCGCGGAATCGAGGCTATCCTCAGATTAGGCACGAAATCCAATGATCCCGGAGATTTGTGAAGGGGAACCACAGAGCTGTTCGAAGCCTTCCTGCAGAGGCGGGGGATAAACCGGATGAGATTCGGGGAGGTCTGTAGTATCTGCTGCAGCTTTGCCAGTGATAACTCCTCGATGAAATGGCTGCGATGCGAATCTCTTCGTAAATGTGGGAGCAAGGAAGAGGGATCAGGCCCAAATCAGGCCCGTGCGCGCGGAATGATCGGACGTTGATCCGATGCACTGCCACTAGGCTCGGGCTGATCATCGACTTGGACTCCAGCGCGCCCTGTCGGCTGCGTCTGCCTGCTCGATATATTGCCCGACTATGGGAGCCCCGCTGAATTAACATGCTAAATCTTGGGTTTCTCTCAAGTTTCCTCGGCTTCGTCAAGGCTTCCAGTAAGCGTGTACCATTAGTGTCCCTGGACATGTTCTTTGTGTCCCCAGAGTAGCAGTTTCGGTCCACTTGCCTTGGCGGTCATGTTATGGCGAAGCGGGTTTTATGCTCCCTTACTACTGCGTTAACGTCCCCGTCTGGTCTTTTTATTGTCCATTCTGTGAAATCTTAGTGCCCACTTTAAGAGGTGTTTTCGTCCGTGCAGCCAACCATAGATGTCCGTACAAGCTTTCTATCCTGTCCCTGGCATATACATATTACGCCCTGGAATCCCTCAGTTTATACCCCTGTGCCTAGCATTTGATGCCCTCCTGCCGAGTATTTTCTGCCCGCCCAATTTCCTTTTTGGGTCCCTCCATCAAACTCTTTCAGTCCCATCTTCACGGTTCTCCACAACCACTGGGCCAATTGCCTCCGTCTCTCGTCTGATCATGATTGCATATGCTTCAAGTATTCAGCAAAATTGTTGGCCAAGGCCAATATCTCAAATTGCCCCCACTGTACCAAATATACTGTCCCGATCAAAAATAACTGACCCACGTGGGAATAGAACACATATGCCGACAGGAGCCGACAATCATCCCGTCTTATTCCGGTGTGGGTGCTTGTGTGCCCTTTTCTTCTTTCTTCTTTACCACCACCATCGCGCACTACATACCATACCTACCTAAAACACATTATACATCGATTTTTCTGCATACCACTCCCCAGTTGTTCCTCTACGATCTCTGTACCGGTGTGCTAGGCCCTGATAGTGAGTATCCTCATCCTATGTGTCTCTCTTGGGGTGGTGCACAACTGCAGTGTCCCAGCCCAGCTGCGCACACTACAGGGCAGCGTCATTCATGATGTCATATTCCCCGACCTGTCCTAGAAATGTCGGGAGAAATGACATCATTCATTTGCGTCGAGTTGGACCTTGTTCTAACAATAAAATAGGAATCACATGGCCCCATCGGTCCGGGACGAATTAAAGTGGGATCTTGCAGGACCTCTGTCTATTCCAGAGCGAGAATCCAATTTCCCCGATCTGTATGAGGTTACGAAACAACATGTCAAATGTCCCGATCCCAAAGGACGTTTATTTCTCGCATTTCTGGACTTTGAGAACCGCAAGGAGATGGCGGAAGTATTCCAAAAGGGATTCAAATTTACTATCCCCAGGAATGGCGAGGATTCCATCCGGAACCTCCCAACCCATAACAGTAGGTTACTTATCGCTCATTCCAACACTGCCCTTAATTTCTCTTGCGCACAAACAGTCGAAATCATGGAACCGGGAGGTGTTTTAGTACCCGACATACAAGACAAGGTTTTTGTCCGCAACAGCAGCGGAGACGGTTCGCAGGCCCGAGACATCATGATTACTTGGCAGGCCGACATGTGTGTTATCCACTTCTGTTGGTTTATTTGCACGATACTCAATCGAAGCAGAACACAGCTTGGGCCTGATCTGGAAGCGCGGGCTCTGAAGCTTCAGGACGAGATCATTGGTCCTGAAGACGAATGTGGGCCAAACAAACCTGAGGAAAGGATTGTGGACGGGGAAGTCAAACTTGTGGGCGGGTTCCGCATCGAGAGAAATTGGCGTGCTGTTAATCTCGAGGGTGCACCACGGGCATACCCCATTTCAACCAGTGTTCAGGTTCCCAAAGGGGACATGCATGCTCCTGCGGTTGGGAACAAATTCTATGGCCTCACCGACGAAGGCCTGTCGCTTCGTAAAACCTTGATGGAGGTAAGTTGAGTTGCGTCCTCGCACGTTTTGCGGCTCACTCTTGGAAGTTCACTGCCGAGGTTAGCATGCTAGGCCTCGAGTGTGGCCCACCCGGACTGGCAGAGCTGCTGCACGACCAGGGCGAGATTATGAATGTCCCACCAGTCGGCTCTTCACGAAATCGCTGCTTCTCAGCAATGCAGTTGAATATTACACATCCAACAACGACCGACGCTGGTAATTGATTTCCAACGTCCCATCTACATTTCACATTGATTAAATCAACTTCAGGTGGCGAAAGCATCGAAGACATTGGCTTTTTTGGTGGGAAACACCTCGACAAGGGCGATGAACCCGGTGGTGTCACTGCAGCTTCATCACTCTCCAGACTTGAGCCCGGGATCCACCCGGGGGTTATACTCATATTGGAGCTTGGAATCGCCCTTGTTCTTCGACCTCTTATCATCTCATTCTTCTGCGGGCTCCGTGGACATGGTGGTACCACTCCAACTTACAACCCACGCATGCAGCTCACACGTATGAATAATATACGTGCACTTATGGTCGCGTACATGACCTCTGCTGCATTGGGAGGAAGGGGAATCTCCGCATTTGCTGCCCTTCCCGAAAATAAACTTCTTACAATCGGGCCGGAGCTAAGAAGCATTCAGTAAGTTACCTTATGCAAGCATATAATCTCCAGCTGATGTATCTGCTCTCTTTCAAGCGCCTCCCTGCCAGAGAACACCAGCTACACAGAACAAGCGAATTATGTTGCAGACGGTGTGGCTCTGATGAATCGACGCGACCATGTGACTTGGAGCGCCAGAGAGGGGCTCATCCTTCTCTCTTCTGTAATGCAGCAGCTCCCCTACAATGTTCGGATTGACCGCAAGAAACTTTTGGAAGCTATCAGCTGGGAGGCAGATGATGGCTCGCGTAAGAATGTTGGAGACTGGGAGCTAGGCCCGGGCTATGCCGAGGATGGGGAATTATTTAACGAAGGGGAGGGTTCGGAACTTGTGCCATACGGCAATAAACGGCGGTGGGACAGGGCGCATGAGTTCATGGAGCATGCTACAGTAATGGGCAGCTCAATCCCTGTCGTGAACTTGCTGTGCCAGCGGGACGAAGCCGGAAACATACACAATGGGCGCCCAGCAACAATGAAAGGTACCTGTTCACCTCTGCAGAGGGAGATATCTCACTGAATGGCTGTTTACAGCGCTACAAAACGCAAGCGATGTGTTGGCTGGTATGCTGAGTTTTACATTCTCCTAGTGCTTCACTCGAACGACCCCACTAGGACGCACCAAGCGCAAATACTCTGGATCTGGCTCTGGTGGTGGAAGCACCAAGAAACAAGCCACCATGCGAGCCCGAAATGAGCTGAATTGGGGTATTTCAGATGTGTATCTGAAGGTTGGACGGGAATTCATTCCTCTGGAAGAGGCTGCAGCAAACAGCGATATGGAGGTCGATGATGATTGCTTCGAGAACGATGGCCCACAGCCCCCCAATGATGATGGGGAGAGTGAGATTGATTCAGAAGTTGAAAAGCGGAGACGTCGAGGTATGTAGGACGAGATGTAACCAGGCTTTGAGATACTGATCACGGCTTTTAGTGATCAAATTTTTCGACCCCCTCACAGAAGAGAACCTGGCAGTTGAAATCAACCGCACCACCCAGGTACTTCGCTCAGCGGCTAAAAACAAAAGATTCTCTCCCGATGCCCGTGTCATCAAGCTTGAAACTGCGCTCCAAAAAATGGCTGAAGATCCTCTATCTGCCGACTCAGTCACCTTAGTCGGCAGTGTTATCAGAATGTCATTGTCCTTGTATTCACAGGCAGCCATGCAAGAGGTTGTTCTTCACATGTTTCGTCAACGTGTGATGATTGCTAGTGGCATGGTGTGGAAGTGGATGCATATCACAATTCCTGAGGCATGCAAATCCATGGTCTCCCCCAGTACTCCCTCAGTCCCTCCAACACCTGATAGCCACACCTCCCCCACTCCCACTTGGCTTTCTCAGCTTGCCGCTAAAATCCAAACACTATCTCTTATTCCTAAAAAGACAGAGGATCTTAAACCGGGTGATTATCTGCACCTTGCCAAAGCTGCCAAACCATACCGATACTGTGCACCACGTCCGGGGTCAGTAGCAACCTCAGACGAGAGACTAAAACACGTGGCGGAAGAAATCATGCGAGCCCTGATGCAATGGCTTGGATTCAAACCGGAAATTGCCGATGCGCAGGGCTGGTTTGCACATCATCTCATGACAAGCATCGGATCTGCTGTATTGCTCCTCGACACCGTCTGGGACAGTCACCAACACATTGCGGCCCGCGTTATCGGGGAGCGGCGGCTCAAGGTCATCAAGCCGGAAGATCTTGCACCATTCAAAAACCGCCTGAAGTCTCATCCCATTTCTCAGCCCACCTCCAATTTGTTCTCCCAGATTCAGAAGCTCGGGAGTGTTTACAATGAGATTCGTAAATCTATGTCAGTCCCGGGCAATGCTTCCTCCGCCACTTCATCTGCTTCAACATCGAACATGTCTACCCAGATTCAGCAGCAATCCAGCATCCCATGGGATCCCACAACAGATAGCCCTGGATCTACAGTAAAGTCCCCTCGCCCGGATATCATGCTAAGGTTCTTGCGTATCGCTGTCAAGGCAATTCCTGGACATCACGGGACCACAACTGGACGTGGGGACATCCAACAGCGTGCAGAGAAGGCCATACTAGACAGAGTTGATCGATCTAACCACCGCTCCGACCACATCATGCCCTTGCGCCAATACGGGCAATCTTATCTATGGATTTCCAAACCAGGGGGACCCTTCTCTCCAGAACACATTCGCACGTGCGCTGGATTTTTTAGTGTTCTTCTCTGGCGTGCAGTCACCTTCCATGCTCCGATTGTCGAGCACCATCAGCTGTTCCAGAGTCTTGAAGAGTGGGAAAAAAAGGTTGCGGACTTGCAACCTGCCGAATATGCCCGTGCTGATGCATATGGCGGATGGCCGAATAAACCGCGTGTCACCGCAGCCTTGGACACAGCGAGGACCATTTGGCGCATGACAGGAAGGGCAAAAATACTCGAATGGCTGACAGCCCCGACCAAGCCGAGATATATGGAGATGTATCAGCTGATGTTGCAGTTTCCACAAGTCGGCAACTTGATCGCACACCTCCTTGTGTCCGACTACGTTTACCATGGCATTATTGAGATGCCCTCTGTGCAAGAAATGGGAGAGATAATTCACACAATCAAGGCTGGGGCATTGGACGGCCTAGTCGGACTCGGGTATCTGGACAGCAGGGACGCGTCAAAGGAGGAGGTGATAAACGCTTTTGAATCTTTGTATGGGTATCTGGACACGAACCTGACTCCCGAGGAGAAGATCTTGATGTGCTTCAACCCAATAATGCTGGAGCATTCGCTCTGCAAGATGAAGCGCGTCAAGGACTTGAAAGACGTGCAACCGCTGTGGAGTCAAGTAGAATAGCTGATGTACCTCTTGATATGCAATGTTTTTTAACCTTCGCCGCCAAGGCCTGCCGGATGGATGTATCTAGGTGTGTAATAAGGGTCAAAAATACACTAATAGTATGACAATTCGCGTCCAGGACACTTGCAGTCCTAACTACACGTGGTCGTGCCTGCACGTGGCTGCCCTCAGGGCAATCACGTGTCCAAGCCACCTCATGCAAAGCTGTCCTGCCCATGAAGGCATGTACACCTGTCCATGTCTTCATACATTCATGTCTGGATTATACCTCGATCTTGCCCTCTCCGTTATCTGTTCCTGCCCCTTCACCAACCTGTTTGTGACCTCCGGATTTCCTTTTTAGGTTCTACCATCAACCTCTTTCGGTCCCACATTCACATATCTCGACAACTGCTCGGCGGATCCCTTCGGTTTTGCGCACCATCCTGAGGCCTATTCAATGAAACATCAAGATAAATTATACTGGAGCTACCACTCGCTGTTCCCCACCCAGTGGGTATCGATTTACATTCGCTATGACGGGTACTACTATTCTGCCGCTGCTGGGATCATCTACGGTCTGCCTGGACTCGTCTGGCATCTTCTGTTTAATTTACTGGGCCGCTTCACTCATCCCCAAGCATTACTGGACCCCAACACTACATGTTATTGACGCTATCGACTCTTGACTTGGGTAAATACACATCAGTAATTGGCCAGTAATTGGAAATTCGGGGACTTGATGACCCAGATTTTCCGCGTGATTTGAAATCTTCCTCTCGACCCATGGCCTCTGGAAAAAAGGCTGGCAAGGATCCCGAGAAGAAGGCAGGGAGGCCTCCTCGCAAATTCAGACCGCGGGGCAAAGGGATCATATCAACTGCCTTCAAAAAACTCGTCACAGCCTTTTCAAAATCGCCGGAGCCGGAAATCACTCCACCGACCACCAACGGTACCACCCTGACTGGAGACGCAGCCCGGACTACTCGTCTTGCTTCTCAATCCTATGGTTTACGGCCCGACCGCGAGGATCCCAAAGAGGGGCCTGTATTCCTCGATAGCCTCAAGGCGCTCAAGAGTAAGAATCTGAAGCTGATCGCCACCATCCCGACGGAGGATTGTCCCCAGTGGTTTGATGATCAGGTGAGTAACCAAAAATTGATATAAAATGTTCGACACTGAGACAATTGACCTTAGTTCAATGACTACACGACGAAGGGTCCCGTCATTGGCCAGGCGGTCGATGTCAAATGGTTTGGGCACCCGGGCGACAGCGGAAGTGACATCCGGGCACAGAAGTTTGTCGTTCGCTGGTCGAAATACTTGGCGAATCCTGAGCTTGAAATGCGGATACGGGCGGTCAAGGAGGGTAAAGTGGTTTGCCGCTGGAAGTACTACTGCTCTGGGGTTCATGACCGCGATGTCGAAGGGGATGAGTCAGACGGCTCAGCTGCAGGACTTGATTCGGTACAGGGAGGCCAGGGATCCCAATTGGATGGCTCTGCCGTAGATGATCCCGCAGGCGCTGATGAGCAAGGCAGGTGGAATAAATGCTCGGGGAACGTTCGGCTCTACGTGAGTCCTTGTTTAATTTCAACCCCAGAATAGCTTTATCTGTTTCATTAGTGCGAGGTCACTGCCGACGACCTTGACCACATCAGGATCTGGCAAATCGGCGAACACGAACCGGCACCACGATCGTTTCCCTTCACATTTTCTCGGCATCTGCGTCTGAGCATCTTGGAGTGGCTGCGCCGCTACGGGGCGAAAGCCACATCTGTTAATAAAGGCTAGTCGTTTGCTTCCGGTTATGTCTCCCGGACTAAGACTATAGTCACAGATCTTGTGAACCGGTTTGAGAACCCAGATTCTGCCGGCGGGTCACACCCATTGCCCTCTCACCGGATTCCTACCCTGAAGCAAATACGTCAAATGATCCCAGCAGAGAGACATCGCGCTCGTCTTGATCGCAACCCTTTTCGAGCTACGCACATCATGGTGGAGAGGAATCCTCGTGATATGTACTAGTGAGTTGACCATCTTTTATTTGCATGCTCGGCCTCATACCTTACATCAGCTACACGCCGCATGACTTCTCTAAACCAGACAAGGATTCCAAATTCAGTGTCGCAATCACCGATGATTTCTCCCTTGATAGCACCATCCTGAACACCGACGGTCCCGATGGCGGATTATTCCTAGACTCTACTCACCGTCTTCATAATCAGAACCGAGCGCCTACTACTGTACTATGCACCGCAAATTCCGAGAAACATATGATGCCTGGTAAGCGTTCTTCTTCTTCGCCATGTCGCCCATCCTTAAAGTAATAGGTGCCTATTTAATCTCGGCCAACATTCAGGCAGAGACGCTCAAGGGATGGCTCCTTGAGACCATCGCAAAGATTGAGGCTAGAGCCCGGGAAATTGTAGAAGGTACGCAGACTGGAAGCCTCTCGGGATTGAAGTCCTGAACTATCCCAGATAAATCGAAAATTAAGCACCGCACTCGGGCGGATCGGGAAAAGATCTTCGCAAGATGCCAGGAGATCGTCAAGAATGGGTTTAAATTTTCTCATCTCATGATGGACAAGTCTGGATCAGAGCTGAATGCGGTGTTGGAAGGTAACACTGTATTTCGCTCGGCTTGCATTTAATGTTTGCTAGACTAACGGTGTATTCTAGTCCTCAAAGAGCTCGGTATGGATGACGTTTACATTCGTCTGTGCCAGTTCCATGTCATTCAAGCCATTCTTCGCTGGGACAGCGACCATGGCTTGCAAGGCATTGGTTTCTCTCTGTCAGACGACCTCAAGTTCGGAATTTGCGAGCTCTTCCGTTCTCTGCAGCGCTGTCGCACATGGGAGACCTGGCCTGAAGCGAAGCACATATTCTATCTTGGTTTAAATGTGTTGCTTGCTGATGCCGAGGAAAACGACACGGATGAAGACTCCGAGACCGACAACGACAAAGCCACCCAGCCCTCTCCTACCGCCACGGACACAGCTGCGGGGAAGAATAAGACCAAGAGCGTGAATCCTGGCGCTGACTACGATGACAACACCAAACCTGCCACGACCCGCAAAAAAAAACCGCTGCCACAGCCCAAGACGAAGGCAGCAAAGGCGTCTGGGTTGACCTGCTTCGAGGCGGTAAAGGCTTATTTCGACAAGAACTGGTTTATTAACCGTTGGATCCGTGCGTGGTTTTCGTTATTCTCACCCCAACGATCCAAAGTGATGACCGGGCGGTGTAGCTTACTTCACGGACATTGGAATGCCTCTGGATCAAAGTCGGGACGGCACTTGGAACACGAACAACTGGGCGGAGACCGCATTCAAGCAATTCAATTCTGTTTTCTTGGACAACAAACACAACAAGCGGTAAGTGATGCTATATTTAAAATATGTGTCGCACTCATAAGCCACACATCTACAGCATCGACCGTCTGGCACTCGTCATCCTCACACAGCACCTGCCTTATTTCAAGTACTTCCCAACCCCATCTCGACCCGAAGCTCGTGATTACGTAGATCTCAACCTCGATGCGTACGCACTTTGGGAGAGCGATTTGGTCCACACATCTCCCACCCCCACAAATTCAGACACGTTCAAGGTTGATCGGATGAGGTGGGCCATGGATTTCTCCCGATTCCTCGTAGCACTAACACACATCAAGTGATGGAATCCCGGTCCAATACACGGTCGTCCTCAGCCCATTGAACTGTGAATGCTATAAATATCAACAGACGGGCAAGGCGTGTGTCGATATACTGGCAGCCAGACTCCTGAAATCGAGTGGGCCTGTCACGGAGTGGCAAGGTCAGTAACTTGGCGCTGGACACATCTACGCATTCTGAACCGAAACCAACAGCCATGGAGGAAGCGACGGAACGCAAGAAAGTCGTTGGCACAGACCGCCAGGGCCGGATGTGCAATGACAACACCGCAGACAAGCAGCTTTATAAGATCCTCGATAGACTCGAAAAATCAGCTGAAAATCAACGAGATCTGGGAACTGCGGTAGACATGGATTTTGGGGATTTCACAGGTGCGACTCATCAGACTCTCTACCACGTTAGCTTAACCGGCGTCATAGACACGGTCTTCAATCAACCTGGTCGGCCTCGCCAGATGCGGCCACTTCATCCGTGGCGTCGTCGGAATGAGCCAGCCAAGATTCCAGTGGCTGGGTCATATAGCCCGCGCTTTATGAGGAAGCGCGGGCCGCCCAAGACTCCGAGGTTGGCAAGGAACAGCCTTTTCCCTGCGACTTCACGCCTTCTTAATTCGCGTCGTCGCGTCACTTTCATGCGCCGCTATTTCAACGGGGAAAAATTGACTCCTCCCATCTGTCTGCCTCATGATGACGACCATTTCCTCGATGCAGAAGACTTGAGTCTCACCACATTCGGTCTCCAACACTGGGCACCCCCGGAATATCGGATGCGGATGGACGAGATGGATGTCTTCACAGTTTTCCTCAATAGCAGCGATCTAGCTGATCAAGCTGGATTCATTTTCCTCTTCGGTGCGCCTAACATGCCGTTCTCGGAGCAGCTCCGGGGGATCGACTGGACTCAGCCGCTCTCTTTCGAGGCTGTACGTCGTAAAGCTCGTACGCTAGACGCTCACCTGATCCATTCTGTATAGCTTCGGGCCGCGAGAATTGGATTACTGGCTGATTTATTAGAGACGCGCGTGAACAAAAACATCAATCATCTTGTGTTCTTTCAACTGGTCGGTCTCCACTGGACCGTATTCCACCACGTTCTCAACTATCCCGGCGGTGGTCTGCCTGATGTTCGCTGGTATAATTCACTCCCTTTATCCTCTGCGCCGTCGCAAGATATTCAAGATCAACATGTCGTTCAACAATACTTTGTGCGCCCGCGGAACACAGCCCCTGTATGTCTTTCGTCCATTATTTCTCCATTATTCACCTTTAAACTGTGGAACAATTTTACAGCCTCCGCTCGCACCGTGGACGCAATACACGCCCATTTATCTTGGACTGCAGCATGATTCACACTCGTGTGGGTTCTGGGCTGTCTATGTCGCCCTGGCTATTCTGTTGGGCTTCAATCCAGACAATCCCGTCGCACATGGGTTGACTGTGGAGGCGATTAAAGAGCTGACTGGAACAGTGTACTCGAGCTTCGTCGGAGATGGTGTTGGTGTCCCGATGGAGCTCATGCGGAACCTCTTTGCGAAGTTCGGGCCCACAGTATTATTGGTGACCCCTGCCGGAGCGGACGAGATTGTGAGCACATTTTAAATTCCTCTCGTGTAACCCATCCTCACCCTCTGCACATCCGTAGATGTCGCGTCGACCTGTGTATATGGCCCGAGCCCCAGTGGACAACTCCCTCCCGCAGGTACGTTGGTACTAGCTTCGTTCAATTGACTTGTGTTAACTCATGACCCCCAGGGAACTGCTCTGGAGCCCATGGGATCGCTTTCCACTAATCTATCTACATCTGTGGGGCCGGGGAAGCCCGTGTTAGCTTCCAACTACCAGGACCTAACACCGGCAGCGGCGAACCCCCCCCTTAGATGGCTTGTGGGTAACACTGTGATGCGACCTATTCACATGTCGAAACTCGTGGAGGGCCAAGTCGTATCTGACGGAGTCGTTGATGCTTTCTTTTTCTGCTTTCTGGTCGACTATCTGGTGCAGACTCAGATGGGAGCCGTCGATGTTCCCTTCTACATTGCACCGCGCGAACTTTCCGATCCACTCATACAAAATCCGCGTGCGAAGAACAAAGCCCACGGCATGTCTCCCCCCCCGCGGCGTAATTTACGCCGTGGTAACCGCGACTGTTGGTTCGAAGCGGTGGGTTCCTCATTGTGCTCTACGGACTAGCGCTGAAGCATCTGCATGCTAGTTCAATGTGTTCGACAGGGAGCGCCTTATCCTTCCGGTCTTTTGGAAGCCTATCGACCATTGGCTTCTTGCCGTCGTATTTTTCAAGGAAACACGAATCTGCATCTATGACAGTATACATCAGTCGTCTGGCACTCGGGCACGGGCGATCTACAATCGGATCATGGAAATGCTACTCTTCGAGCATTTGCACCACTACAGTCGGCCGTTGCCTGATTCCTGGCCGCAGTGGTCCCAGAGCGAGGTAGATAACTCTGTCGTCAATCTCTGAGACCAACTGTAGTAACCACAAATTTCAGGTCGTGCGAAAAGTGTCTCAGCAAAACAACGGCGTTGATTGTGCTATCTTCATGATAGCATTCGCTCGGGTAGTCGCTCGGGGTCACATTCCTGATTCTCCCGCTTTTTCATACACTCCAGAGGACGCACAGAATGATCGCATTCACATTGCCAACCGTCTGAATGCAGCCATCCGAACTGACCGTTTGAACGACAAGGCTTTTGCCCCAGTCTCCGCTGCTCTACCTCGTCCAACGTCACCTGCTCTCTCTAGTACCTCTGTCCGCCCGGTTCATTCCAATTCCACTCCTGCCGCAGAAATCGACGATGGATCTGGCTCTGGAGCTCCTTCGCCGCCGAGTCGTTCGAACCTAGATCCAGAGGATGTGGCCATGATTGAGCCGCCTAACGCGTGGCTGCGTCCGAGGCTTACAGAGTAAGGAATCCTTCACCACACCTTCAGTTCACAATTGAGATGTTCTCCCCAGGCCAACGATAAACGAATTTATTCTGTTGCAACCACCTGAGCTCGCCAAGAACTTATTCCTGCCTGCTCGAGTCATCTCCATCGGATCAGAGGAGCTGATCCTGGAATGGTTCTGTGAGCCGT
Source organism: Mycena vulgaris (assembly GCA_029204335.1). Taxonomy (NCBI): domain Eukaryota; kingdom Fungi; phylum Basidiomycota; class Agaricomycetes; order Agaricales; family Mycenaceae; genus Mycena; species Mycena vulgaris. The sequence goes on from JARGYA010000120.1 coordinate 248,184, forward strand.
TGCTTATAGATGACGCTCTGGTCCCCTCTGGAATGTTCAAGTGCACATTGCAGGAATGGCAGATCGCAACGATGCAAAAGCTGGACACAAATCAAGTACGTGAAATCCAACGGGCGGTGAAATCATATTGTTTACCTACAATAGGTGGTGCCGTTACAATGGCCAGCAGGACTAGCTCACTGGCATAGAAAAGTTCGCTCCTTCATTGCGGCGTCAGAGGCAACACAAGCCCTTGTCGATCACCTCCGATCCCGTGTGCCGGATCTTGTGTCTGCACTGCAAGGCAATTCGGTCGCCGACATGGGACTCATGGCAATCATGAACGACGCGCGCACGAACAGCCACGGGTTCCCCGACAATATTAAAACACTGATCTGGCGGCCTGCCCCTGCCCATGCGGCAACTATCCAGGAGTGGACTTTGCGAGTATCCCAGCTCGTTGGACCTCCGGTGGACCCCACACCACTCAATTCAGCCCAGGAGATACACGAACGGACGGATCGCTCAGTTTCTCTCCACCGGATTTGCCGCACAATGCTGTGGGTTTTAGCCATGGCTTTTCTGACTGAAAGACCTTCCGACGTGGTCTATGCGCTAATCTCCGAGGAGTATCTTCGAATGCCTCAAATGGTCGTTGAGCGCATATGGTCGGCTTACCAGGATGCGTGCGAGATACCGGCAACGGGTCATCTCCATCCAGAGCTTCAAATCGTGGTCCCCGGTGTATCAATCCCAGACATGGAGTTGCGAGAACCTAAACGCGTAGTTTATAGATCTTCTAATTTACTCTAAATATACTTCGCTGTTTTATAAAGACCAAATGTGCATGCAGCCTGCGAAGCATTGACGATATACGGCGGAATAACGAGCTGATCGACGGCGGAAGACAGCCAGGTGGACCAAGCTGGAGCACGCGCGCTCGAGACAGCATCTTCTGTGAAAAAGAGCAGCTCGAGACGATGCAGGGGAAGCTGCATGGCGCGCTGACGCAGCAAGATCAACTCTTGTACGTGGCCCATGGGCATATCGGCCAAGGAAAGTTGGAGTAGACGTGGCATCGAGGCCGGGGCGCCTGTGTCGGGATCTGCAAGGTTGTCCCAAAATCTCGCACCAACGCCATTCCGAAAATTGATGCGTAACGTTTCCAGGTTGGAAAAATGCCGGAAGAAGGTGCCGTCGGTTGGGAGCGGCCACAGCGCCAGGAGACTCAAGGTCCTGAGGCTTTGGGCAAATTCCGGCTCGACGAGGAGAGCGATCAGCTCATCAGGGGAAATCTCCGGGCGAAGATCCTCTGAGCGCATCTCCAGTGTCAAGCTGGTTAGACCTGGCGCTATGAGGCTGCGCAAAAATCGTGCTACACAGTCCGGATGGACTCGGCGAAAGGACAAGGCCGTGAGAGTTGAAAGATGGATGGGAGGAAGAGCCAGCAATGTCGATGGCGGCGGAAGGCTGGGCATGATGCCATGGAATCCCAACCTGCATAGAAATGGTGCAGCCTGGAGAACAGGTATCATGTGGCCCCAAGGAACCATGCCCTCGGAAACAGATGGACCCAAGACAAGTTCGGTCAGGCGACTCGAGGAGGATACCGGAAAGATGAAGGGAGTGTGGGAGTAACACAATTTAGAGAGGCTGGGGAAGGAGAACCAATGAAACCCAGCACTCTCGGTCAATGGAAGATGTCCATATTCGCTGATGCACCATTCGGGTTTCAGCAAGGTAGCCAGCGTTTCCAGCTTGTCAAACGGATGGGTCGAGAAGAAGTGGAGAATGTCGGGAGCAGTGCGATCTGGAGCCGTGATGGAAAGGTGGCGAAGCTGACCCGAAATTTTAGAGATAGTCTGGAAGATTGGAGCTAGATGCTCCTCTGGGCATGAAGCGTCCATAGTAATGGTGACACCTAATCCGAGGGTCTTTGCGCGAGTAATCCATCTCTTCGCAATGACCAGATCGGTGGGAGTATAATGAGGGCCGAAATGGAGATCTTCCCAGAGATATGTAATGTCTACGGCAGTGTTGTACCAGGTCTTCGACACCTGGAGGATCCGAGCAAGCGAAGCACGGGGGACTTGCCCCCATATTTCTGTCAGGATTTCGGGTGCAAGCTGCGATATTGGAGTGCCAAATGGAGGTAGCATCTGGGGGGAACATTCAGAGCTTCGTTATCGAGTAGCAGATAGAATATACCTGATTCTGCATCCTGGCTGTGAGCGTCAGGAGCACTCTGAGAAAGAAACACGAACAAATAGGCGATGGCTGTAAGGTTTATGCGTAAACAGTAGCTTCGACAGTTTTGACTGCGTGAGGGGCAAATTCAGAGGAGCTTTTATCTAGAGGCTCAAGGTCCATTCATTCCCTCGTGGTACGCCAGGTTTTATGTTCGTAGACGCAGATGCGGGAGTAAATGATGTGAATTCCGTTCAAAATACTCATGTAACCCATCATATAGAGGATAGAGTTATGGTGGAGGGGGGGATCTAATTTTCCTGGATCAAGAATGGCTCGGACTAGTCCCAGTTTGAGACTTTAGGAGATTCCTTCCACAGGAAAGGAGCACCATGAACATGGGGCACACCAAACAAGTCGCGGGACTGATCGGGAATCACACGGGACCAAAAGGGGAAGTCCGGGGACATTATTCAGTTTTGCTTCCAGTAACAAGTTCGTCCCGGACTCCCTAGGAACCACCTGGCCCCTTGCATGACTCTCGAACTTCACTGGTTCCAAATAAATCTCATCTAGACCGGGGATATCTCATTCTCGAACCTTTGCAGCAGTATCAGACACCCTCTATGTCTTTCCTGGCTCCCTAGTCTCAGCTATCTGCACGCTCCAGACTGCTCTCGACTGAGCGCAAATGTCCTGGCTTCAAAGGCTCATGAAACGCGCTCCCTACCCTGGATGGTATAAAAGGCTGCCTGCCATGAATTATTTCCCATATCTCTCCAACAAATTCAAAAATGCTTACCACCACCTCTCCCTCTCTTACACTCTTGCTTGCTGCGTCACTCGTCCTCGGGGGTCCCACTATTGGAAGACACCGGTGGGTTTCTACCTGATTTCATTTCTCTCACAATTCTAACCTATTTTCAGAGGATGTGAAACCCACATTGACGACAAAGATATCGTCGTCGCCGAGAGGCACTTCGACGCGCACCGGAACCAGACGACGAAGATTTCGAATGCGGCGGTCAAGGTGATTATTCACTCTCTTCATTCAACGCCTTGGCTAACAGCACGTCCCTGGTCTATTGGCACGTCATCAGCAAAGATTCTATGACGGCGGGGGGGAGCATTCCGTGAGTCACCTTCCACTTTACTAATCCTTCCCAACTAACATCTCCCCAGAGACTCCCAAATTGCGAATCAAATCAGCATCAGCCTCATGAACAAAGACTACGCTGGCAACATCATATGGACCCTCGCTGATACCACCCGTACTGTCAACGCGGATTGGTTTAACAACGCCGGGTCCTCGACGTCGCAGTAGACTGCTATGAAAGCTTCTCGGCAGGGCGGCAGGGGTGATCTCAACGTTTATTCTGTCGGGTATGTGCTACGCCTGGAATTCATTTGCACCAACTAACTTTCTGCAAATTCACCTCGGGCTCAGGCGCCGGTCTCCTCGGTTACTCGACGTTCCCGTCCTCGTACAGCAAACCTCCGAAAGATGACGGAATTGTAATCGATTCAGTGTTATCCTCTTCAACTCTGACCATATTTTTCAGGTCATCCTGTTCTCCAGCGTCCCCGGCGGCTCTACAACCGGCTGGAACCCCGGACGTGTGAGGCGACCTTCCCTCACTTATCTAACGCATGCTAAACGAATTCTGCAGACGTTCACCCACGAATCCGGACACTGGCTCGGACTCTACCACACATTCCAGGTTCGTTCACTCACGCCTCCTTCTATTCATAGCATTGCTAATACCCAACTCAGGGTGGCTGCGCCAGCTCCGGGACCGCTACTGCAGGCGACTACGTCGCCGACACCCCCGCCGAGCAGTCCGCTGCCTCGGGTTACCCATCCAACCGCGACACATGCACGGGCTCGAGCTTCCCCGGTGCGGATCCCGTTAGTGAGTAGCCCCACCCTTCAACTTTGGTAGAACACCAGCTAATCGAGGTGCAGCTGACATCATGGACTACTCCTCCGACGCCTGCATGACGCAGTTCACCGCGGGCCAGATGACCGGGGCGACGAGCCAGTTCTCCACGTACCGGACGTAAAAATGGCGGAATGGTTCTCGTCGGAATACAGTACATAACCCAAAAATACTGGATAAACTATTACCGCTTCCTCGTGTTCGGGGTTGAAATATAATCACATTCACAACCTACTATAACCGAGTCAAGGATTCCGCTCCGACCCATCGGATTATGTTCGCCCAGACCATGGCAGAGACACGAATTTACACAATCAATGACCTTTGAGCACAGTCCCAGCTCTGGGAGCGATTGCGTGCAATCAAAGGATTCACCTCATCTCACCATTTACCTAGCATTCACACGAACATGTGGCTAGTGATTTGGAGATACATTACAGAAGGAAAATAAATTGTCATGGATCGAACGACAACTCTGCCTTGAGTTCGAGTGATTTTCTCACCGATAAAAATTTCCATACTTAGATACGCTCCCCGGCCACAGGCACGGAACCTGGGAGACCGATGTGCCGTTTAGAGCGCGAGAAAGAAATGCATTGGAACGGAACTGAATATTATTTGTTGACAACGAGCACCAGTGAATGGGTTATGATCCAGGACCATGCAGGCGCACCAACCCTTCCTTACGCGCTGCCGTAAACTCCGGAACCAGCGCCTCCACCAGCCGCCACTGCGAGTGGATGGCAGCTGCCGCTTCGTCGACATCGGCGGCAACAGTCCACAGGTTCGGAAAGATGCCGGAGAGGAAGCGCGCGACAGGACCCGGGGCCGATATGGGCGAAAGCTGGACATCCGTAGTTATCAGATGGCGTTGGGACACGGGAGGACTGGGAGTGGGGAGCGCGGTGGCGTCGAAAGTCATGGTCAGTGTTCGCAGGCGAGGGAAGGATCTTGCCATCCACGATCTCCGCAGGATTTGTCCACGTCCGCCCGCAGTCCCTCGCAATGAGGTCCGTCCGCGCTCGACGTCGATTGCTGCACGGACCCGACTTCGACTGCCCGCCACGGGATGGAAGGGCGCCGGAGAAAGCGGTGGACTCGCGTATTCTGGCAGTGGGATAGAGCCGAGCCAACCGCACAGAGTAGCGCGGGGCGTGTCAGCTGCCGGCGCGATGGGGTTTGCGTGGCGTGGAAAGGAGCCGCGGCCACACGTAGAGGCGTGAACAGACAGTGGGGGGTGGGTACATCGGGAGAGGGGTGATACGGCCTGCATAGGCGGGAGTGACAGCACGTGAGGTGCGTGAAAAGGTAGGCGCGGGGGACGGCGAGCCCGCCGCCGAAACGTCCAGCCCGGCGCCAGCTCCATCCCAAGCGCAGGGGCCGTCACTACGGAGTCGCGCAATCGACGAGGGGCAGAGCGTGTCCGACAAAAGGTATATGGGAGCATGCCCCGGCGGAACCAGACGGAAATGGGAATGGGAAAGCTAAGTACTCGCATCCACGACGCGCGCCCCATCGCTGCCTGCGGCGAGGACGCGATGCCACCGCTGAGAATGGAGAATCCATGAGGGACATCGGTCGAACGTGGCCACGTCATCGGGGCCACACGCGAGGCTGGCGTTGCGAGCATAAAAGAGGAGTCCGTAGGGCATTACTATTGGCATAGGCGCGCTTGCATCCATGCCGGAGTGTGGAGCAGTGAATGCATCTCGCCAGACCTGCGGCACGCGTGCCCTTCGGATGAGGGCCTCGGATTCGCCGAGAACTGCCACGGCGGGCATGCATCCAGAAGCTCCGCAGGTAAGCGGGTTGACTGCGCGAACGAGATGAGGATAGGATAGGGATGGAGTGCGAATGAATACGCACCTTTCGTATCTGATTCATTCACGCTTACCGCATTATAATGGCTCGTGCAGCGGCGACGATGGGTGATCTTCCATGATAAGATGAGATGAGAACGGTATGGATTGCGAAAGCTGGCATGTACCTTCGTTGAAGATGGGTAGTGGCCAGCAGAGGAGCCATGCTCGTCGCGGGCGAGGGCAGGAACGGGGCGGATGGGATGGAAACAAGGAGGATAAACTCGAGCCGCGAAAGGAGATTGCGTCCCTGCGCTCGAGGGCGAGCATGGGATGCGATCGGCGGTGTGTGGGGGCGCGAGAAGCGGAGGAGGATGCGGGGCGGAGTGCTTTCAGTCAGCTCAGGAAGGACGGGGCTGTCTGTGGTGGAGAAGAGGGGGCTGTCTGTGGTGGAGAAGAGGGGAGCAGAACAGAGAGGGATGGAGGAGCATGCGCGGAGCGGAGCGTATGAACGACGGACTGGCTACCGAGCGGCAAAGAGGAAGGAGGAACGGAATGGGAACGATTTGGAACGAGCGGTACGCATTCTGCTTCGTAGCTTGCTGAAACAGTTATACAGTCACTTCTATTCCAGGTGCGTGCGTGCGGGAGGTAGACTGTTTTTCTGTTCCTTCGCTCTTTCCTTCTGTGTCTTTCTTTGCGGGTGCGTCGATGGCAGCGCGCGGGCACTCTAGGCGTGCGGCAAGGGTAAAGTTGGACGGTCAAAATGAAAGAAGGAGCTAGGAGCAGGAACACGTGACATCAAACCTCCTTCCGAACATCCACCTCAGTTTTTTCGATTCCGCCAACAAGTACATCTTTCGCGTCGCATTCGTACTTTTGACGCGCAAAATTAGGGCACCCATGCGCCGCATCTTCCCCCCCCCTTCAAAGCAGGCCTCTTGCCGGTGGAATCGATCTCTGGTCTCAAAGGAACAAATGCCCTTCTTGATCGGGATTTCGGATTTCGTCTGTAGCAGTCGTGCGTCCGTCGCCAAATACGCCAGTCCCCGCAGGCAGAAACACTCTTCAGCGCCTGGTAACCAATGGCTTCCTTACTCCTAGCGCCGCTCATCCCTCAGATGTACCGTGCCCGAAGCGCATTTATATGCAAGATTCGAAGTCCAATGAGGGATTGACTGTCCGCGAGTACAAGATGAGATAAAAACGACGTGTATGTGAACCAAAAATGTATCATGACAGTGTTCAGAGAAAACGCCGAGAAACAGAAATATACAGTGTCCAGAGGAAACGCCGAGAAACGGACTAGAACCCGTGGCAGGATCGTCTTGGTCTCTTAAACCCGCCGGAAGAGCTTGGCCGAGAGTCGAGGCTGCATGGATCTGGCCACAAGGCTCGCGATGCGGTGGACGGCCACGTGTGGCATGGACGCGGAAAGAGCGCCAACGGACCGCGTGGTCACCGCAGGCGCGATAATGAGCAACAGATACGCCACTGCCAGAGAAAAAACACTCAAGGTGAGATGCGCAATGGATAGACCACGTGAAACCCTTACGAATGGTAACCAGTAATCCAAGGAACATAAACCACCCCACAAGCTCGAGAGCAAGGGCCGCTAGCACGAGAAGAAACACTGAAGGTCATGTCAATTTCTGTCGCGATGAAGATACAGGAGTGGCACTCACTGAGAGAGGAGAGATAGTTGAGGGAGAGTCCTCCTGGGCAGGCTCCAGGAGGGGCCTCGAGCCGCTGCTGGAGCTGCACCTGTCGCAGGAGACGTTCTTGCTCTCGCTGTTCCCGCTCCCGCTGTTCCCGCTCTCGCTCCGGATCCGGCTTCCGCAGCCACAAGACCGGCTCCCACTCCCGCTGACGCCCCCGCTCACGCTCCTGCTCTCGCTCCCGCTCCCGCTCCTGCTCAAGCGCCCGCTCGTACAGCTCCAGCTCCCCCCGCTCAAGCGCCCGCTCCCGCGCCAGCTCCAGCTCTCGCTCCCACTCCCGCTCCCACTCCCGCACCCGCACCTGCTCCCGCTCCCGCTCCCGCTCCCGCTCCCGGTCCCGCTCCCGCTCTCGCTCCAACTTTCGCTCAAACTCCCGCAACCACTGCTCCCACCGCTCCCGCCGCTCCTCAGTGAGACTCTGAAATCGCGTTGGCATCCGAAAAAAAAACGAACAGTGTTGGCGTCTTCCCACCGGGATTTTATATAGCGTCAGGTCGTGCACAGCTTTTTTGCACTGCTTGTTGGGGCTTCAGGCCTAGGTCGTCTACAGCTTTTCGCTGGGGCTTCGAACACGACTGGAACACGAGGCCGATGTCATCGCCTGTCCGGATTGGCTTCCGTTACAGCTTTCTGGATCTACACGATTCTACAGCAAGGCTTCGAACACGATTGGGAACGCGAGGTCGATGTCATCGCCTGTCCGGATTGGCGTCCGTTACAGCTTTCTGAATCTGCTGCAAAAAGTTATTGGCGCAATGTCAACGATCCGCTGCTAAGAATGTGCTTTCCAGCTGGAGTGGCGCCTTGCGGGCGCCTTCAAGTTCCATAATAAGTATTCGGTTGATTGTGAATTTGGTAGTGTTCAGTGGAAGAATATATGGATCACCTCGTGTCAACCTCGTGTACAGCCTTTCATCCTTCAAGTTGTTTATTTATGGTCGGCATTGTTTCCATTATAGCCTTCCCCAGGGCCGGCGCTAAGTGCCAAGTGCTAACACCGCCAAGAACGCGAAGAACGTGCTGCTTCCTTACGAACACCATTGACATAGCGCATGCCCTTGCGGTGAGGCCCGCGCCCAAATGCAGTATCAACCTCGTCTACAGCCCTTCATCTTTGTTTTATCCCCGGTCGGAATTGGTTCCATTGCAGCCTTCCCCAGCGCTAAGTGCTAAGTGCTAAGTGCTGATTCCGCCAAGAATCACTGCTTATAGCCAGAGCCGGCCAGAGCCGGCCATCGGGCGAGCCGGAGGCCAAGGAGCAGCAGGCCAGCGGCCTCCCGGGAGCTCCACGGATCTGGTGAGCCGGCTGCCGTCACCTAGCGGCATGCGCCTCGCTGACACCTGGTAGAACCTCGCTGGCCTGTGGCTAGATAGCTGTGGCGAAGCGCCAGGGTAGCTATAAATAGCGCCACCTTGCTGCCCGTGGCTGTGGCTGTTCGGCCGCTGAATGCAGTGTTAATGCGAAGAATGTGCTGGTTCCTTACGAGCGCTATTGGCATAACATGCACTTGCGGTGAGGCCCGCAGTAGCACGAGAACACTGCCGCGTTGTCGGGCCGGAGGCTCCCCACATAGGTCAACTTGATCCCATCTCCATCCCCCCCCCTCCCCCCCCCCACACGCCCACAAGTCTGCAGAACCGCAGACCCGCAGAACCGACATTACCAATGAACCCCGACATGCAGGGATACGTCGTACGGGTATCCAGTGAGGGACTCACAACACATATCGCCCCGTTTGACTGAATGTATTCTACAGATTTCGTGACTCACCTTGGTGCAGGTAAACCCATTGTCCGCGATAGTACCACGACGGTATTTACTTATCTTGACAGCAATCCTCATTACATGGTCGAACAAAAATCCTCGCCGCTACTACACGATGCTCTTCCTCCAAATAGTATTCATATTGATTGGCGTCTTCGCATCTATCGGACGTGACCAGCTCAATATTGGCGATGCACAATTTGCGGTCATCCTCACCCACTCTCCCACCTGCGCATATTACGTGTTGCTGGTCCTTCCAAGGCTCTTCCTGAAAACGCTTCCTGCGAGGGCAAAGAGCGCGCTCAATAATCACAGACTTCTCCCGACGGAGCCCGCACCAGCATGGAGTCAGTTGATGGCAGAGTTGAACTGCCAACCAGTGACCGATGGATTGTGTGCAGCTCTCATCGTCCTTATATGTCTGGCGCTTAACATTTCTGTTCAATCCAATGGCCTCACACACCTTTATTCAATCGAGGATTCAGAGGTCTCTCAGATCCCGTCCGCCACGGCCGCCACCGTTGTGTATCGATGGCTCCTTCTTGGCGGGATATCAGCTCCGGTGTACGAGTGTGTTCTGGCACGCCACGCGCCGCTGAGGTGGAAATTAACGCGCCGTCTTGCTGGTGAAACACGCCAAAGTCCTCTTTCCGGCGGTCGGGAGCTCACACTCATACAGCACGAGATGGAGGGGTCAAATACACATTTAATTGGAAACGTCGAGTGTGCGTACTTCCAATCATCTTCGGCATCGGCGCGGTATTGAGTTGCTTTAGGCGTGGGTTTTTTGCAACCTGGTATGTACCATACAGTGCCGTGCACACCAAGTGGATACTCAAGTCTTTGTTTTCTAGGTATATCGCTGTGAAACTGCACCCGTGGATCCCTTTTCTCTACGCGGCCGTCATGTTCGAACACTGGGCGAGGAAGCTGAGTATCTGGACGGTGGAGAGTGATTTTGTATTCTCATTTGGCCAGGTACCGTATTCTTTGTGAATATTTTACGGCCACTAACGAATCTCCGCACAACAATAGTTTCTCGCACTGGGTCCGTCCGTTCCTGTGGCATGGGAATGCCTGGCACTTGCCATCCACCGCCGCTCTGACATTGCCAACATCCCGAAATCATTTTACAAAGATGTCGTCTACATTATCAAAGGGACGGGTCAGCCTTGGGGTGGAGATGACCCAGACCTCCGCGACGTGTGGAATGCGTTTCCCGCCGACGAGCTCCCTCCCGAGCCAGAGCTTCCTTTTGCCACGTTCAACCCAGAGCCCTCTTTTCCTCTGCCAGACCCATCGGTAACTCGAATTGCAACCACTCGCAATCCACGCCCAAGACGTTGCCGAACGGCGACGAAGGGCTCTCAACACAATAAGTCGAGGGTAAAAGAAATAGACATGGGAAGGCGATCCCTTGCTTTCCAGAGCTCATAGGTTCCGTTTGTTAATATGTCGTACAAACGACGGCTGTTATTCGCTGGCATGGGACCTCGGCTGCATACATATGAATAGACGAGGGCGCAGAGTCAGGAGAGCAGGTAATCACCGGATGTTTAAAAAGGATGCAGCAATCAGAGTCATGTCTTCGGGATCGAACCCCCGGTTCACTTTTGCATTGCGTTAGGACATCCTAGCAAACTGGACGAGGGCGACCGCTATGGTCTACGACGGCTGTTCTTTATGGGGGTGTACCACTGGTTGCATGCATCTGAATGGATAGGGAGGATAGCGGAAATACCAAAAACCCGATATTTTTCAAAGATAAGTGCCGTCGGGAGGAATCGAACCCCCCGTTCCTTCTTGCAGACGAAAGCGATGGTCAATAATTGAACGAGGGCGACCGCCATGATCTACGATGGCTCTTATATATCGGTTTGGGACCTTGCTTGCAAGGAGAATTTTTAAAAAGAGATGGATGCCTAATGCCAGTGGCCTCCCTTCGAACAGCTGTCGCCGTGCAGCCGAGGAATCGAGGGTATCCTCAGATTAGATATGAAATCCAATCATCCCGGAGATGTGTGAAGAGCTTCCTGCAGAGGCGGGGATAAACCGGATGAGATGCGAGGAGGTCTGTAGTATCTGCTGCCGCTCTTGCCAGTGATAATTCCTTGATGAAATGGCTGTGATCCGAATCTCTTGGTAAACGTGGGAGCAGGGAAGAGGGATCGCGCGGAATGAGCTCGGATGTTGATCCGATCCACTGCCACTCGGCGCAGGCTGATCATCGACTTGGACTCCAGCGCGTCCCAGCGTACCCTGTCGGCGGCGTCTGCCTACTCGATATCTCGCTCGCTGGGAGCTCTCGAGTTTCCCTGGCTTCGTCAAACTGGTTCCCTGGTCTCAGTTATCCGCATACTCCAGACTGCTCTCCACTGAGCGCGAACGTCCTGGCCTCGATGGCCCATGAAACAAGTCCCCCATTCTGGAAGGTATAAAAGGGCTGCATATCATCCATATCTCTCCAACAACCTCAAAAATGCTTACCACCACTTTTACACTCTGGCTTGCTTCCTCGATCGTCCTCGGCGATCCTACCATCGGGAGACAGAGGTGGGTTTCTGCTTCTTCAGTTCTCTCACAATTCTAACCGATTTTCAGAGAGTGTGCAACCACCATTGATCACGACGACATCGTCGTCGCCGAGGTACTTTGACGCGAACAGGAACCACACGGCGAAGATCTCCAACACGGCGGTCAAGGCATTTATTCATTCTCTTTGTTCAACGCATTGTCTAACAGCGCGTTCCAGGTCTATTGGCACGTCATAAACAAAAACTCCACCGCGGCGGGGGGAAACATTCCGTGAGTCACCTTCCACTCCAACGCTCCTCTCCAGCTCACTTTCCCTTCAGAGACTCCCAAATTGCGACGGACTACTCCTCCGACGCCTGCATGACTCAGTTCACGGCAGGACAAATGACCCGCGCGAGGGGTCAGCTCTCCACGTAGTGTCGAATGTTTTGGGGTTACCAGTTTCCGACGAGCACCGCGCAACGGGTCCAGTTCTACGTCTGGTAGTGTGACCACGCGACACTACATACACTAGCATTACTTCCTCGCTATCGGCGTTGAAATATAATCTCATTCACACTCTAACATGACCGAGTTAAGCATTACGCTCCAACCCATCGGATTGTGTTCGCCCAGACTATGGCAGGGACACGAATTTCACAATCAACAACGACCTTTGAGCACAGTCCCAGCTCTGGGAGCGATTGCGTGCAACCAAAGGATTCACCTCATCTCACCATTTACCTAGCATTCCCACGAACGTGTGGCCAGTGATTTGGAGATACATTACAGGGAATAAATTGTCAGTGGATCGAACGACAACCCTGCCTTGAGTTCGAGTGATTTTTTCACCGATAAAATTTTCCATACTTAGATACGCTCCCCAGCCACATGAACGGAACCCGGGAGGCCGCTGTGCCGTTTAGCCCGCGAGATGCATTGGAACGGAACTGAATATTGTTTGTTGACAACGAGCACCAGTGAATGGCTTATGATACAGGATCATGCAGGCGCACCAACCCTTCCTTGCCCGCTGCCGTAAACTCCGGAACCAGCGCCTCCACCAGCCGCCACTGCGAGTGGATGGCAGCTGCCGCTTCGGCGTTTCTGGGATCCCCGGCTCGTGATCGACATCGGTGGCAACAGTCCACAGGTTCGGAAAGATTCCGGAGAGGAAGCGCGCAACAGGACCTGAAGTTGACGTGGGGGAAGGCTGGACGTCCATGGCTATCAGATGGCGTTGGGACACGGGAGGACTGGGAGTGGGAAGCGCGGTGGCGGCAAAAGTCATGGTCAGTGCTCGCAGGCGAAGAAAGGATCTCGCCATTTACGATCTCCGCAGGATTTGTACCCAATACCCGAGCGAGCGTCGCAAGGATTTGGATCCCTCATGTGCGTAAATCGCTCACGCTCTGCGCGGATCCCTTTATCGCTGCGCATGAGGTATAACCCGCCGCCCGCCAGCACGTCCGCCCGCAGTCCCTCGCGGTGAGGTCCGTCCGCGCTCGACGTCGATTGCTGCACGGACCCGACTCCGACTGCCCGCCGCGGGATGGAAGGGTGCCGGAGAAAGCGGTGGACTCGCGTATTCTGGCAGTGGGATAGAGCCGAGCCAACCACACAGAGTAGTGTCGGCGGTAGAGGCCGCGGCTGCCGGCAGGATGGGGTTTGCGTGGCGTAGAAGGGAGCCGCGGCTACACACGCAGAGTCGTGAACAGACAGCGGGGGGTGCATCTGGAGAGGGGTGATACGGCCTGCATAGGCGGCAGTAACAGCACGTGAGAAGGAGTTGAGAGGTAGGCGCGGAGGACGGCGAGCCCGCCGCCGAAACGTCCAGCTCGGCGCCAGCTCCATCCCAAGCGCAGGGGCCGTCACTACGGAGTCGCGCAATCGACGAGGGGCAGAGCGTGTCCGACAAGTCGGTGTATGGGAGCATGCCCCGGCGGAACCAGACTACAATGAGAATGGCAAAGCTAAGTACTCGTATCCACGACTCGCGCCCCATCGCTGCCTGCGGCGAGGACGCGATGCCACCGGTGAGAATGGAGAATCTATGAGGGACATCGGCCGAACGTGGCCACGTCATCGGGGCCACGCGCGGGGCTGGCGGTGCGAGCATAGGAGGGGAGGAGTCCGGAGCGCATTACTATTGGCATAGGCGCGCTTGCATCCATGCCGGAGTGTGAAGCAGTGAATGCATCTCGCCAGACCTCATCACTGAATCCGGGAAATTGATATAACATCATAGATGGCTATTACAAAGTGCGCAAGGCTCACAATATCCACAATTATTGTGGTCAACATTACGATGTGTTGCATTGAATTATATCTAGGATAGACCATTTAGCAATGTGCACAATCATTGCCAACATTACAATGCCGGCAAGCCATATATTGGGTTATAGCAGTGTTATAAGTGGCTGTAAGACGCCGCAAAGTGCACACACATACAGATATAGCACCCTTTCACCTTATCCGATACGCTTATACAGAAACCAAACTCGGAAATGCGAAACCAGTGCATTGCAAGTCTACGTAAAATGCGACTCGATGGTACTGACCAGCGACACCGGAACAAATCATCCCACCCGTCGACGAGGCTCAGACCGGTGCGGCTCGATATTGAAGGAGGAAGATGAGGAGAGCGAGGTGAGACCAAAGACGGCGAGAGTAGGAGAGCAGCCTCTTGAGGCTTGAAGTCTTGATTTCTGGGTACTTGCGCCGAGTCTTGAAATTTGGAGGGAGACTCTTGACGGCAGGCAGGTTGATGACTTTAGGGCCTCGGAAGAACAGGCTCTTGATGGTATCTGGCTTGAGGTTTGCGCTCCAAGAGCCATGGCCACGCGCATGTCTTGGATTGGGAAGCTTGCTGTCCGCACGGATGGAGGTCGTGAGAGCAGTCGCGACTCTGCGGAGGTACAGGGATGATTATTGTGAAGACAGGCGTCGTGGGCGAGAGGGTTGCTGCAAATCGAGAGGGAGCGGCGAGCAGGGGAGATGGGGGCGAAAGGAAAAAAGAACTGGGCTGAGTTTGAATTTCTTGATCATCTCCGCTCCGCATGCTCGGACGTTGATGCGATCAACAGCTGACGATAAAGGCGGATGAACAACAAACCCGATGATTTCCGAGAGATCCGAAGGGTCGGAGTTTAAATGGACTTGGTGAGAACGAAATTGGCGAGGTGCACCAGTACACACCTATGTAATCTTCGTATGTGCAAGGCTGTATGAGCTGGCACTCGGCACTGGAATAAAATCTCGTCACGAACCAGGCCCTTTATTTGTGATTACATATGTACGGCGCCCGCCGTTCCTAAGCTTGGCCAAACCTGTGAATTGGTGTTGGCTTGGGCACACTCTAAAATCTCCTTATATGCTACCCCATAATTTATAGGACCTTTGCAAATCTCTTGTAAACTATAGGACTCGTTACAAGTCGTTTCCAACATTGATGACCATCTTACAATAGGTTGCATGGTGTTGCAATGTGCGGATCAGTCTTGCCGAGGGCTGTGATCAACAAAACATCAAACAACATTTTCCCGGATTTCCTGATGCTGTGGCACGCGTGTCCTTAGGATGAGGGCCTCGGAATCGGCGAGAACTGCCGCGGCGGGCATGCATCCAGAAGCTCCGCAGGTAAGTGGGTTGGCTGCGCGAACGAGATTAGGATACGATAGGGATGGAGTGTGAATGAATACGCACCTTTCGTATCCGATTCACTCACGCCTCCCGCATTATAATGGCTCGTGCTGCGGCGAGGACGATGGGTGATCTTCCATGATAAGATGAGATGAGGACGATATGGATTGCGAAAAGCTGGCACGTACCGTTCGTATCCAATCCGTGCTGAAGATGGCTAGTGGCCAGCAGAGGAGCCATGCTCGTCACGGGCGAAGGCGGGGGCGGGGGCGGGGGAAACAAGGAGGATAAACTTGAGTGGCGGAAGGCGATTGCGTCGCCGCGCTCGAGGGCGAGCATGGGATGCGATCGGCGGTGTGTGGGGGCACGAGAAGCGGAGGAGGATGCGGGGCGGAGTGCTTTCGGCCAGCTCAGGGAGGGCGGGGCTGTCTGTGGTGGAGGAGAGGGGAGCAGAGCAGAGGGAGATGGAGAAGCATGCGCGGAGCTGAGCGTATAAACGACGGGTTGGCTAAGAGGAAGGAGGAATGGAATGGGAACGATTTGTAACGAGCGGTACGCGTTCTGCTTCGTAGCTTGCTGAAACAGTTATGCAGTCACTTATATTCCAGGTGCGTGCGGGATGTAGTCTCTTTTTCTGTTCCTTCCTTCTGTGTCTTTCTTTGCGGGTGAGTCGATTGCAGCGCGCCCACTCTACACCGGAGTTTGAGGCAAATTTTCAGCGGCCAATACCCGGCCAATACGAGGTGTTTCAGCTGAATATCCATCGAATATCGCCGAAATAACCGCCGTCCAGTATTCGGCCGATTTGGGCTGTTTTGGCTGCTGTTTCAGCCGAATACTAGTTTGGTATTAGCCAGATATTATCTTGCTGTTTTCAGCCCTGTAGTTCTGTTCCACAGAATCCAATATATCTCATTCACTGTATACTACAACATCGCTATCGAGCTACTACCACGGTAGGTTAGCCCTCCAGCGACCTGGCTCACGAGTATGAGCGCGTTTCTCCCACCACACGTGCTTTCCCTTCCCCAGCGTGTACGCCTCTACCTCTCACTGCACAGTCGTCGGCCGCCGTACGTCCCAGATTCCCCGGTGTCGGCGTCAGCGTTGCCCCGGACACGGGTGCCTGCAACTCTCCGGCGGTCTTATGAGTAATGGATGTCAGGCGGGCGAAGGGCAGTACATACTGCAGTTCTCGACTCCACCCGTTCATTTGACCTTCATGAATGCAGTAAACACGTACGGCACGACGCGACGGTTCTGGGATATACCGTTAGCAAGGGCCTGAACAAGATGTGCAATGTACGCACCGCGATGCCGCTTCGATGCCTTCCCCAGCAGACGCGCTGAAGCCCTCATCCACGTCATTCCTACTCACCGCAAACCCCCATTCTCATGCGCCGCGGCCGCACGCGAGTCGAGCGGGATGCCCTCCTTCGCCTCGCGCGGCACATCGTTCAAAGCCAGGGAAGAATAGGCGGAGTCGGCGCATATGATGTTGAGGGGCGCGGCATTCGTCCTGTGAGGACTGTCACGCATGAAGGGATTGCGGGTTCGCCTCAAAGTCATACTGCCGGTGCAGGCAACGAGTCTCGGGCGGCACGAGAACGCGACGACCCCAGGAGGTCTGTGTTTGCCGCAGTTCAATCGGTGAGGGGACAATAGCAACACTCACCCATCCGTGACCATGGCTGACCCTCCCTCGCATGCCGGATACCAACCATGAGGATTGTTGAGTGCGCTTGAGGGTGAGTTTGTGGCGTTATTGAAAACCGTCTTCCTGAGCTCAATCTTGAGGTGTTTCCGACGAGAATGGGGGTATATGATGGGAAAGAAGGGTAGAAGGTGACTCCAGGAGCTGGGGGAAGGGTGATACCGCATTGGCGAGGACTGGCTGCCTCGTCAGCGGGGGGATGGTGGTGAGCGAAGAAGCCGGCGGAGTTTGAATGCTCGGAAACTTCCGCCCTGTGGCTACCCGAAAAATCGCAAAGTCCTCATCGGGGTGGTCAATAGACCGGTCAATATGTGGACAATATTTGTCCAATACGTGGTGTTCTATCTAAATAACAGCGAGCAAATATCCCGAATGATATTCGGCCAATATTTGACCGAAACACCTCGTATTGGCCGGGTATTGGCCGCTGAAAATTTGCCTCAAACTCCGGTGCTAGGCGTGTGGCAAGGGTAAAGTTGGACGGTCAAAATGAAAGAAGAAATATGACGTATTTTTGTTCGGCTCAGTGCGGCCCGGCGGCCCGTCGCCAAATACGCCAGTCCCGCCAGTCCCCGCAGGCGAGACACTCTTCAGCGCCTCGTGACCAGGATCCAATGGATTCCTTACTCCTAGCGCCGCCCATTCCTCAAATGTTGCGCTCCCGGACCCCGGCAATATCCCCAAAGGTGCCCATTTATATGCAAGATTCGAAGGCCGAGAGATTGATTGTCCGCGAGTACAAGATGATATAAAAACGACGTGTATGTGGACCAGAAATGTATCATGAAAGTGTTCAGAGGGAACGCCGAGAAACAGAAATGTACTAGTGTCCAGAGGAAACACCGAAAAACGGACTAGAACCCGTGGCAGGCTCGCCTTGGTCTCTTAAACCCGTTGGAAAAGCTTGGCAGAGAGTCGGGGCCGCAGTGGGCATCCAGCCACAAGGCTCGCGATGCGCTGGATGGCCAGGTGTGGCATGAACGCGGAGAACGTCGCGTCGTGTCGCAGCCCAGAACGCTGAGCATGAAGCGTGGTCGCCGCAGGCGCGATAATGAGCAACAGATACGCCACTGCCAGAAAAAAAAAATGCAAGGTGAGATGCGCAATGGATAGACCACGGGAAACACTTACGAATGGTAACTAGTAGTCCAAGGGACATAAACCACCCCACAAGCTCGAGAGCAAGGGCCGCTAACACGAGAAGAAACACTGAAGAATGTCAGGTGAATTTCTGTCGCCATGAAGACACAAGAATGGCACTCACTGAGAGAGGAGAGATGATTGAGTGAGAGTCCTTCTGGGCAGGCTCCAGGAGGGGCCTCGAGCTGCTGCCGGAGCTGTGCCTGGCGCAGGAGACGCTCTTGCTCTTGCCGTTCCCGCTCACGTTGTTCTCGCTGGCATTCCCGCCACTTCCGCTCCGCCTCCCGCTCCCGCTCCCGCTCCCAATCCCCCGGTCGCTCCCGCTCCCGCTCTCGCTCCCGTTCCCAATCCTGCAGCCAATCCTGCGGCCACCCCAGCCTCAGCCCCCGCTCCCACTCCCACTCCCGCTCCCGCTCCCGCTCCCGCTCCCGCTCCCGATCCCGCTCCCGATCCATCTCCAGCTCCCCCCACCCAAACGCCCGCAACCCCTCCTCAAGCGCCCGCATCCACTCCTCAAGCACCCGCAGCTGCTCTCGCCTCCGCTCCCGCTGCTCCCGTTGCACCCGCCTCTGCTCCCGCTGCTCCCGCCGTTCCCACAGTTGCTCCAAGAAGCGCGCTGGTGGCATCCGAAAAAAATGAAGAATGTTGGCGTCTTCACACCAGACGGCGGCAGTTTATATGGAGGTCGTGTACAGCTTTTTGCACTGCTTGCTGGGGCTTCAGGCGTGGGTCGTCTACAGCTTTTTGCACCGCTTCCTGGGGCTTCGAACGCCATTGGAACGCGAGGCCGACGTCATCGGCTGTCCGGATTGGCTTCTGTTACAACTTTCTGCATCTACTGCAAAAGCTATCAGCGCAATGTCAACGATCCGCAGCCAAGAATGTGATCTCCAGCTGGAGTGGCGCCTTGCGGGCGCCTTCAAGTTCCATGATCAGATTCGGTTGATTTTAAATTTGGCAGTGTTCACAGCGGAAGCTTATGTGAGTCTGTAGTAGATGAATAGATCTGCGATCATTTCGGAAAGTTTGATCGACAGGTGGCGTTGCCATTTTCGGAGCCAAAGCAAACGATAAACAGGTAAAAATTCGGCACCGTTCAAAGCAGACCATGGAAAGGTATAGTCCGGAATACGAAATGATGTCACTTGTCTAGGAACAAATTTCGGATGTATTCCATGAAATATTCTTCAATGCGTTGAAGTTGAACCTCAAAATTAAACCAGGAGAGGGACCTCTTGGTGTGTCGCAGCAGCTATGATCTGCGTGTTGTTGGCAATTCCTGGGTCAAAATAATGATGTTACCCTATCCTGGAAGATTCAATATCCGTGACACTTTCTTGAGCTTTGATCTCGCTCTTTCTTCAGATTGTCATTTTCTGTTTTATTTCCGCCTGAGTCAGCCACTTTGAAGAAGAATGAAAAATAACCCACTGTGAATACAAGGGTCTACATCTGTGCCCAATTTCTTTGCTGCCCGGCTTACCGGCAAGTACCGAGTCAAAACATGTTTTTCGTCTATCACTCAGAACAAGCCTTTCTATATGCATGTTTTTTTCTTTGGCCATCGTTCAAGACAAACCGTAACCGGTAGTACTCTCCGGGCGCTAGCTGAGGTCGGAAGTGGTATTGAGGGTCTCCATCGGCCTGGGCGCGTACGAAAGTGGCGGGAACCGCATTGCGGGACGTCCTCCAAAAGGAGCACGATTTCATGTGAGTTCTACTCAACACTGAGCTTATGTGGGTCACCTCGTGAAGGAGATTTACTCTACCACTCTGCACTTAAAGTTTACGCCCTATAACTTTGGAGGGCTCCCGCAGAATATTTAGCGAAATTAGCCAGTGGTTCGTTGATCTGAATGTAATTATTTGAAGCTGACCTCATCGAGGACACGAGCACAATCATAATATCTACACGAGTTCTCGACACGTCGAGTAGGTTTACCCTACAATTTGAAGAGGCTGTTAAATGAATGACAACTAAAACCCGGGGCTGGTTCGGACCCTAGAAACGATGTTTTTGGCTTCTTAGAATAGTATGCCATATGCCTTCGACTTACCGTATTTTCCGATTGTTGGGATGGCTCAATCTTATCTTATCACAGGCTATCTCAAATATAATCTTGACTGATCGGTTCGGCTAGATCTTATAAACCAGTCCGAATCCGGCTTCACAATGGACAATCTTGGCCGGGAAAATTGGTGCAAAACTCGCGGTTGTGACATAGAGCTCTCGTCTTTTCAGCTGCGAATGTTTTTCGCCTGAATTTCGACCAAATATCAGTGTGGCCATTGGCAACAAAGCAAACAAAGCCGGGTGGTCACAAGACAAAGGAAAGCACACAAAGGAATTGCAAGTGACAGTAGGCCGGCATCGCAAGTGACAGTCCGAGTGACTGTAGCCTCTCAAAGCGCAAGTGACATCTGATACGGCGGACAATCAGATGTCACTTGCGCTTTGAGAGGCTACAGTCACTCGGATTATCACTGTCAATAGAATTGAAGCGGAACCAAGCATGTGTAATATCATGCTTATTCCGGCTCTGTTCATATTCTGACTGTCATATTAGGCCCCGCCCGTCGGTGGCATGGTTGTGACATAGAGCTTTCGTCTTTTCAGCTGCGAATGTTTTCTCACTCGAATTTCGACCAAATATCAGTGTGGCCATTGCCAACAAAGCAAACAAAGCCGGGTGGCCACAAGACAAAGGAAAGCACACAAAGGAATTGCAAGTGACAGTTGGCCGGTGAAACGGTTGCTCAGGGTCTAAGGCTGCAAAAATGAACAAAACCCAACTGTCGAACGAGTGAGACTGAACCAGACTCTACGAGAGAGACTAACACAACTCAAACACTCAAACAATCAAGTCCCAAACACTAAACACTCCTTTGTATGCCCCTTAGGGTGACCTGACGAGAAAGACGGGTTTTACTAGACCTAGGGTTGTAGTAGAGGTCTAGGGAAACTAGGCTTTGATAATTCAAGTAATTGGGTTGTATGCGAAGCTTATTCCGAAGGAAAGTCTTCAAATCAACAATATGACACACGCTCTTTGACGAGTCAAGGTTACAACACTGATTGATTGTAAAGCTTCACAGCTATAGTGCAGATAACGGCGTGGATGGCCGGTAGGGTTTGGTTTGGATGTAAGTCCACTTTGGAGACCAACAAGCCTCTGATACAACACAATACACAATACGCAATTCCGTAACCAAACCAACTCTCCTGTATCCGCACAAATGGTACTCAAGACAGGGGTCACTGCCTATGGGACAAGGTACTCAAGACAGGGATCACTGCCTATAAAACTCAAAGCAGAACACTATTGCAGATAACCAAAAGCCTATATTCGTTTGGACAATACAGAGTCCGGTGATACGATGGTACTCGGGGTGCGGTGGAACGATAACTATGAAGCCGAGATAGAGGTCAAAACCAATATAACTAACTAAACAATCAAACAAACAACAACTCCTCCTCTTTATGAGTAATGATAATCGCGGGTGTTCGGGGGTAAAGACCAAGTATTAGGTCAATAGATCGTTTACTGTTCAGAGAACAGGGGAGTGGGATAGACAAGGGTTGTGAAACCAAAGTCGAGCAATACACGCTATGTTCGAGACTTTGTACAAGCGGTGGGTTCGTGGGTTTTTAAGGCAATAACGGCCAGTAGCCGGCGAGTTTATGTCAATTAAGACGGGTTTGTTGGATTTCTCCAGGTTTGGGACACGATACACTCCTGCAGGACCGCAGTATATAACACAACACAGAACACAAATCACAGAACACAACACACACACACAACACACACACAATACGACCCGCAGTGCTGGACAGAGTCCACACAATTCACAATTCAGTCACACAGTCAATCACAGATACAATCCAATCCAATCCAATCGTTGCCAAAGGTACAGTACTCAGTTCGAGATAACGGTCACTTGGGTCTTAGAGCTAAACGACAACTCCGAGCCACAACGCCGATGTGTATGGGAACAAGGTAAACCGAGTGATGTCACTGCACCGTTGTGCGCGAAACCCCAAGGCAGTCTGCTCCAGAACCTCTCTAAACTACGTGCTTTTATACTACTGGGATCTCGGCTTTACAGCACATCTACTACTACATCTCGGAAAGCACTCCGTCCCGGCGTGGAGCCGCGGGACGATCTTAGGGAATCCCCTGATTCCTATTGGCCATGCACCGACTCCATGAGTCAGAGCTCTCCTTGGTACTCGATCGGTTTGAGAGTTATTGGTTAATCAAATGGAAGCTTCCAAGTTGTCGTCTTCTTCGTCTAGTGCTCGTCCCGAGCGTCAGTCTTCCTCGTCTATGATATGGCTACCTGTGGACACCTTCCCCGTGTCCGTAGCTAGTCTGGTTGTTGTGATAGACCAAAGTTCCACTTGTCTCGGTAAGTGCCGGTGCCATCGCGATTTGATGTTTAACTGGCACAGCTATTCTGATGTGTAGGCACGCTCGGTCGTCGGCAACTCACTTTGTCCGTGTCTATTTACAGAAGTCTCGCCCCATCCAAGGGTCTGGACCCATCATGTGCCTTGTCGCGCTGTTCTCGATAAGAGACACAATGGTAAACAATCTCGAAGTCGGCCGCTTTGGAAGGCCCCAGTCGCCTGCATGCGATGTCATGTATTCCTCCCCATCTCCTTGATACTAGTCTAGCACTCAGCTCATCCGCACGCACATGGGTACTGATATAAGGTAGTTAGTCCTGTTCTCGGTAAGTCGTACTTTGGCCCCAAGTCGAGGTACCGCCATAGGATCATGCCAATAGAGAACCTAAGCTCTGTGACTGTTAAGCTACTCGTTCGGAGCTCCCGATAGCCTCTTATAGAATAGAGAGAGCGTGCTTTATAAGTATAAAGACGCGAAATGCGAAAATACACCTGTGGTTTGTACACGGCTTATCACCGGAACAAAGCCCTAAATGCGACCGCCTGGTTGTTCGAGATAAACTCTAACTGGGTGGTGATTCAGTGCCATCCTCGCTCTTTCTATGCTAGCTTTATACTACTCTAATTACGCTTACACTACGTGATGACACTATCGCAGATATATGTTACTTAATACAATATGAAATCTGGTATCCTAATTGCCTGAGCTATTTAATGTGATTGGCTTCCTAGGAGCTCCTTTATGTCGCTTGTTGACATATTGGCCCGGCTTCAGGCCTACGGTCCCCTGGTTTTGATCGGGTATATGGTGCAGCTCCTGTTGAGCGAACGACCACTAATCTTTAATATTCTTCTTCCCTTCGTCCTGTTTCGTACTAGGCTAGCTCCGGACTAACCATAGCTTCCTATCGATACCCCAAACTCCCTGGTTGGGAGCTTGGTTCCCTCGTTACTCTTATTGCGGACCAAACCCCTTAGCACGGACTGAACCGCCACTCGGAATAGACCCGGACCTGGTTAAACCCGATGTCGACCGGAGCGCGGTTAATGGTTCTCGGCTACCAGTTGATCATGTGATTGATCACGTCGCGTCGTTACAACAAATAACAGTCAACATAGTAGATATTCACGTGAATATATACTATTACGGCCGCCCATCGTTCACAGAGTGGATGATAATTATCCCCTTGATAGTAGGCACCATTTGTATGGTTCTAGCCCTTAGTTACACACTCGGGTCTCGTGCTAACTCTAGATGCACCCTAAAGATCGCAAAATGTGTGTTTGCAAGGCTGGCCTTGTAGACAGCTTATTACCGGTCCCGCAAGTGACAGTCCGAGTGACTGTAGCCTCTCAAAGTGCAAGTGACATCTGATTGTCCGCCGTGTTACGAATGCCATTGACATAGCACATGCACTTTTAGTGAGCCCCGCGCCCGAATACAGTACAGGAGCACTGCCGCGCTCTATGGTAGGGCTGGAGGCTCCCCATCCACATATAATCCAATCTCTATCCCCCCACACGCCCGCAAATCCGCAGAATCGCAGAACTGCAGAACTGCAGAACTGCCATTAACAATGAACCCTGACATGCCATGATACGTCGCACAGGTATCCAGTGAGGGACTCGCAACACATATTGCCCCATTTGACTGAATACATTCTACATATGTTTTTACCCACCTTGGTGCAAGTAAACCCATTGTCCGTGATAGTACCACGACGGTATTTACTTATCTTGATAGCAACATAGTCGAAAAAAATCCTCGCCGCTACTACACGATGCGGGCAGGGCGAAAGTGACATTTCGACATTGCAAGTGCCGCAGACTGCCGCTGCAAAATTTCAAATTGCTGCTGACTGCCACAGCACTGCGGCAATTGTGTCCCACTGCCGCTGTGTCACACTTGAACTACCGTTTGACTGCTGCATTGCTTAATGCCACACAATCCTTCGCGTCCACCGGTTACTTGAGTTCTCCATTCCTCATCTTGGAATCAAAACCTGGAGTCAAATACATACAGTATTTCGCCGCCATTCTCTCAGTCGCAGCCGTTCAACTTGGAATCAGAATTTGTTCGCGTTCTGATCATACACACGCCTTCTGGCAGTGTATTCTGTGTCGGTCAAATCTGTATCAATTATAATACATTGCATTCCAAAGTTGCTCAGTCAGTATCGGGTTAAACTACGGCCAAATGACCTCTGAACGAAATTCAATACCACTATAATGAGGACCGAAGGCAGCGCTTAATGGGGGACAAGGAGGGTGATGAAGGGATCAAATTTGGTGGGAGATATCATGTCCTGTGGTCATAGTTAATTCGGACGGAACATGCCGCTCTATGGGGTCAATCCTGTGTGTCCGACATGTTGGATGCCCTAAAATAATATATACAGCAATATCGAGTTCCCGGCTCTTGGGTGATGGGTCGTTTGCCTAGGATTTGTTCCAACAGGGTGGTTGAGATGTATTGTTCCAGAGCGCCCCCAATTGTGTGAATTATTTTTGTGAAATGACGTGGAGGGTGTTTATGAATTGAAGATTATTTTGTGAATAACCTCATTGAAATGGATAACGAGAGGGTTTCAACGCTACAGGCACGTACTCTAGGCACATAAACGACGATTTCTACCCCAATCTCAAAACCGACTTCAGAATGTTCATGCAGCGGCAATAGAGAGTTTGTGCAGGAGCCACTGGAGCCATTTGATGGCCGTTTTGCAGTGCGCAAATAGGTGGCTTTACCCGCAAAAAATGACGTCGGATGGCTCCACAGAGCCACTGGTGGCGAATTACGCTGTGTGGAGCTATCTGGCTGCGCACTGCCAAAAGGCCACCAAGTGGCTCCAATGGCTTCTGCGCAAACTCGCTAATGTAACTTTGCCGTAGAGTGGCTGGGCTACTGCCGCAAGCCCAAGAGTGAGTGATGTGCTGCATATTTGGCTTGATACTACCAGCATATACCATTTAGCGGTAGATTCCCCCATGCTGGCACTCAGTGGCATGAACAATCGAGCCTAAACTGTGGTTAAGAACCCTCGGTAAGGATTATTTTTGAAGAACTCAATGGCTATGCACAAGGGGAGTGTTTAGACTTTGTCAGAACATCTTGTGGGACTATCGCCATTGTTTTCTCCCATAATCACAAAATACACCTGAGGATGGTTCATGCAGCAGCAATGTTCGACTGCCACAGAGTGGCTATGCCATTGCCACGGAGCGAGGAATTCGGTGATATTTCCTGAATAAATCAACTGAAACACAAGAAAGAAAGTTTTCTCCGTTCCCAGGATGCATTATGCATGCATCCCCGTCATTCCCAGTCCTAATCTGAAAAATAAATATGATGCAATGTTCTGGTGCCGCAGAGTGGCTGTGCTACTGCTGCAGAGCGAGCAATTGGCTAATATCTTGCATTAGAATGACTGTTTCAGCATTTGGGGACAGGATAAAGTAGGTGACATTGTGCCAGTCTCAAAATACATAAACAAACTTGAGCCTGCGCGTGTGAACGATGCTGGCTACCAAAATTCTTTCGGAGACCATAAACAGAAATAGGACCTTTTCACCACGTTCTCTGGACCTGTTTTAAGTCATCTCGGGGTAAATCTAGTTCATTCGGTGATTAAATAGTATGTGAGGATCGGAATATCCTCGATAGTGCAACATATATACCGCCAGTGTCGGAAGGAGACTGTGTTTGCATTGAAAATTCTTTCTTGAATGACTCAATCGCAGCACAGCAGCAAAGGTTTACGATGTTACCAGGACATATTATGCAGGTATTACCGTCGTTTCATCCATGAATCTCGAAAAACATGGGGAAAGATCCACGCAGCGGCAATGTTCTATTGCCGCAGAGTGGCTGTGTCATCGCCGTAGAGTGCCAGACCGGGGCTTATACGGGCAGATATTTTATGTTAATGACTGATTCGAGATCAAGTGATGCAGGATAGTCCCAAGGGAGGTCATAGCAGTGTGGCCCCGGAGAAAAATGACATGGTAGTCAAACTTGAATTTCAACCGTGGTTGACACCGGGGGCAAAACCCAACGCACCCAAGAGCCAAGTGTGTTGAACGCACTTGGCTCGCAGGTGCAACAAAGCCAACAATGGGCCCTTATGTGGTCAAAGGGGGGCCTTTGTTCCCTGCGGGGGCCAACAAAGCCCGCCCTTTGACCACATAAAGGCAGTCTGTCGGCTTTGTTTCACCCGCAGACCAAGTGCCTCGGTGTTTGCCCCCAGTGTGAGAAATAGTCCCATTTAACTGGTATGAAGCAGCAACATTGTGAAGTGTCTGCACAGAGCCGGAATTGCTTTAGGCAGATAGATACATACAGGAGTTACAGATACAGCCGCGGAAGTGACGCAGACAGCCGCAGGAGTGATGCAGAGTGCCGCAGTGAGTGCCGCAAACATACATGACACAATGAAAAAAAAAAAACAGATGCTTGCCCCGCGTTCCCTGAAGCCGTTGAAAACAAATCTCGCACCAAGTCTGGCTCAGTGCAAGAAATGATTCTTTGGGGATGGAAAACTTATGCGCCCAGTGCTGCATGCACACTATGTCTGCATTCAAAATTATTTCTTGAATAACTGAGTCGCAACACAACGGGGATGGTCTTTGACATAGCCAGGACATATTATCCATTCACACAGGGGGCAAGACCCGTGGCCGTGGGTTCATGGCATCTGATGGGCGGAGGACGGACACTTGCAATGGCCGCGGTCGCACACTGTCTTTGTCGTGCGAGTGGATCACCGGCTAGGCATTCCGGACTGATGTAGATCACGACTAGATCACGATGCCGCCATGTGTCTTGACTTACATCCAAAATACATCCTTTCCACTGCCCTACTGCCTGGCCTTCTGCAGAATTTTCATTTAAACTTGTCTTCCTACTGGCTCTTTGGATGTATTATTTTCTGACATAACATATTGACTCACTCGGAGAAATCACAGTTCTTCCGAATCAATTCTGGTCAGATCAAACAGTAAGCAGATGCTGTATTCCTGCAGCCACTCGGACTCGCGCGGAGCTTCGTTTCACATGGTGCTCAATTACCGGATCGGTTCGAATTCCTCCCGGTTCACACGGACATGTGAATGTGAGACACAATTCTGTCCATTTCAGGTATTGAAGCTACAGCCCATGACAGATAAATACCAACGGAGCAGATGCCCAGCCACCCTTTCCCTCAGCCCTACGATGGGTGCGAAGGTTATCTGCACCTGTCCTGACTGCATACTCCACTGGGTCATTGTTGATGGACAGCGGATACCAGGAAGGAAAGTTAGCTCACAAATCCGCTGTCGCCACGAAATCTCGGCAACAGTCAACCGATCTCCAGATTTTCCAACAAAGCCAAGCCCTGTTGGCAGCAAAGCCCTGGATGAGGACGATGAAGAAGTCTTTGGTTTTGGTAAGCTTGACAACTCCCAGGGTGAGTGCCATGGTCTAGGCGAAATTTCATGCATTAATATAAGATACTCAGATATTACGATCAACAGCTCTTTGATCATCCAGATGTGTTCTGCGCTGGTCATATGGCTGAACTTGAAGGCTGGCATTAGCTGCGACACAGCAAACATCATTCTAAAGGCTCTCCAATTCATATTATTCACCACTCTGGACATTGTGCAGCTAGCTTTAATGGCTCACGGGATTCCTTTGCGACTTCCAAAGCTTCAGATTCCACAGGACATTCGCACAGCCTACAGCAATCACACCAAGGAGCCAGAAATTGTCCGGACACCTTGCTGTCCAAAGTGCTACACACTTTACCCTTCACTGGCAAAAATGCCAGAGCGTTGTACTGCAAAAGTTTCAAGGAAATCACGTATCAGCTGCAAGGCAGAACTTTGGCGGACTCAGCGATTAGGAAAGGAACACAAACAGGTTCCAAAAACAACATTCAATACACAAAGATTTGAATCATGGTTCGAATGGTTCCTCTCTCGCAAATCAATAGAAGAGCATTTGGAAAAAGCTTTCCAGAGGACTTCGGCTCCAGATGAAGATATGTTTGATTTGCAGGACAGTCCCCGATGGAAATATCTCAAGAGTTTGGGCAAGGACAAATATAACTTGGTGTTTGGCCTTTATATTGATTGGTTCAACCTGTGGTCAAATAAGTTGGCAGGTAAATCATTCAATCCCTAATCACTATTGACACTGACACTCCAAATCCAGGAAAACAGGTTTCATGTGGCACAATTGTTCTTTATTGCCTGAATCTTCCCCCAGACGTTGGCTATTTGCCAGAGAATGTTTTCATTGTGGGATTGACACCTTCCCCCAACAAACCCAAGGCCACAGCCCTAATAAATTTATTGGATCCCCTTATGAAGACAATTCTCTCCTATGATTTTCTGGGAAAGGTGGTTAAAACACACTCTCATCCTGAAGGGACCAATGTCACAGTCCGAATTGTGCCTCTTGCAGCAGATCTGCCCGCTGCCAGGGAGGCTGGGGGATTTTTATCTTATTCAGCCACAATGTTTTGCTCTTTTTGTCTCCTCACAAAGGATGAAAAGCACCGACTGGACTACTGGGACTGGCCAAAGAGGATCGGCTCTGTTGTGCTCAAACAAGCAAGGAAGTGGTTTAGACAACCAACTAAAGGAAAAAGAATTGTTGAAGAGAGGAAAACTGGTGTGCGTGGATGCTCGCTGCACGTTCTGACATACCGTGATCCGGTTAATGACACAATATTGGGTTGGATGCACAACTGGCTTGAAGGTGTGCTTGAGCATCAACTCTGTGTACTCTGGGGAATAGGGCAGGATGCTTGACGAACCAAAGCTCTCGCAGAGCTAGATGCAGACAACGAGGATCTTTGGACCGATGATGATGTATCAGAGGCTGGCGGTGAGGAGGATGCACAGGAAGTACGGGACGACGAGGAGAACTTTGACCCCGATGAATTTGCAAAATGGCGAGAAGATTATATAAAGGCTACACAGTCGGATGAGGAGAATTCAGAGAATGAGGATGACAGCACCCCACGAGGAACTCCAGCCCCAGAGTTTGATGATCCGATGGATGGCTCAACATCTCAAGCTACTCCTGTCCCTGAATCTCTGGTTCCAGATGAGCCAGATGTTGACAGTGATGAAGATTTTGAAGATCTTGCTGTGCATGGCTCCTGGAAATTTACCTCTGAAAGATTGGAGAGAATCCGCCAGTGCATAAGAGAGGTCTCTCTTCCCACATGGGTCACCCGCCCACCAGGAAATCACCACAGTGGTGTATGAGGAACCTGAGCCCAGTCTGATAGTTATTGAGCCGAAGCATATTATCACTGGTTTGACCTCATGGAAAAGAGGTACAGATATCTATGGAACTGATAAACCAGTCCTGGTCATGTGCCGTGCCTTAAACCGAGGCCGTAGGTAGTTTGATGCCTCATAATATTTGTAGTTTCTTTGGACTAGTGATGTACTGCATATACCATACTATTTTTCATGTTTCTTGGGATTTTGTATCTGAGCTGTGACATTGTCAAGGTATCATTCAGATATTTGATTAATTATGTAAAGACTTGTTCTTTTCATAAATTGAAGTGAGGTGTTTGGGACACAGGACTTTTTCGTGAATCGCTGAGCAGTTAATGAGGTTTCGAATACATCCGGGTGAGATACATGAATATTTGTGTGCCGATAGGATGGAGGGTGGCGGCATAGCACGGCCTCGAAATCTGGTTGTCTTTTATTTACAGGCCAAACTGATCTCATCCTGCATGTGAGTTTCGAGACCTAGGATTTTTTTTCGGAGTTGTGGCCAATTAATAACACTTCAGATACATCCTTGTGAGCTGCACCAATATTTTTGCGCTGATAGGATTGAGGGTGGCAGGATAGCGCGGCCTCAAAGTCTGGTTGTCTTTTGTTTACAGGCCAAACTGATCTCACCCCGCATGTGAGTTTCGAGACCCAGGATTTTTGGCGGAGTTGTGGGAAACTAATAACACTTCAGATACATCCTTGTGAGCTGCATTAAGATTTTTGCGCCGATAGGATGGAGGGTGGCAGGATAGCGCGGCCTCGAAGTCTGGTTGTCTTTTGTTTACAGGCCAAACTGATCTCACCCTGTATATGAGTTTCGAGACCCAGGATTTCTTGGCGGAGTTCTGTACAATTAATAACGCTTCAAATACATCTTTGTGAGTTAAGTTAATATTCGTGGGCCGATAGGATGGAGGGTGGCAGGATAGCGCGGCCTCGAAATCTGACAACAATTGGAATCACATGACAGTTATATTCTCCCCTAGCTGGATGGGGGAGAGTGTGGACCAGCTGAGATTAATATCAGAGACTCTTTATATGTCTTACTTTGACAAATCGAATCTACCTTGGCTTATGCTCAGGCCCTGACCTTATTTTCCAACAAACATCCTCAGCCTGCCGACAGTTTAAACACATGATGATTATGTGAGTTCAAACACAAAGCTCCATGAGCTGCAGTGCCGTTGTTCAGTAAAAAATGAAGCATGCTAACCTAATCTTCCTCTCTGTCATCCAGCTCTTCCGATGGAATAAATTCAGGCTTAACCATCCCACCAAACAATTTAATCAGAATGAAATTCGAACAAGAACATCTATGGTAAATCTACGCAGATCAGGTCTACGAAATGCCGCCATTCACCTCCTCGTCCACCTCCATCTCCGAATCAGTATCCGCCAAATTGAGCTCCTCTTCTTCGCCGACTTCACTATCGTCAGCCTCGGAGTCGGATTGCGCGTCAATCTCCTCCTGGGAAGGAATATTGTACCGCTTCAAAACATTGTTCCCGTACTTTTCCATGAATTCGGCCTTGCCCATTTTCTTCCAAGCTGCGTGCTCTGGGGCGAACATGTATGATTCGAGCGGAAACGCAACACCAGTGTCGGCATACCGGGCACGTTCCTTGACAGTGAGTGAATTGTAGAACTCCGGAGTAAAGAAGTCGATGGGGACATCTGGCGGTAACGCCAGCGAAATCTTGGAGGCGGGGAGGAGGGGGTCATCGCGCTTGCGAACCTCAGGTTTCCTTGGGGCAGGTTAGCGGCGTGATCGTCAAGTTGAAGGCTTGGACATACTTCTGACCAGGAATAGGATTGTGTGCTCTGTACTCGTCCGACTTCACATCTAGCTCGGTAACAAAGAATTTACCAACAACGGGATTGCGCCCGGGCTTGTAACGAGTATGGTGGCCTTGCGTCTGGGAGTGTTCATCATCGGAGTGTGCCTCTCTGACATAGGCCATGCGCTGAACGGGTTTCCGCAGCCCAAGCCGTTGAGCAGTATGGAATCGGGTGGCACCCAACTGAAACCAGCATGTAAGTTAATGTTGAGTAACGAAGAAAGGACATACTCGGGTGCGAGCCTTGAATGCGACACTGTTCTCGAGAGACTGGCCCAGGCTTCCAGGATTTCGCCGTTCCATCTTCGTCTTCTGCGCAATAGTTCCAAACATGAAATTATCGAACATGTCGCCGAGGAGGTCGCCATCCTAAGCGATGTGGTTGTCAACGTTCAAAGCATAGGGGGCAAAGGAGGAGGACAGGAATTGGAAGGCAGAAACCGCTAAGTGGCGGTGAAGCTCGTTGTAACGGGACTGCACCGGCCTCTCGACGTCCGGAATGTACCCCTTCAGACCAGCCTTCGAAACCATAGTGAAGACGGTGGCGAGGTGGTTGGCAGGAATGCGGGCGATGTTGTATGCAATAGGCCCAGAAATCGTTTTGGCGTCCTTAATGAGCTTCGTGGCATGCTCAAGAGCCGCTTGCACAGCGGTTCTAGACTGGGAGATGAGATCTCTCATATGAGCGCGAATATCATCCACTTTGTCGAATCGTTTCTCGTAGTGCGTGCATGCCTCGATGGCGGAGGGGAGAACATCATGCTGCGTGAGTAGACCACACATTGCTCTGATCAAGCGCTGGAACGCTTTCTGTGATTCTCGTTTGTTAGCCCTGTTCATAATAAACGAGTAGAATACACACCTGAGTCGATTTCGCCTCCGGAGGAACCTCCTTTGAACGAATACCCCAAGGATTTCGCACACGCCTCGGAATTTCCGGGTCAGAAACGTCCCCGCTTTGCGCATTTTGCGATGAAGTAGAGCCGTCGGCCTGCGTCGCAGATCCTCCAGCAGATGCGGGGTCGGATGCGGTGGAACCCCCGGGAGCTGCAGTGCTCTGGGCGCCCGTGCGCTGCCTCTTGCGGGACGAAGCAGCACCAGGTGCATCGCTCTCGGAAGGGCTGCTCCCGCGCTTGTTGCCAGCCTTCTCTTTGGCCGTGAAGCGGGCTTTCGGCAATTTTGCTTTCCCCTTCCCTTTGGTGGTAGACTTGCTTGCTTTTGGCGGCATGAAGACGAGATTGAGAAAGCAAGAAATACGATGAAAGGAATGAAAGAAAGCGATCAAAGAATCTAATTAGAAGCCCGATCAAAGAATCTAATTAAAAGCCCGATCACTGATGTCCAGCCTCGAGGCCAGTGACAGCAGCGAGCGTGTCGGGTAGAGGACAGGAATATGAGACTGTCGTGTGAGGCCCATCTTGGCCATCCATGTAGCCATAGACACAGAATAGCACCAGTGAGTGCATGGATGGCTGCGATTGGATTCACAGACATCACTGAATTCCGATCCAACGAGGGTCCGAGTCTGCAGACAAGACGCTGTCGGAGGAACGAGGTAGCAGTTTGATGGGGCATTGATGAAGTAGTGGACTCTTTCGAGAGGGGCTCACAAACACTGGCAGCGAGGGGATGATAGTAAGACGAGAGACTACGCTTGACAAATGTGTACTCGACCATGCGATCCGGCTATCATAAATCTTCGGGCCGCAGGTTCCGCCCCGCCCAAGCCACGCCCATGGCAAGTGTCGGTGCTCCGCCGATCAAAGGCCATGAACCCACGCCCACGGATCTTGCCCCCTGTGTCATTTAAAGGGTTCCATGTAGTAATCTCAAAAAACATCAGCAGAGGATTCGTGCAGCGGCAATGTTCTACTACCGCAGAGTGGCTGTGTTATTGCCGCAGCAGAGTATCACAGAGCGCTAGACTGGGGTTCTTCTGGAGAGATTTGTCTTTTTGATGGCTCATTCAAGCCAAAGAGACGCGGTTTAGTCTTAAGGGAGGTCATAGGATTGTGATCCAGAAGAACAATGACATTGTAGTCGAACTTGAAATTGAACCGTGGTTGAGAAATGGTCATATTTAATTGATATGAATGAGCACCGTTGCAAAGAGGCAAGCTGGCTTTCAGGAGACAGATACGGCACTAAAGTGCGCGGCCGCGCAGGTGACACAGACAGCTGCAGGAGTGCCGCAGGAGTGACACAGAATGTCGTAGTGAGTGCCGCTTGAGTACCGGAGACTAGTCACACTGCCGCTGCGTCACGCTGCATGAGTGCCGCAGACTGACGCAGACATGAGGCAGGATTGCCGCAGACTGACACCAAACTGCCGCTGAAAAGTGCCGCAGACTGCCGCTGCAAGGAATTATATTTTGTGTATCCGACGCTCGCAGCGCCGGCGACGAGGAGCCAGCGGGATGTCTAAAGACATTTAGGAGGACTTAGTATATAACTATAAACAAAAGAAAGCTGAGGAGCCCGTTGGGCAGGATGTGCCGCAAATGAGATTGCCGCTGACTGCCGCTAAGATTGCCGCTGCATGCGGCAATGTCACTGCAGCGGCAAAATCCCGTAGCCCCAAGATTGCTCGAAAGGGTGATATTGACTGCGAAACATGTGCGGGTGGTCCGCAATGTACTTGTCCTACGTCCAGCACGAGGGTGGTTTCTTATGGACAGCCGCTTCATATTTTAAGTTGATCTACTACATGGGAAAAAATGGAAGGAGGAAATCTCGAATACCAAGCACGCGCTTGGAGAACACCTACAAAACACCGAAATGAAGTAAAGTTCAACAGACTCTGAAGGCATTCAACTAATGTACAGCGCGTGAAGGTCCTCATTTATGTGTCATCGTCACTTCATTCCAGGCATCTTGCAGAGCATCCACTAAATTTAATGGTCCTCTTCCCCCATCTGACCCGTCAACCCGCGCGCTTTCTACATGTCGGCAAAACAAAGTAAGCGATTGCGGTAAATTTCCTCACCAGGAATGACTGAGCTCACCTAGTATATCCGCGCGGCGCAGAAATACCCCGCCTTCGCACACCCCTTACTTTTCTCCTTGCACCTGGACAACGCTGTACTGGCCGCCTTGCTGCCATCGTTTTGTCCATACCCGCGCGCGTACGACAGCGCCACGTACGTCGAGCCGAAGTCGATGCCGACACAACCCTCCTCTATGCACGCGTAGTAGTTGCAATCGCTCTTCCCGCATTGCTTCTTCGCATTCTGGAGGGCGGAAGACTCTGAACCGCCTCGGGACCACCCGTAATTGCCACTCGAGGTGGATACTGCGACGCAGACCCAATATTGGGTGCTTGCCGCGATCACGGGCGCGGCGTCCTTGTGGGCGGGGACCAAGGGGGCCGGCGTGGCGTCGACCGACTCGGGGACGTCGAATGCGGTGAAGCCGTGAACGGGATGGGTGGTTACGTTGGACGTTTGGAGGGCTGGCGAGCCAAGAACACCGAGGATCCCCGACGCGGCGAGAGTGAGGAGAGAGAGAGCGAGTTTCATTTCGGCGTCTTGTTGGGCGGGGTGGATGTCCTGCTATCGGACGACCTTCACTTTTATGCGATCCACAGTCAGGCGCTAAAGCGAACAGAGATTTGGGGGTCCTTTAGTAAAAGCCCGATCGCTATCACTGCGCTACAACGTTGGAAACAACGCTAGGAATGGGTAAGAATCAGTATAACGATAAGAATCGGTACAGCCCGCTGTCAGGTTCAAGGACCCGATTTACATCTCTTGGCACCGCACAGGCAATCTTCCTCCTCCTCCTCCCCAAGGAAAGATTATTTGGCGGAAAGAGGCTGATCTACCCTGGCACACTACCCACACTATATCGAATACCTACCCGCCCACCGTCTGCTCACATCGACCCTCCCATTAGCGCAATCCGCCGATTTTTCCATCCATAATCTACTGTCGATCTGTCCACTTATTAAATCCACTCACCCGCCATCTTCGTACGTGTCTGCTGCCATGTAGCGGCCCATCCCTGAAAACCACACGTTAGCAACTGTATTAAGTTTGATTGAACATTCCCTGTCTCCACAAATAATCAAGGTTCAACTTGTAGGTAAAAGCTGTGGTCAGCGATTAGGGTCAGTGGTTAGGTAGGTATGGGTGAACGAGTTGCAAAAGCAGTGCGGGATAGCTCCGGAATGAGATGGTAAACATCTGCCAAGAACTCGTACCGTAGTGCGACAAGAGCTGGTGCCGTACAGGAAATCATTGCGTGGCTTTCGCTTTCCACCGCCAAGCGACAGAACCAGCAAAATCGAGCGTCTCTTGGAACTCTAACTTTGTACCGTTCTGCCCAGCGAATTCCGATGCCTAGGGTGTGGGATGATAGCAGCAGGCGAGTTAAATGTCGAAAGTTGAAGTCACAAGAAACAGTGAAAACAAGTCTGGAGTGAATACAGGATTCAGAGAAGTCCCTCTTTATAAAATTAGCGTGTCTGTCTGTCTGTCTGAAGCCTATATCCCCATTAGTGACGCCCCTATCATTAGTGACGTCTGCTGTTAATGGAAGCCCCGATAGATGAGCCTGACACGTGGCGCTGCTAACAAAGCCCTCTATTCCGCATTGATTTTTTTTCTCCAGTAGTTCGGCACATAAGCTCTGCAGGTCTCTTCGCAAGATACCCATCTCCGGTTCCATCGCAACTTCGATCACAACTGCACCCGAAACGCCACGGTGAGGATTATGCCATACAACTTGCGGCGATTCATGGCGGCCGAGTCAGCATCCGACATTACTAGATACAAGTGGTTGACGGTGCGAAGTTGTTCATGTTTTTCTGTCAGTGGGAGCCTCACCTCAAAAATGCCCTCCATTTTCCTTTGATGCTCAAGTGACGCCCTGACAAGTGGCAGTGTTAGCAAAGCCGCCTATTCCGCATTCGCCTCACTGCTGTCCACAAGCCCAAAATAACTGACCCCGTGTTTGCTCGGATCTGCGCGGATCCTAAATGACGCTCTGTCAGGCAGCGACATTACGAAAAGTGTTTTTCCCGAATTCACTCCACTGCTGTGCTCGAGCCGAGTTAGCAAGCCACGTCGTCTCGCTGTTTACTGTGCGTTGCAGACTTCCGCTCATGAATCCAGGCAGGAAATTTGGGTGAAACAGTTACACACATGCCTGTAGGTCTAAAAGCGAAGCCATCAATTACGTTGAAGTTCTGGACAGAGAAGTGGCCGTAGTCCCGGACTGAGGTCGACAAATCAGGAAAGAAGCTGTAACAACCCCAGTTTACAAAAAGTAGAAAGTATTGCCATTGTGCGTTGAGCGGCCCAGACAAGAGGAAAGCCTGAGGTTGACCAAAGAGGAAAGAAGCTGATGGGGGAGATTGCCAGGCGTGAAGAAAGTGATTGAGTCCCGGCTCTGCATTCTTCACTTACTCCATGTCCCGCAATGCACCTCCCACCAGTGCGGAGCTTTACAGGCACAGAAGGCGCCAACAACAAAGGATTCGTCGTGCAAATGAGGACAATTCCATGCAGGATCTACGACGAAATAGAGATACCAATGCGAGAAAATCTGCTCGTGATCTACTGGCTGTTTCTGACAGAGGAGAGATTCGCCATCTTGATACCGACGCCCGGAGAAATGCTCGAAATGACCTTGATAATTTGCGACGCGCAGAGATACGTCAAAGTGACACTACCGCTAGGAGAAATGCTCGAAACAACCTCGATGATTCGCGACGTGCGGAGATTCGTCAGCGTGACACCGCCGCACACAGATCAGCCCGTTTGAATCCAGCGGACAAACCGTGGTGGGATCGGGTTGCGGTCCTTAACTCTTCACACGACATAGAGCCTGTTGGCCTTCGCTGGAACAAAAGATGCAAGGACTGCGGTATCACATTGCGTGATCAATATTTCAATCGGGTGACCTTTCTCATTCATTTCCACCATCTAAGGCTCTCGAAGGCGAACGTGTATACGATGTCTGCTTCGTTTGTGGTCCTAAAGGAAAACGCCTGTAACCTCCACTCCCCCCTTATCCAGCAGAGTGGAGTTCGTTTATATACCACTCGAAAACAGCAGGCCTTTCGCGGAAGTTGAACAACTTATTTACTCTCACTGCAATTGCAGTTTTCGATGGTGATTTTATGAAATTTGACCCTGGAGTTTCCGCCGTAACATTAGCAGGCGGACGAACGTATCACCACATTCTCTCAGCCAAGGAAAGACATCACGCGATTCGCTGGTTCATCCACGACCTGAAGGCGATGTTTTCCAGAGGTGATGAGCTCAAAATTCCCCAATCTTGGATTCAGGACACACTTGCAGGCTTGGAACGTGTGAACCCATTTGTGCCTGAACTGCAGCGTCTCCGTAGACAGGATAGTGATGACGATCTAGCGCTCCATATCGAGCATGCGGACTTTTACAACCGATGAAATTTCGGCTATCATCTCACTTGCTCCAGCTTCGGTGCCTTCTCGCCGCAAATTGGTAGTCCAGCGCAAAGGGAATGACAAACCAGTTTATCTCGATTACTCGTATCTTACAGCCGTTGTCAGTACCGAAGGCGCGAATCAGAAAAATGCCATTTTGGGCATTTTCTGATCCCCGCGACCGATTCACCCATATCTCGACGGATTCTACACGGATTGAGATGAAAAATAGCTACATAATTCGGCATAACTCGTGCCCAATTATTAATACAGAAATTTGGCCAAAATATTATATATGGTTGGTGAGCTGGGTTTGTGAGCGATTTTGGGGTCAATTCAATTTACCGGCATCTGGGCATGTTCAAATAACCTAGATTTTTGCGACGGAGGAGTTTTATGCATTCTTGAACTTGTGATAGAGCCAAAATCTGCAATATCCTAGTTTATTATGCTTGTAATGACATTGAGACAACGGCAATACACTGCAATCAGCAAACAGTGTGATATTTGGATCCACTGCTGAACTCTTTGCACATCTGACTCTATCACATCTTTCAAAATGTATTGGAGCCCTTTCTGACAAAGATCTACATCATTTGGATATGTCTAGATGCCTGTAAACTGTATTCATCCACAAAATGGCCCCTCAAGCAATGCCACTGAATATATAATATCTTTGCAAGTTTCCTTCTATCACTAATTCCACATGGATTAGCTGAGTATTTCTATCCAGGTTTCACGTGAATCGGTGCAGAACCCACTCAGATACCGAGAATTCTTTGAAAATGTCCCAAAACAGAATGTTTCTGATCCGCGCCTTCGGTACTGACAACGGCTGTAAGCAGATGTGGTGATGGGAATTGTACATATTTGTTCCATCAATTCGGATGTTCCCGTCTCTGTGTCCTCTTTGTATCCGCACCCAGCGTCAATTCAGCGCTACGCTTTCCGCTTCTCTCCATTCTACCGTTCTCTCGGTCGCGTCAAGGCTGTTCCTTACCGTTATATTTCTTCCATTTTTCCCATGCTCTGGCCGGCATCTCCCATTTGTGCAGCTCAGTTCCATTTAATTTTCGGGGTTTGCCTCCATCAGAAATTAGCTTTGATCCAGAGAGCTGGACGCTCCACTACGCTATTTTCGACTTCCCCGATCAGCCGCTTAACACCCATTCAAAACGGATGCTCCTTCGCCTTCTTTCTCTCTCCCACTCCCACCATCTCCTTCATCACAGCGCATTTCGTCTCCTTCCGTTTGGTCTTTTTATTCTTCTCCAGCTACCTACGCAAGCACACAGACGTTCTGCCTGCCCTTCAATATGCACGAGTCTCCACTGCTGAACACCAATAGATAAAAGGTGTGTACGGCTCCGTCTTTGCCGCGGCACCTCTCTAACAATGCTTCTCTACGATATGGCATCAGCACTGACCGCAGATGCTACAAAGGAGATCAGCGAGTTTATTTCCTTCGCCATTTGTTCAATATTTCATACAATTGAATCGCTCAGTTCCCCTTCGGTTATGTGTGTCTTGGAGGGTCTAATGGCCTTTCATTTCAGTCCTCTAAGTATTCGGAGTCGTTCCTGCGACCATGGTACCAAGGAGGTAAGTTGCCTCCATATACTGTTCAACCCCGTTTGTTCAATGTTTCTTTCAATTGGCTTCGCCCATCTCAACTTTGGTGATGCGCTCTTGCAACCTTTCACTCCTGTTTTCGTTTTGCACGGGATTCCGACACTTCCCCGGGACCGTGTTGCGGAGTCGAGGTAAGCTCCGTCCATATGTTTAAATACCCAACCCAACCGTCTATGCATGCCTGAGTCTCAGACTTTACTTGGAATTTGACTTACCTGTGAGTATGCCGTTTGGAATGGCACCTCTAAATATCTTTCCATCTGGATTTTGCTGAAACGGTGCGCTGTGAGGTAGCCAACTGTTGTCGAAACCCACGCATCACCTCGGCTCATCCATGGGCATCGTTTCCTCAAGTCTTCATTCGCTATATCCTACTGGTGAATGTAGCGTCTATGCTCTTGCGATGCTATCTTACTTTCCCACTGACCTCTATTCTTACTTTCAGACTGTCCAACTGTCTGTGAATCTGGCATATTTTCCTCTGCAGGTACGATTGGTCCTGCGACTCCCACATGCCTGTATCTGATGTGAGCAATTCCCCACTGCGCAGTTCTTTCTTTTTTATTTATTTCTTTGCTTTTCCTTTCGCCGCACGCCCACGTTCTCGCTCACATCCTGTCGTTAGATTCTACGACGCCATCATTTATGCTGCCTTTGTTACGCCTGGCACCGCACGGAAATTTGGTATTCTGTTGTATTGTGTTCCCGTGAGCTGGCCAACGCGTTTCAGGTGTGCTTTGGCTCATCTTTACCTCTTCTTAAGCAGCGCTTACTTCTCCCCTTTGACCTCGCACGTCGCGAACCTTCATGATCAATTTTTGGTCTCCTGCGAGGGGCCGTCGCGTTCACGGTACCGCGTTCCCGCGACCGGGATACTCGGCGGTGGCGGTTTGCTATCCAGGGGTGGATTTTAATGCAGCACTTGGCTGAATACGTCGGCATCGACCTCGAGGATCGATCAAACTCCCTGCCGTCCAGCATGCACTGCAAGGACGAATGGGATGCGTTGTCGGTGAGTTACCTGATATGTTTATTATGCAACACGGATACTAACCTGTTCTCGCGATCCCCACGCGTTGACGTACCACGGCATGGCCGCTACACCAACGCTGCATTTTCATTCTCGATTTATGAACGCCCGGAGAGGCCAGTTTGATGGTAGTTGCATGTGGGCTCGCGCTTGACGTCCAATTCAAGCTGCTGTCCGGTAAGTTGTATGTGTTCTCACGTTTTGAGTTCTCACACTTTCCATTCAGTTTTAATTCTGTTGTTCCCTGACCGCTATTCGTTTGCAGATGGGTGCCGATCTCTACAGTAACTATTCTGCATTCCTCTCTAATCCAATTTGCGGTGTGTTGTGTAGCTTGGAATGAGTTCTCGCATTGAAGTGTGACCTGAGATAAGATATAGATACATGTGTACCTGCACGCCTCGCGTCAATGAATTGACTTTGCGAATTCGCTCTCTCTTTACTTTATTGCTGCCAAGATTTAGAATTCAGAGTTCAATTTTCTACCTCAAACAGAGGGAGCCGTCGTTTCTGATGGAGTTGGTAAGCATGGGACAGGCCAAGGACTCTCGTGTGTTCGGTCTTTACCAGTTTGACTACAGTATATATGCCTCGAAAACATTTTGTCCTTCGGTTAGCTGGTTGCCGTTTGACATGCCCCAGAGTCTACACCTATGCCGGAGCGAAGCGAAGGCATGGCTTGTATTCTCTCACCATTTGTTGAACCTCTGCACTATCTCCTGCTTCTTCCCGAGGGAACACTGGGATGGTCTCCTTTAAGGCTCACCCGAGACAATAAGAAGCTCAGCCAACTACGATGGTATCGAACCCGACTCTTCTTGAATGCCAAACAAATGTCCAAGATTTCGCGATTGACAGGTAAATAAGGGTGTCTTGAGTGCGATGCCCTGAGTAATTAAATTATCACAGGGGAATGGTTGGTCGATGCATGGAGTGCCATTGAAGAGGCACGACTTACTTATATTCGTCGCAACCAGCATTCAAATGCGGATGAAGAGGAAGAAGAGTTTGTTGGCACAATCGAAGGAGATGAAGAGCCGGTTGAAAATGTCTGATTACCGTCATCTTTCGTACATTCCCCGGCCTGGGCTGCAGCAAATATTTCCGACTGCCTGGCCCTTCGTAAAGCCCTCGGTCCAGTCACTCTATTTATCGCTTTCACAACGAACCCACGCTGGCCAGAAATTATTTCCCAACTACAACCTGGGCAGTCTGCAAATGACCGACCTGACCTGATTGTTCGCGTCTTCCAACAATATCTATCTGCATTGATGAAAGACATCCGGGATCATTTTGGACCTCTTCTCTACTACATTCGAGTCACAGAATTCCAGAAACGTGGTCTCCCGCATGAGCATATAGCTGCTGCTCTCAAAAACGTGCCTCAAACCCCTGCAGAGATTGATAAATTCCTCCGCGGAGAACTTCCTCGGGCTTCTGGTCCCCTTCGAGAAGCTTTCAAGCGCCACATGACCCATATTCGCGATCCATCTAGGACGTATCATCGCTGCGGGTGGCCGAAACAATGTCAGTATGGCTTTCCGAAACCAAGAAAGTCTGAATTATCATTCAATGAGCGTGGTATGTGGATCACCGATGACTTCAATTATCCCATGGCTCATTCTGAAGTATGATTGCCACATAAATGTTGAGTTTTCCACGGGTGTTCAGCTTTTCCAATATCTTTTCAAGTACTTTTTCAAACCTCTCGATTTTGCAAATTGGAGAGTATCCCACGACTTGCCCACGGACACGTCTTCAGGAAGAACCCGAAAGCCCGTAGACGAAATTCGGGATTATGAACGGGGGAGATACTTATCGAGCATTGAAGCTGCGACACGTCTTGATCTTTCCACATCTCACAAAAATCTCCTGGGGTTAAGTGCCTTCCAATGCACTTACCTGGACGCCATCACGGCCAAATGGCACGCAAAAATGCCTCCCAGTCGGATACTACCCTTCTGGTTCGATACTTGGCACGGCCAAAGCATCCTGATCTCGATAACCTAACGTATGCGGAATTTGGCTCAATATGTCGCCTCGAATCACACGACCCAAACAAAGAAAAGACTGCGTGATACTGTCGCAGGGTTGTTGTGTGGATGGGACTTTGAATGTTTAAACATATCATATATCCCAGGTGATGGTCCCGGTGTATTGTAGGATAGGTCACGGAGTGAATAACTGAACTTGAGCTTCAACTTGTTTTTAAACCGTGGTTGAACAATGTTACAGCATGCAGAAATGGTGGACATGAGACTGGTCAGAGTAATGAGACAGGTATTGTGTCATGTAAAGTTCGAGGTCCCAGCATACACAGGTAGAATGCCGCAGACAGGCTGCTGGGAACGAGTTCAACATGTGCCGCAAAACTGACTGCCGCAGACTGCCGCTGACATTACCGCTGTATGCGGCAGCGTCAATGCTGCGGCAAAATCCCTTTGCCCACACGATGCTCTTCCTCCAAATAGCGTTCATATTGATTGGTGTCTTCGCATCTATTGGACGCGACCAGCTCAGCAATGGCGATGAACAATTTGCGGTCATCCTCACCCACTCTCCAACTTGCGCGTATTACGTGTTGCTGGTCCTTCCAAAGCTCAAACTTCTCCCAACGGAGCCCGCACCAGCCTGGAATCAGTTGATGACAGAGTTTAACTGCCAACTAGTGGCCGATGGATTGTGTGCAGCTCTCATCGTCCTTATATTCCTGGCGCTCAACATTTCCGTTCAATCCAATGGCCTCACACATCTTTATTTGACCGAGGATTCATAGGGCTCTCAGATCCCGTCCACCACTGCCGCCACCGTTGTATATTGATGGCTCCTTCTAGGTGGGATATTAGTTCCGGTGTACGAGTGTGTTCTGGCACGCCACGCGAAGCTGAGGTGGAAATTAACGCGTCGTCTTGCTGGTGAGACACGTCAAAGCTCTCCTTCCGCTGGTCGGGAGCTCATACTCATACAGCAAGAGATGCAGGGGTCAAATACACATTTAATTGGAAATGTCGGGTGTGCGTACAGCTCCGGACAATCAAAGTCAACAAATTCGCTAGCAGGCTAAATACTATTTTCTGAGCTTGGCTGAGTTCAGAATCAGATTCAGCACCCCAGAATATGTTTTAAACCGATTTTTCCTGAATTTTTCCACAAGAAAATAGGTTCGGCCAAAATTTTGGGCCAGTTGAACAAAATTGTGTGTACCTCTTTGAGCCCCGGGAGGGTACCCAGCAC
Source organism: Mycena vulgaris (assembly GCA_029204335.1). Taxonomy (NCBI): domain Eukaryota; kingdom Fungi; phylum Basidiomycota; class Agaricomycetes; order Agaricales; family Mycenaceae; genus Mycena; species Mycena vulgaris. The sequence goes on from JARGYA010000120.1 coordinate 292,429, forward strand.
TCGAGTGTACCATACTGATAACCAAAATTTCCGAAATGAGCTCCAGGACTGTTTTACTATCCCTAAAAGTGACTCCAATTTTTCCCTTGAATCCATGGTCGCTGAAGCCAGGTTCAAGTGTGACTGTTATGTCACAGGAACACCCAGCTCTGCCAGGATTTCCCATGCAACGGCTCCCTCTAAATGGTTGTTTGGTACGGGATCATGCTCAGATAGGTGACGAGAGCTCAAATAAATATTTTCATGATTTTACCTCTTATTTTCGGTATCCGGCCAAAATTTCGGGGTCCGACTAAAGAAAAGTCTTATTTTCTCAGCAACGGCTCGATAGTTTTGGGTCAAAAGATTTCTGGTACCTCCTCTCACTGTTTCCTTTCGATTCCGATGGTATCGGAGTGCAGGTAAGTGGTCGGTAAATGTGTTGACTTTGATTATCCAGAGCTGTACTTCCAATCATCTTCGGCATCGGCGCGGTATTAAATTGCTTTAGGCGTGGGTTTTTTGCGACCTGATGTGTACCATACAGTGCCGTGCACGCCAAGTGGATACTCAAGTCTTTCTTCTCTAGGTATATCGCCGTGACACTGCACCCGTGGATCCCTTTTTTCTACGCGGCCGTCATGTTCGAACACTGGGCGAGGAAGCTGAGTATCTGGACGGTGGAGAGTGATTTTGTATTCTCATTTGGCCAGGTGCCGTATTATTTTGTGAATATTTTACGGCCACTAACGAATCCCCGCACAACGATAGTTTCTCGCACTGGGTCCATCCGTTCCTGTGGCATTGGAATGCCTGATACTTGCCATCTGCCCCCGCTCTGAGATTACCAACGTCCCGAAATCGTTTTTCAAAGATATCGTCTAGATTATCAATGGGACGGGTCAGCCTTGGGGTGGAGATGACCCAGATCTCCGCGACGTGTGGAATGCGTTTCCCGCCGACGAAATACCTCCCGAGCCAGAGCTTCCTTCCGTGTTCAACCCAGAGGCTTCCTTTTCCCCGCCAGATCCATTGGCAACTCAGACTGCAACCACTCGCAATCCACACCCAAGACGGTACCGAACGGCGACGAAGGGCTCTCAACACAACAAGTCGAGGGTAAAAGAAATAGACGTGGGAAGGAGATCCCTTGCCTCCCAGAGTTCATAGGTTCCGTCAGTTAACATGTCGTACAAATGACGGCTGTTATTCATTGGGATGGGTACGGTTGCCCCACAGGGTCAAGGTCTGTTTTAATGATTGCATCACCATTTTGGCCAATTGTTGATGCCATCTTGCGGTGAACGGGGGTCCTGGCACTCCGTGATGAATGTAGTCATGTGTGCTTACATGGTGTAGCTCAGCGGCTGTATGTAGGGGTAAGCGCGGGCAAATGGGCAACCACAAATCATTTTTCAGTATAGACTTTTGACGCCCCCCAAGGTCGGCGATGGGAAGCCTCTTCGTGCAGGTTCGATTCGCCCGAACGGTACATATTCCTCTCTTTATGTCGTATTGTTATTTTTATTTGCAACCCTTTTTATTTTATGCACCTGCGCCGTCTCTCCTGGTCAGACTATCGTTGAGGTTACCTTCTAGGTCCGCCATTGGCTGCGCATTTTAGCACCATACTGAAGCTCCCGGAAGGCTGGAGCGCGTTCGCCTCAATCTGGACTCAACGCTCATATATTTGATCGGGACAGCACGTGACCACACGCATGAACTTTCCTCGCGCTCTTTGACTCTAAACACAGGCCGTAGATATCTCGAACTGACGTAATAACGTGTACTCCTCTAAAATGAACCATTTTCTCTTTCAAAGTCCTTCCAGATAAGTCTTAATACTATGTGTTTCTGTTACTTGCCGGTGTTGTGTAGAATGTAGTCGATTATCATATCTCAAACGCCCGTTACATCTGATTTCCTGGTCGCATTGGCAGTACCACCCGTATCTAACTATCCCGATCGAATGCCACACTGTGTGGGGGGGGGACAAATAGTCAACAATTATCATAGTGTTCCAAATGATCGGCAACTCTCCGTAGGGACAAATAGAGCGGATCCAAGCGGGATTAGAACTGCTTAATATCTCTCCTGTCATTAAATTCAGCAGCAAGGGATAAGTACACTGACTGCCTTCTTATTTCCTGGGTACTTCCCTCAATAATATTCACCCGCATCCTACCACATGTAAGAGAGTGTCTGAGCTTTAGAAAAATACTTACACTGGTGGAGGCACTGGAACACATTGCTTCCGAGTTAAATATATCACTAGTGGAAGCCCCCATGTGTGAAAGAATCAAGAAGTCATCTCATCCTGTTGTTGTGCTGACTCTTGAATAAACAATTCAAGTGGTATGTTCGTTTACACCATCGCACATAGAAACCTCTGGCAACGAGCCAAGAGTACTACGGAATATTTGGGGGGATTTTCATGGGGGCCCCCATCTTCTGGCGATGTCGACCAGAGGTGACCAAACACGAGCAACTACCTTCTTTCTTGCCAGACTTCCTAAAACCATGGGGTCAGTCTACTGTTGCCTTCTATCCTCTCAGCGATTAATTGGTTAGGAACAGCTCCCAATCATGTGGAGAACTGGACGATCCTGACATGCCGGGCCTAGTCACAACATATCACCGATTCCGATGATTCCAACAACGAGTCTAACGTGGCTGCAGTTTCTGAGGAAGTATCGGTTCCGAATCACGCTCCGGTGGTGAGCTGTGCGGATAATGGTGGTGGTGCGTTAATACTCAATCGTTCGAGTTTTGTAGCAACTTTGAGCATTCATTTGCAGAAATGCGCGAAGTCTGCTTCATCAGCTTTAAATATGTGCATCTACAGAGCATCAAACCGTGGTACATGGCTCTCAGGAGCTTCTAAATCAATCGAATTGAGAGTCAATGGGCCTTACAGGGTCCAGCACTTACCCGGGAAGCAAAATCTGAAGTACACCCGGTGAAGAAAATCGAGAAGTAAGGTTAAAATTAACCTAGATAATCTGCGAACCGTCTCTCTGTGACTGAGGTTATTTATGTGCACTTACAGTGCCCTTCATGCCTTATGCATTAGAACAAAAAATACTTGCTGTATTTGCGTCTGTTGGTCAAGCCTCCCAGCCTTCTCCTGTACAGTCGAATTTGGACACCAATTCATGTCCTCTCACAACCGCAATCCTCAAGGAAAAAACCAACACACCTATGGTATGTTCCATTCCACCCCTTTCCATCCATTTCGCTGAGCTCCCCAGACGAGAGAAAGGAACTGATCTTCGAGGCCGCGCTCAGAGTCTATCATATTGAGAAAATTACCAGAAACACCAAGATAGCTACCCGAATCGGACCTGAATACGAGATCTTAACCAGGTTTGTCATGTCAATCTATCTTGGAGAAACGAGGGCCAACTTTGTTATTTCTTAGTGAGTCAACAGTGAAACGGCGCCGAAAACAGTATGGTCTTACCGGAGGAGCAGCGACAGAGAGGACACTAACTTCAGCTCAAATCGAGCAGCTAGTTATGAACCAGTTGGACGAGGATATTGCTAAGCGCTGGGGCGTTCGGACTGTGTCGCACATATGCTAGAACAGAAGCACTGTTGCAGAAATTATGCATACTCACGCGCCAGATGATTTCGCTGGTCACGAACCTACTGCAACGATATAACAGCCCTGAGAAATTGGCATCTTCTGCAGAATCACTTGAACCACCCATTCTATCCAATCCTCAAACCAAACCTACTCAAATACCCAATCATCATGCAGTTCAAGGACATCGCATTCATCGCTGTTCTCGTTGCAGTGGCCGCGGCATAGACAGACTGCGTCAGTGCCCTTCGATCCACGCTTCATTTGCGTACATAGCTGACATTTCCGCCCAGGTTTCTCTTCCTGTGGGCTCGGTCTGCCCGGCGGGTTTCGAGGAATGTGGATCGTTTACGACTGTCTCTGTGAGGTGTTGTCCGGGTAGTGCGATTTATTCCGACTTGGTCGTCTTTGATGCTTATCCATATATTGCAGAGCAGGAGAGTTTTCCCGTTGTAGAGTTTGCGCTGCCTGTTGTAAACTTTGTCCTGTCCGTTGTAGCATTAGCTCGTTGAAAGCACAGATAAATAAATGAATGCTTTGGTTGTCTTGAGTCCAACTTGCGCGGATACCCCGCAAGACACATACAGTGGCGGCGAAAAAGAATGAGCGCGGCGGTTTGGGCCCATTTCTTGACCGAATTACTTCAAATAAAATCATGCCATGAAGTTTGAGTGATTTCAAGCTCCTCTGCATAAATTAAACCATAGTATGCCTGGCCCGTTGTTCCGGAATAAAATTATTTGGTGTATTCTGAAAAGTCAACTTCGTGGATTTGCATGGTGCCAAAAATCAGTCATAATAGCATGAAAGTACTTGAAAAATGGAGCATATTAGTACTTTGTTCGATGAAGATTGATTGGCATTTGGGCTCACAAGGAGGCCCTCAAGTTGGCCATTTTGTACAAAAATGAGCAAAAAATGGCCAAAATGAGTAAAAATGACCAACTTGCAGCGTGCATTGTGAGTTCAAATGTACATCGATTTCACTGAAATACAATGCTAATATGCTCTATTTTTCACGTACTTTTATGCTATCATGGCCGATTTTCGGTACCATTCAAATCCATGAAGCCGACTTTTCAGAATATACCAAATAATTTTATGCCGGGACAACGAGACAGGCATAGTATGGTTTACTTTGTGCAGAGGAGCTTTGAATCACTCAAATATCATGGCATGATCTTATTTGAAGTGATTCGGCCAGGAAATGGGCTCAAACCGTCGCGCTCATTCTTTTTCGCCGCCACTGTAACTCTTTGAGCGCAGGCGGAGGTGTTTAGAGTTCCTGGCGCACTTCAGATGCAGAAAGTCCGAGGCATCAGCCTATATTTCATCTGCTGTCCATGTTCATCTGTATGAATTCCGTTTATGCCGATCGGCACACTGTTGGCATCACTGTTTCGATCAATCATCCCAATCACTTGGTGGAGGAGGGCCGTGGCTTCCCCCGGCACAACTTCGTACTTATGAAGTTTTACAAGATATTCTTTCGCTTCGCTCCGGCGTTGATTCAGAGTTTAAGGTGCAAAAATGTGCATTAAATTGTACAATAATATTGAACCACGCGGGGGTAGAAACTAAATATGGAGAACTTACCTCGATAAATATGATCAAACCGGGATCTCTTGCGCTGGCTGTCATTGCTCATAAAGGCAGCCCGATGACCTGGGATTGAAATGGTCCATGGAGGTTGCCGCTAGATACAGGAGCGGGAATATCTGACAGAACCCAGGAACTGTAGGATTCCAACAGAACCTAGTCGGCCCCTGACAACCCGGGGCAATCTTAGAGTGGTCCGGGAGCCTGAACGAGAGCATGTGGGAAGGCATAGAATACGGAAATACAAGTGGACCATGAGTACGGAGCGGGGTGAGACTCTCAATGTACACTCGAACCAGTCTATCGGAATTTGTGTACAAATTAAAGACAGTCGTTTGATCAGCACCCGATAGGGACTGGAAGAAAATACACGTGATTAGTTGCCGTGATGGAGTAAATAACTTGGCCAAAATTCTGCGCGACTCGGCGTCAACTTCCTCCATTTACAAATGTGAACAGACAGTTTTCTCGAGCTCGAAATTCTAAGATGTCTCATGTTTTCCAATTCCGAAGACCTTTAGAATTGAGCCTTGACTGGCCCGATCTCGGTTTGGAATAGGGGTAATTACATGCCTTTCTCTCCCGTCGCGACACTGGACCCAGACCATCTGAAAGTCGCTGGACAGACCCTTTGTGAAGGAGTTGGCCCCCCATCCCTTCATTCACACCAGGAGGAAGGCTTCAGCGGACTGTGATGCTCCGATTTTGCCATAGGAGATGTCGGTGGGCTGGGAACTCGGGCTCAGTTCGGAGCCGCTTGGGCCTCAGAGGAATTTAGTCGTTGTCAGACTCACTGTCTTTGCGTCTGAAAGGCATAAGGCAGGTGTGAGGGACCCGCGGCGATATTTGGTGGATAGCCCCGAAGTGAAAGCGGCTCCAGAAGTTGTGCTATAGGGCACTCAGTTTTAATGGTATTGAAAACGGACAACATGAAATGCCTTACAATTCACCTCTCTACAAAACTGTCTGTTCAGATTTTACGAGAAGAGTCCGGCTCTGGAGTCTTTGCGGAAAACGATAAGTTATTTTCTCCATCACGGCAATTCCCGACTAAACACGCGGATTATATTCCACGACTGTGCCTTTTCTTCTCTCTTCAAAGCACAATGTTATCAGGACGGATCAGAACGGATCCACCATTATAGTGTAGGTTATTTCACCAAGTGGCAGCTGCTACAAAGACGGAAGACTACAAGGCAAGGGGGAATCGGGATTCGAGAAACGGATATAGGGCCAAAAAGTTTTTTTTCGACCCTCGGCTATACCCCCCCCTATATAAGGAAGGAGGTTCCCACCCCTAGCGGCGGGCCGCGCTTCCGAGTCATGTGCGGGCTCACAGCCACCACATTGACATCCAAACCAAAGATGTTGCGGCCCATCTCTGTGGACTCTACTGTGACTACAAAGGCCACATTACATCCATACCACCCCTCATACAAGTAAATTATATTTTCGGAGCTCCAAACATTGAATTTCAACACTGACTGAGGGTCTCCGGAGTGCCGCTTTGACCACATCTCTGACCCACTCACAAATATGTTAAATAGTATATCAATCTGTTGTTCTCCCATATATATTGTGATCATGTTTTTAGCTGCTGTCCACCCTTAGAGGAAACCAGGACACAATGTTCGCGCCAATTGATGGTGTTGTCGCGCTCGCTTGCGCGCCACACGGAAACCGGCATATGCCGTATCGGATCAAAACCGGCCGCAACCGATGTTCAACTCCTTGGATACGTTGTTTTATTGTTCTCAACTCGGTGCTCTTGTACTTGACTCTGCTACCTTATCCCCCCACTCTTGTTCTCTGTTTCCTTGACTCCCCCCTCATTTTGTATAATTACTTGGTAGTTGTACAGAATCAACATAAAAAAGTTTCCATGCCATCGTCTTGATCCCAGATATCGTATTCCGCCTGGCTGAGCCCTCGTCGTATGCTCATGCTTTCCTCCGTCTCTGCATTCGCTCGGTCCCTCGTCGTCTACCTCATCTTGCTTCTCGTCGTCCCCATCTCAGCTCAACGTCGCACCAACACCTCGTCATATCTGCAATTTCCCCGCTTCGCCGCCGTTCCCAGCCAGCTGAGTTCTGAGCATGGTTTGGCCAACTCGCACACACAGATCCCTTCCCTCCTCCTTGCTGCATCCCTCCTTGTTTGAAGTTTGCTCGCGCTTGGACGGTGGGTAGGTTCGTCAGTGTGAAGCATGATCCGCTGTCCAAATCGGGATACACGCACCATATTTGACTTCTGAGACCCAGAATTCATCCTCCTGGCATCCTGTGGTGCTCCAGGAGGTATTTATTGCAATTTTGGAATTCCCTCATACTACATGATAAAAGTTTTTTTCAGCCCTCCCCGGGACCCCCCCCCCCCCCCCCCCCCTATATCCGAAATTTTAATTCTGAGTCCCCTTGCTACAAGGGGAGAGAAATGGGGCAGGACAAATCGGGTGACTTAAAGTCTTAAACAGATGATTCAACAACGACGGGGCAACACAAGAGGGTGAAAGAACCAATCTCTCGACTAGGCAAACGAGAAGGAGTGCAGGATCCCGAAGACCTAGGAATAGTACAGTAAGCAAAAAGTCGACAAGCCATGCTGTATTCTTTTGTTCAATTCGACCAGGGGTGACACGTGACCGAAAATACAGCTCGACCATTCGACCACGGCCGAAAATGTGCGTAACACCCCCAAAAGTCCGACCAGCCAAACGAAAATTTATATTTTCCGCGGCGCGCCCGCAATTTTGAGCGAATTTTGGACGGTGCATGACGAATTTTGTGTTCGACCAGGGGGCGCGTGATGCGTCACCCCGCGCCCAAATCCGCCATTCGATCGGGGCGGGGTGACGCGTGACGGTCGAATTGAATGAAGTAATACAGTAGTGAGATTCATAGAATGTTCAAAACCAAAGAGGGAGTTTGAACTGAAAATATCTAGCAGAGGAGAGCTCAATCATGGACCTCAAGAGAAAGAGGGGGAAATGACGAGCAGACACGGTGAGGGGGGGTGCCATGACAAAGAGCAAGACAGATGCGGTCGGCCAGGGGCAGGACGGAATGAACAGGATCGGAGAGCGGATCAAAGGATAGAGGGGACGTGAATTAAACCATAGAAGTAACAAACATACAAATATTAGTACGTATTTATTGCCATATACAGCGACTTGAAACTGCGCCAAAAGCTTTGAGCAAACACCTCAGCAAAACACCACAAAACCCACTACTAAGATAGCAGGAATAGGGGCGGAAAAATGAAGGAATTTTTGTTTTCGACTCGGTTGGAACTGCATTGAGTCATTCTAGCCTGCGATGCAGTTCTCAATAAGTTCCCGTGGCTGACAGCCACCCCGAGCCAGTCGATACATTTCAAACACACCTCACATTTATTCCCAGTCCCGCCATCTCCGCTGTTTTCGGCTCGTGGTTCATCTGAAAGTAGACATCTATTCATTGGATCGCGTACATGCCGTATGGATAGATAGATGGAAAATACATCAGCCGTCCACCTGGCGGCATTCTCTCCGTGCAAGGAATATTGCAGATGCGCGGCAGCAGTTGCACCTCATGGATCAACCTGTTGATTGGCCCGATATGCCCAGCCGACCACGTAGCGTCCCCTGATCGTAGGCTGCGAGCACGCCAGGTCTTGGGTACGTCACCCACATCTAATCACTCGGCAGATCAATGGGACGCGCTGCACTGGAGATAGATTTAGGCACGGTGGCGATGCACCATCCTCAGGGTGCTGCCCAACCCCTGCCCGGCTTCGTAATCCGGCTGCATGCGCGCGGATTCGAGATGGAGAAATGCAATACGGCAGGGATCCCAGCCAGCCAAATAGAATCGACCGCTGCATGAATCAGTTGTTATTCCGCATAGATCAGACCGCGGAGAATACAATACTCACCGGGATCCGAGTTTGATTGCTGCTCTACAGCAAGGACCTCCGTTCGGAAGTCTGACTTCGAGAACACGCCACGATGCCTCCATCCGTTCACTTCCTCGGATTACAGAACCAAACTGAACTGGATGCATACTCAGACCTAAGAATAATAAAATCAACAGTGAGCCACCTCGGAGAAAGACCGACTCACCGCAGTTGCGTGCATCCATCGTATACAGCTCCCATGCCGCCGAGTGCATTCCTGCCAGACGGAACAGCGTGGGTTATTTGGGGAGAAGGGAGTAGGAAACGTACTAATACAGCTACTGCGCGAGGCTGGGAACTAAGGAGCGAGCTTTTTCGATCGTCAGGAATCTGTATTTTCTTGTGAAAGAGGTCCCAGAGGAAGCCAATGCACTTAAAGAGTGTCGAAAACGGTCGTGTCTTGGATGGAAGGCAAGGTGTACCGCGTATAATAACTATGTGATTAAAGTTGCACCTGGAGTAAATAAAGCGCGTCACCCGAGAGACGGGAGGGGTAAACATCTGGGAGAGGCTGAGAACTCAACTTGAGTATTTCACGCAGCACGCAGCACGCCCACACAAGTGTACTCCCAGTCGTCGGATCGCCGCTGAAATTCTCACAACCGGAACTGCAACACATTGCGAGCCGATGGAATCACGGATAAAGTGGTTGCGAGCGGCGAGATGCGAATCTGACCGTGAGGATAATACAAGCCGCTCGAGGACCGCCTAGAGAGAAACTGACCGCGAATAAATAGGGCACTAATCGAGTCAGTAGTGATTGGAGGGACGGACCGATACAAAATCCGAGGTAGCCGAGGTGGAAGGAGCCTGCATCCCGCCCAAATGGAGGGCCCTGGCATCGGTGGGAATAATAAAGACGCAGCGTCGAATGCGAGCGGGAATCGATTGACAACATAAATCGGGTGCGCGACGTCGCAAGTTCGTTGCAATGTCAGGCTCAGAGACGGACAGTCACATACTCCGGTCAGATCCGCGAACATTGCATACGAATGACAGAAGGGGGGGTCAAGCTCTGTGTAAGCCATATCCTCGGATGAGAGAGAATGTGGATAGATTCAAGGATACTTGAATGTATTTGACCCTGAGTAGAGCGTGTTAGTGAGATCAACCGAGGCGAACGGGTTGGGAAACATATTACGGGTACTCAATCGCAGGACACATTTGGTGATAGTCGAGCGTCTCAGAAATAACCAAGTATCACAGGTAGACATACCTTTTGCAGCAGGCAATGTACCGTTTAATATCGTCCTGACTGAGCTCGGCGATAGAATCGGAACATAATATAAAAGTTAACATAGGATCTGGGGTGAGCGACCGGTCAGGGTGGGATTTGGCGCAGGAGAACTCACAGGGAAGAAGTATCAAACGAGATGCGAGTGGAGCTGGAGGTAAATCAAAATCAGTACATGCATGTAATGTAGCCAGCGGTTCGAACTTAGAACTTGAAGAATAGACAACAAAAAAAGATGCACTTGAAGTCCGTGAGAATTAAGGCCCGAAGTCAAAGGAACAGAAAGATGTCCGGAGTAAAGCATGATAGAATCACAGTCAGCGCAGAATGGGGAGACAAGTCAGACAGGATAGCGGTGTGGGTTGAGAGGTCTATGGCAGGACTAAAAGGAACCATAAAGTCTTATTGATGGTTATAACTGAGCTCGGTTGGAAACTTCAAACGACGTCCGTGATCAATCCGCGATACGCTATAGCTCTGAATGAAATCCAGGAAATAAAAGTCAGTACGCAGTCAAATATGCACAGAAAGGAGCAGATATTGCCCAATAACCAACTAGGATAAGCATAGACGAGCTCCTAACGAGCTGCAAAGGGAATGGTCAACGGGGATGATAAAGGAGAGAGACGACGCTGGCAATAGCTCATGACCGGGGTACGGTAAAATTGATGCGGACTGACGCGGACCGGCGCGCACTGACGCGGACTGACGTGGCACTGACGCGGCGGTGGCTGTGTCATTGACGCGGCATCGGCGCGCCGCCCATAACTTTTCAGAAAATGCTCTCTGGCCGCTAAATCGAGTTGGGGCATTGTTTTCTCACTGTTATACATCGCTTAGACACAAAAAAGCCCCACCCGAAATTTCGTCAGTTTTGACTAGGAACACCTGTTGCAACTTGCGGTGACCCGTGTCCAGTTGCTTTGCAGCCACTTGCGACCGGATATAAGTAGATTCAAGTTCATTGCATAGTATTCATGCTTTAAGACTCTATAGAAGTGCACCAGGTTGAAGGAAACTGCATTAATTGCTTGATTCCTCTTTCAATACCTTCTCAGTTGCATCAATCTTTCGTCCGGAGTTCATTAAAATATGCTCATTGCTGAGTAATTCTGCGAACTTGGTGGTGATTTAATGAACGGTTCGTACTGGTACCACTAGCTGCACCCACATTGCGATCACTCCGTCGCTCTCAAGGCGCGTGCACGATCCATTTGTTGACTGTGGCACCCCCTTCAGATTTCCGTCACAATTGATTGCTAATCAATGAGCGACAACCTCACCTGCGATGCCGAGGAAGTCTGCTTTCATTCCTTGAGAGGAAAGTACTGTCGCAGCTGTTGGACTCACTAAAAATGGTGGGACACATACCAATTTGTCGTCAAGGCTTGCAGGAATAATTACATACTGGTACATTGGCAGCACGGATTTAAGCGCGCAGACAACCACTCTGATCTCCCGCTCACTTCTGCGGCCCTGCTACGACCTAGGTGTGCAACCGGCTCAGGATGCTGGAAATATAATCGACCCATTCAAGGGAGTACCCACATTGCAGGATGAGTCAATCTTCATCATCCTGGCTTGCAGTGTGTTAACAAAGATGTCCAGCCGTATCCAACATAAATGCGGCAGAGTATGGAGCCATTACCATTCGGTCAAGACTGAAGTCACAATTAGAGCTCATGAACAGGTTGAACTGTGAGAATTTAATCAAACACATTGCCACAATGAGAAAGGGGGTTGAACATCCTCAAAGGATTAGCAGTCTCATGAGAGTTTTAGTGAGGAAACTGTTGTCGGGCAAGATTTAGAAAGTACATATAATTCTAACCACCACGAGTCCTTCAATAGAATCAGAATGGCACAGGCAGTGTAGACGGCCAGCCATCAGATCATCGCTCACCAGGGACTGAGCCGGGACATTTACGGGGTGCCGACGTGGCTTTGCACTCAGTGGTCTGAATTGAGGCGGCGGTGGTCCGTGGTGGGAGGTGGTGAAGTGCATGTCCTTCCTATCGGACGCAGTGTCGAAAATATGACGTGGTGCTCAGTACACTCGACACGGCACTTCCACATTCGATGCGGCACTTTCACACTTGATGCGGAGCTTCCACACTCGACACGGCACTCACCATAATTGGTGCAGCCATGCCGCTGTGAGGGTCCCATACGCTCTGTGTATGCCCTTGCGCACCAACACGGCTGTGACGGACTTGACATGACACAATCACCCGATTTGGACTACAAGAATCCGCATTTGGATATTCCTCCAGGAATCTCACTCGCTGCGCCCCTTCCCACGGGAATCCACCTCGTACAACACCAACCGCACCCCCAGCGACCTCTTCCCTCGGGATCTCATATAATTCCAATGCTACAAGCATCCTCACAAACTCGATCCCACGGGATTTCGCACACATCTGTCACCACGGCGCGATACGACCAAGATCCCACGGGATTACACCGTAGCTCGCGCACCACGAACCCCCCAGATGTCTTGAATACCACCTACAGTTCGGACTTTACAAGATACAGGCTCTACCCATGGGAATCCTCCGGGATACGCCCTCAGAGAGGCCTGTATCCTCGCACTCTGCCCACGAGGTGACAACCACTGAGCTCCCGCCGGATAGAGGACGGACACCGACAGCACGCGGGACGATTCATCCATGTTAGGACGTGTTCGAGCCCTGAAACACGACCCAATGAGTCCACATCCCAAATCCTGCTGGTCTGTCAGCGAATCCTGCCGGAATTGACTGTTACGACGAGGTTTTGACACCAAATCCCGCCGGATTTGCTGACGCAGCAATTCTATATGCCGAATCCTCGGGGATTGGCGCTCTCTATCCGCTGGGATCGTTCTCTAGGGAAGGTCTATGGTGCGACGGGGGCCGAAGGCTGTGTAGAGTCGGAAAAGGTATAAAAGGACCACCCATTTTAGCCAGTAGTTATCAAATTCTTGGGCAAGAGTTTTCCCCCACTCTTCACCCAGTGTACCTTGTCCCCCAATACAAGAGTTGATCACACACACACACACACACCAGTTCACGCTTGCTCTAGGGCACTCTACTCTCCTCTTCAAAGAGCTCGCGCTTCATCATCCTCGAAAGCCTTACCTGTGCACACCTTCCTAAGCAGACACATTGTCGTGCAGTAGTGGGAACCTTGTAAAGGTCTACATAGCAAATTGTTTACGACCGCAAGGACGTACCTAGCAACACCATTGCCGTACAACCAACTCTTGTCGACGTTAAAGCCACCACGGAATCCCCGACTTGGAGGATTCATGCATTCAGTCTCTCGCCCAGCACCTAGGGGAAAGGTGTTAAACCGAATCGAAGAGGAGACTTTAGGAGTTTCAGACTGTTCACCAATGACCTATCTGAACAAGTATTTCTATATTCTAAACCGTCCATTTTTTTAACCACACAGTTCCAACCGAGTACACCATCCGGACCAACATACCTGTTTCTTCACCGCCACCCTCTCTAAACTAGAAACCATCCGATATAACCCCTAGAGGATGAATGCAGCTACACTGTGAATACCATCATCATTTCACACAGTAGCACCGCGGTCCTTATCACACCACCTTGCCCCTCAAAGTCTGCTATCCAGAGTATGGTGGCTTTGCCTGAATTGTTGTTGCTCATTGAATATCATCCAATCCTTCCACCAACGATTTTGCACACTATTTAAACTGTGGTGTATTTCCTGTAATTTGTGGCATCTTCCCCACACTTCAAGCAGATCTATTCTGTGTCACCAATCAGTATCTTCGAGAATAAACTCAAGCTACTACCCTTATTGCCTCGTCGTTCTCCAGTCTTCCCCAGACCAAACTTGTCCCCACAAAGTATCTTTCCTTCTCCTTGAACGCTGGCCTCCTTATACTTATACCTTTGAGGCCATCACCATACCTTACTTCTCATCCCCTTCACGTTTTCCTTCCCCTGACTGCTCAGTCACTTGCCTGTTATTTAGTCTTTGCATACAGGCTATAGATTGGTATTATTTCCACTCACCCGAATATCATGACTCATGACCAGTACCAACGGGATCTCATAGTATTACACTGCCATACTGAAGCTACTTTAAGGCGCGCAAGCAATAGACTAGACACTCCGACATCCACCACCCCAAGATACAAAGATGGGTGAATCAACTTCACCCATGCAGACATTTTATTCTCTTCTTCAAGTTCTAAATCAAATTTGGCTGACTAGCGCGTCTGTTTTTTTGGCTGTCTGGGGGCTTGATTGACAGCGTAGCCTTATGTGCTGCAGGGATCACATATAAAAATCGCAAAAGAGCCCCCACCGAATGCTTCTGTAGAGTTCGTTCGACAGAGAACACCTTTGACCTGGACATGAGTATTCTCTGAGACCTGGACATTCCAGCAAGACGAGTTGTGAATCATTACCTGGTTCAGATGACAGAAGTAGACGAACTATCCTTGGATATTCCTTCAACACACGACAGCAAGGGTGGCCAAAGATTAAACATTTCACTGCAATTGATCATCTCAGACAATACATGGCATCCTATTGAAAAAATAAATATAATGGCTTTAAGTTCTGAATGACGCCGCAGTGGCGCGCATTCTTGCAGTCAGAACCACGATTGACACAGAGGCAGTGTAAGTTGAGCAAATCTCGAGTTCAGAACTGGTATTTCCAGCCCCGGGTTGAATACAAGTGGTTCAACAATCGTCGACGAACGGGCTGGGCCTGACCGACATTGGAGTACTTACACCAATTCGGGTTGGGTTGATGAAAATGAAATACAAAGCAACGAGTAAACTCCACAGCAGTTCAAGGGAGGTAGAAAGTGTTGGTCCATGCTTCAGTAGAGTGACTATCAAATGATTAAGAAGCCAAGAATTCAAGATTCCGTGAATTTGATAAAGTGTTCAGTTGAGAGCTTTCCAACATGATTGGTAGAGACGTCGAAGCGAGATAGAGGTGGGACTGTCTATGGGAGTGAAGGCAGAGCAACGCGCACCACTGTGAAGTGACGTGGCGTTGACGCGCACCACTGTGAAGTGACGTGGCGTTGACACGGCATCGGTGTGCATTGACATGGCATTGACACGCAGTGAAGCGGCACTGACGCGCATTGACACGGCGTTGACGCGGTGTGATAAGGACCGCGGTGCTACGGGTGTGAATGGGATGGTATTCAGTTGGTAGCTTGGTCGTCCTCTAGGGGGTGATACAGATGAAATCTGGTTGGAGGAAGTGGTGAATATGCGTTCTGGTGGTTCCTGTTGGTTGGTGTTTGGGAAATCGCGAGACGGTCAGTGCAAAATGGGGTCAAAGGTGAAATATACTCGTCAGGCTAGCTGTCTTCTAGCTTCCTGAACTCCTAAAGCCTTCTACTTCTCTCTAGGTCAACACCTTTTCCCCGAATGTGCAAGGCGTGAGCTGAGATGTAGGAATCCGCCAAATGGGGGCTCCGCAGGTGACTTTAATGTTGTCGAGGGTTGGAATACGGCGAGGGGTGTTGCTTGGTACGTCCTAGGGTCACAGACGATTTGCCTAAGTTGACGTCTTTACAGGGCTCCCACTATTGCATGACGGGATGTCTGCGTAGGAAGGTGGCGCGGGTAGAATGTCCAATGGTGGTGAGCGCAAGCTTCTGGGGGAGAGCTGTGGTGGGGAGGAAGATAGAATGTCCAAAGACAAGCGTGAACTGAGGTGGGATAAAACTTCTGTTATTGATGGGTCTAGTACACTTGGTGTAGAAGTGGGGGAGAACTAGAAACCCGAAGATTGAATGTCTACTGTGTCTAAAACATGTCCTCTTTTATACCATTTCTCGCTACACAGCCTCAAGGCGCCCGCTACATGTGCTACTTGCCTCGAGGCAGGCTCGTCCCTGTGGTCGGTGTTGGCGTCTGAGCGAACGCGAGAGCAAAACCGAAGAATTGCACAAACGCGAGCTGCCAATTTGAATTTGAAGGTCAACTTGGTCAAACGCGAGGGTCTGGACCGTAAGTAGTGGACACCCTGTTTCATGATTGAGCCGTATATGGGGTGTGGGCTCCCGCGATGTGTCGGTGCCCTCGTTTCGGGGGTAAAAAGTAGTGGGAATGCGGCGTTTGACCAGAGTTCTCCTGCGACTGGCGGTGCTACGCTCGTGAGTGTCCTGGTGCATGGCGATTGTGGAATTTTGAGGATGTGACCACTCTCTTCGGGGAATCGCCTTCTAGCCAGTGGCCGGAGTCGTTTGGTGTGAGTGCCGTGTCGATGTAGGGTTGCCTCCTGTTGGTCTGTGTCCTTATTGAAGGAGTTTCCGGACCTCGAAAGGTCTTGTCCGTGGTGTGTGTGAAGTGGGTATGGTGCGTTTGGTGAATTGCGGTGTTTTGCCGAATCGGGTTTCCTAGTGGTTCCGGATTGGGGAATCGCCGGTGTAATGTTGCTCCTGCGCGAGGGCATACACAGAGCGTATTCAGCCCTCACAGCGGCACCGGCGCGCATTGACGCGGTAGCAGCGCGCAACTGACGCGGAGTTGGTGTGGTAAGTTCGACTTCATGTGTCGTTTATTTACATTCAAAATGAGCTCTCAGTAACACATTGTAAATCCCTCAGTGAACAACCTTTTACAACACAGTCTGGTGCCCGAGAAACCCCAAAACACATACTGATCACACAAAAACTGGAGATTTGGGCCCTTTATTACCTATTACACACTTTATTAATCTCAAATAGTTGAAGGAAGCCTTGAGGACACTCATTTGGATTGCTGTGGATGTGAAGTAAGGTATTGTCATGTGGCTTAGTCGGACTTAGTCGGGCTTAGGTATTGTCGCGTCAGTGCCATGTCAGTCCGCTTCAGTGCGCACCGCTCCACGTCATTTTCTCCTGACCCTCATGACCGTGGGACTTGCGGCATCGTCGGCATACAATTATGATACATGCCGAGGAGCGGCGACATCGATCTCGGCGCGGTGGATGCGAGCGAGGAGAAGGTGAGAATATGTATGTCTACGGCCTCGTTGGAACTTGCGGCGCAATAGCATGAAAAAAAGGAATCGCGGTTAAACTGGCATACACCCAAAATCTATCATTCATAGTACTGCTGATCGAAGAGATATAATTGGGGAATTCCGGGATGTTCCGGTGTAACAGTCATTGGCGAGATTGCCATGCAAAAAAGAAACTTGTCGACTTCGGCCAAGTGGTAAAGGCAACCAACCCACTAACCTTTGCACCAAAATGGATCACGATATTCCAGCACAGATATATCAGCTACCCGATCATTGCTCGATATTGATGCTCACCATATCACATGCCACGGCAGTCTTTAGAGCTTAACACTCACGAACGGACAAAATATACAGAAGCCAGAAATTTAATTGCACACAAAAGATTTATCGAAGTATAGGGCTGCAGGATGACACACTGCAGAGCTTGACGGCGTGCGGGTGAAAAGGAGCAAAGCCGGAGGTTCGAACCCACAGCCACCCGTATGTGTATAGCCACTAAAAAGTCACAAATCAATCTAATGAACCTGACTAAAAAGACTATGATCCTAACCCTAACCTCGATAAAAAGTATTACAAAAATTGGCGGAGACAAGTCACCTTGCTTTGCAAAGGTCTCCCAACCTGACTATTACACAAGACTTTGTCCATCATTTCTGCCAGAACAACTTGAAATACCATCACTTGTCTTCGACGTTCGTTCTTAACACAACCAAACCCAACGTGAAGCTTACAGGCACCTTGCACACTTCCGCCAGAACAAATACCATCAGTTTGCTTCCGAAGCCCTTCCACAATAGGAGCAAACTCTACGTCGACCTCCCTGCTCCCATCTTCCAGACAAACAATCATAAATTATTCCCTGCATCGTGCTTTCTGTATCTTTCCGTTCCATTCCTTGCAGGTATCTACGGGTACATCGTCTTCGTCTCTTCTGTCATCCTCCTTCGCCAACTGCTGCGATGGGTGTGTCGTGAACAGCCCCGGATCGAATCCGCGGAGAAGTCGTATAGATTGCCTTCCTTGGCCTCGCGAAAGTATCATGTATGTGTTGAAAGGCGTCAGACTCGCCGTCGGCGGTCGCTCTAAATCCACCAACACAAACTTGATTGTCTGACCCTGTGAACGCATATCCCGCCGTCATCGCCATTTGTCGCCTGTTAATGGTGATGGTCCCTCCGCTCTCCGATTTTATACTGAAGGGCCGCTTGGAAGGTACTATTGGAATCACACCGTCCGGCAGTCCGTGGAACCGCGGGAAAGAACATTTGTCAGGTTTGAAGAAAACCACCGCTGGAGGAAACTTCAAACGGATGGAGCCGGTGACGGCATCCTCTTCCAGGGGAAGAGGTTCATGCATGTTGAACTTGATTTCCACTATCTCACCGCGCGTCCCATTAGCTAGATCCCCTTCTGTCGATAGGTTCATCAAGACCATCCCCCGCATCCCGATCGCGATCTCGACGTGTTCGTCCAACTTCCCCGTCTGCTTCGTCTTCATTCCAGCCACCGTTACGCGTTGACGAAGTGTCAGCTCCGTGTAGCATTTACGTAGCAGAATTTTTTTATAAAGATGATTACTCGTGCTTTTATGAAACGTGCTCGTTCTGAGACGTGCCCGTGCTTGGTTCCGATGTCTGCTTAAAACAAAGCCAAAGCAAGGTTGCAGTCTGCGCCGGCGCCGACACCTAGTAAATCGAGAGGTCGTGAAAATCACAGTATCGTTTGGTTAAAAGAACGATTACATAAGTACTCGTAACTTGAACCGAAAACGAAGTTGAAAGTCTTCGCGCACAAACCGTCCTAAACAAACCAGAGAATGATCAGAATTTCGGGCCGCGCCGTTGCAATCAAGTGTACGCGATGATTACAAAGTAGCGACGAAGCCAAAGACCCGCGCTCGTCCGTACATCGAGTATGGAAGAGTAAAGTCCCAGGAACAGCTTTCTCGAAAATCCTCCTGATACACGACGTTCAGAACGTATCCTATCTATTCAGATCCTCATGCGAAGACGCCACCACGGGCGGCGCGCGCAGCACGAGATCCCTAGAAGTGGAGAGGAAAGATCAGTTGGAAGTGTTCTAATTTTGGGAGACCAGAAAGGACGCACGACTGCGCGCTTCGAGGCGGGGGCAGCGGGGGCAGCGGCAACGGGCGCGGGAGATGCAGCGACAGCAGCGGGGGCTGCAGCACCACCTGGAGAATGAATCAGTCTAAGTCGAGAGACACCGTTCAGCGTGAGTTTGAAAACATACCGGCAGCGGCCTGGGCCTTAGCAGCCTTTTTAGCGGCTTTTGCCGCCTTCTTTGCGGCTTTCTTTGCGGCTTTCGCAGCACTAGTTCCGGCGGCAGCCTTAACTTTCTTGACCTTTTTCGCGCCGGCAACAGCACCGGCTGCGGTCGGGGGCGTGACGGCGGTGGTGTTGGCTGAACCAGCGACGGCGGTCGAATTGCTTGAAGAAGCGACGGCGGTCGAGTTGCTTGAAGAAGCGACGGCAGTGGAGTTCGCGCCAGCAGTTGCGGCGCCCTGGGACACGACGACGCAGTTCTGGAATCCCGCAGTGGTCTTGAACGCCTGGATGAGGGATTGGGTGAGTAACTCGATGACGACGATGTACAGTTCCACGTACAACGAGGCAGAGGTTGCCTGCGGCACCGCCGGTGCACTTCGTGCCGGCCGGGAGCGCGGCGACGATAGGCTGCGTCGAGGCCGACGCGGTTTGGACCTGGTTATTGGGTATCTGATGAGCACTTGGGAGAGTGAAATAAATGTAGCTTGACTCACGGCGTTTCCGTTGGTGGTGACGTCCACGGTCCCAGGGAAGGCCTTGCCGGTACCGGTGGGGTCGACCACCGCGGTGACGGAGGTGGAACCATCAGCTCCGCTGGGTACAATGAATAAGTATCACAGCCATGAATAAAATCTAACGAGGAGACGCACGGATCGAAGCTGGTGCCGACGACGGAGAAGCTCCCGGTCGTGGGGTCGGCGGGGACGGCGGTCGAGGAGTCGATGGTGGACGCAACATCGGTCGCTCCACAGTCGGCCCCGGCGACGACGCGCTGGACATCAGACTTGACAAAGGCGCCAGTAACTCCGAGAGCGGGAGTGACACCTAATATAATAGTGAGCTCGCTGAGACACACAGTTAGTATGGGAGTCTAGGAATGGACATACCGGCGTGCGCTGAGACGCGGGCAGTCATAGAGAGCGCAATCAAGACCACAGTGGACAACATCTTTGCGGAGAACATTGTTGGATAAAGACGAAGAGGGGTGAACGGTTCAAGTGAGCGTCGAGCGTGAAAAGTTGAAGGAGGGAGGAGCGGTAAAAGGGAGCCTGTCCTGGGCTGTGAAAGTGGGTTGAATGGGAACGAAGTTCTGAGGGTCGTACCCCACACGCCCAGGTTTTTATAGCGCCCGTCATGCGAGCTCCATCAGATGCTATTTTTGCACCGTGCCACCACGAATGTATACTTAGAACCGTCGTATTAGTGGCAGGCGCACGCGATGGTAATATCCAGAGAGATGGTAGAAAGATGCGATCCGTAGCTACGGGTCGGGTATCTCTGTTCTGTTCTTTCTATTTTGACTCACATTCTCCCTTTCTTCAGCCCTCTTCCCTCTTTTCCTAAGAGTTTCGTGGACACCAGAGCTCCCTGCTCGCCGCGCGCTTTTCAGCGCTACGCTCGAAAACCGTTGCGCTGGACCATGTGCCGCAGGCGGCGATCACGATCAGGCAAACGCGAAGGCAGATGATCATGATCGCGTCCAGAGCCATGGGAACGGTATGTGGGCCCCTCCCATTGGCTCGCCTCATTAGCATGAGCAAAAATAGCTCGCTCTGTCTTAATCTCGGCTCGGGTGAAAAATTGATGGAAAAGACCCCCAAAAGAGCACACCCTAACATCTGGTGCAGCTCGTATAGATAACGGGCGACTGATGCCCATAGCGGGAACGACAATGAGGCAAGGAGCAGTCGCCCGTTACCTATACGAGCTGCACCAGACGTTATAGGGTAGTACTCCGCAATTTTTTTGCATGATCACTGTCACGGATATATTTTATCTCCGGCTAGGATGGGCTACCTATGGTGCCAATCACTTAGTCACCGCTACTTTTGTACAGCGGCCAATCTGGCCGGCGGAAAATTTTGGCGGGAAACACCCCAAAATGAATGTTTTCCTGAGGGTAAATTGCAGCATCAGCCGCGCGTAGCGCGGCGCCAAAACGCGTTTTACACACTTTTAATGGCATTTTTTGTGGCCCTGGGCATATTTGGCAGGGAGTGGCCAATTTGGGCCCTCCGAAGTTATTGATCTCGCCCAGTTTTGACTTCAAGAGAAATCCCTCTGAACAAAATGTTCCTCTCATCAAAAGGAGCATTTCCACCAGAGGGATAAGAAATTGGGGTAAAACTGGGCCGGCTATATCCGGTGTACAAAACTAGCGGTGACTAAGTGATTGGAACCATATGACGGTGAGAACGAGACTAGCCTTGTCTCATGAGTAGATGGGATCGTCTTCTTCCTCCGCAACCGTGACGACGACGCGGTAGCCCCTGGTCGCGAGCCTCGACCCTGTACAGTGTTTGCCTCGGCGAAGTTCCCAAATCAGCGTGTCTGACCTCATTCTTTGCTCATTCGTCTACGGTAGGCGAGAAAGTGAACCGCATGCCTCCAGTCGCGGGTTCAAATCCAGCCAGCCAATCATAATGTCGCCTTTTTTTTTGTCACGCATTTGGAAGGGTTCCGCTATAATTAAGCCATGTAGGGCTGAAAGATACTCATCTAAATCCTGCTGTTCCTCGTTACAGGACCTGGGAGAAAGGCCTGGGAGCCGAGATGCCGATACCAGGTTCTGAATCACACAAGACCAAATAACGCGTCAAATTTTTTTTGTGACGCGTCGGAGTCTAACATGGCGAAGGGCATCGCGCGACATGGCTGAGCCGCTCGCTAAACATTGTTACCCAGAACAATTCAAATTCAGGGTAATATCCAGACCAAGACACAGAAAACCCGTTAACCCCCAACATCTTGCTGAATGTGGATGTCCCAAAATATGTGATACAGGGAAATGAAAAGCTATGTGTTGTCCAGTACCAAGAGTCGCGCAGCTCAATCTGAAGGAGCACGGGGAGGAAAGTGCAGTCCAGAAACACCATAATGTTGAATCGGGCATCTGTTGCTGAATCCCCCCTGACGGCCAAGGACTCCAGATGGCGAAGTGCGATCTGTCGAGGCTTGTATCAGGCTCGGAAGCAGCGTATTCTTCAGGACATACCAACCGACAAGCTTGAAGGTTCACACACAATGGCTTCCCTTGGGATGGATCCTGGCTGCTGCGGTCGTCGCAATGGCTTCCGCGAGGAATTCAACTGTTTGGGCCAAATCCAGAGTGAAAAACGACCGCGGCGCTTGGAGCAGCAAACTTGTGATATGACCCCAAGAGCATGAGGGAATGCGGACCGTCCCATAGGCATGAGTGAGAGAGACTGCGCGTAAGTTTGTGGTGGGATTGAATAAGATTGCAGCAGAGCAGGGTTGGGGTTCCACTCGACATCCTTGGTTTTCAAAATGTGAAGCAGAGGTACGTCCTCTGCGACGAGGGTAGAGATTTGAGAAATGACATCTGGAGGGGATTGCAGAAGCTTGAGTGCCCTTCTGCGACGACTGTACGGGATGATCGTGTCCCCAAACAACCGCGTCACGTTTGCGGGGTGATTGTAGAAAAGAGCGAGATGGACAGCGCACCCTCGCCCGCGCGTTGGAGCCAAATGCCTAGTGCACTGCGCCGTTTCTCGACGACATTAGGAGGCGAACTCTCGTCCCGTGGTGCGCCCGCAAATGCCACATGAACGGAACACCAGAGAGCAGGAGTTGATAGTGATATTGCCCTCCAGGAACTGCACATCCGGCAGAGGAGGAAAGGCGCCTGTGAGCTGTGCATGATAGCATAGTGGTTGCCCGGCAGGCATGCCGAGAATATCTCCTGTACTCTAGTACTTCGGGTGGTCGGGTGGGATAGCGCGCATTGGTAAAGTAAGTGCGACGTAGGGAGACGATGTCGCGAATGGCTGGCTCTCGTACATATCCGTCCTCAGATCTCGCATGATCTATGGCGATTTGCGCATAAATTGTGGAGAGCTTTCTGAGCCGTCGGCTTGAAGTTTTTGGACCTGTTGTCGCTCGCTGGCCGATGGGACGTAGTTGGTCCCAGGACGATCGTTGGGGCGACCCAAGTCAGAGGTGCACAAACAGAGACTCTCCTCCCGGGCGGTTGCAGCGTTAAGGAGACCCAGTATCGCCGAATAGGACGTCCTCCCTCGGGCCTGCAATCATTCGAGCGTCGCGCGGAGCTGACATGGGCCTTTCAGGATCACTTTTTCAAGTCAGACACAACAGCACGCACGGTATTCCAGCTCTCGTGCCAGTTTTGAGGTATCTCTCGGATGTCCGCGATTTATCTAGGCACAAATCAGTAAGCATTTCAGGTAGTACGACGCCGTGCCACGTACTGTACGTGCATTTCTAAGGATAGATGATCTTGATGATAGCCCAAGAGGGATGTGAATTATGAATTGTGCTGCGCGCAACGGGTCTATGGAGTTTCTTCGAGGTGTGAGAGCGCGGCAGGCTGCGCTTGAGCTGCGCAGATAACGGCGGAAGACAAGCGCGCGCACCATTTAATCAATGATGTGATCACAGACCATTCCGACAATACCGAAATTTGCCACATACGATGCGACCTTGCGGTATTTCCGCAAGGAAAAGTGCAATCGACGGAAAGATATATGTAGTATCCACATGCTCTGGTCTTTTTCCGTCCGTACTCAATCACTGCGTTCAGAGCCCGCCTACACTTAGACTGAGTCTAGGTGACCACACAGACCTACGCAGATTGTTGTGGCTAGGTGACCTATACATAGTATTTGTAGCTAGGGGTAGATCTGCGTAGGTCTGTGTAGGTCTGGGCAGGTGTTTCTAGGTGGATGTAGGTGAGTGTAGGTATTCATAGTCGACTACGCAGACCCAATACAGTGTGTCCCTGCATCATTGCATCATTGAGGCAAGGCTTTGAAAGTTTAGTCAGATCTTCACTGAATTTGATCCCCACTGTCGGCGGTGCGCGGTTCTTGAACCCGGTCATTGTAGTGTATGCTCTGAGATGCTGGAGGTCTGCAGAGCAGTGTGTATGTAAGTCTAGATGACCCTAGATGACCTACACGTACCTGCCAAGGCTGCCATCACCTACACTGATCTACGCTGATCTACACAGCATCAGCGTAGGTGACCTAATCACAGCTATGAAACGGCTACAATCATCTACAAACATCCTGAGCATAGTCACCTAGACAGACCCTTTGTAGTGACCTACGCCGAGCTGAACTTACCTACAATAAACTACAAATGGCTGAGCATAGGTGGGGTCTGAATGTAGTGAATGTACATGCACTAAAGACAATTCAACCCACACAGCACCACTAACCCATGCAAATTTACTCTCCGTCTGGTTTGTCTAGAAACACGGCTTCAATGTACCGCTCATGTCCCAAATTAGACCAGACTGGTTTTTATTTATTTGACACAAGTGCAAGACTGCGCTCGGTAAATCCCAACGAAATCTTCTATCGCCAATCATCGAGGCATTTCAACATCACGGGAAGCGTCGCCTTGTGCCCAACCCTCATGAGGAAGGACGAGGTGGGCCGAAGGCCGCCTGTCGCCGCCGTCGGCTTGAACTCGACGGCTCGGATCAGCGTGCCTTGCTTCGCGAGGAAATTGGTGCGGTGAGGAGGAAGCAACTTATATGCATACTCGTACCTTCCAAGCGAGCGCTCACGTCTTGACCTTGGAGATGGTTCAAAGCGGCTTACTTTGAGCTTGAATTACGAGGTCCACACGTCATTGAAAAAAGCCCAGGTGGTTCACTGTCAGAGGAAAATTATATTAGTATGTTCCTCTCAGACGTCTCCTGGTGGACGTAGTTCCAGGACGGTTAGGTCGCTGGGGAATGTTCAGCATTCATGAGCGCTCGGTAGACACGGCTGGATTCCCCTTCGGGGCCATCCGCTTTAATTGTGTCTTGTTTGGACTTTTTCAGCAGCTGGTCAATATGCGGATCAATTGAGCACGGCGCGCTCTCCTATGACGATATTGGCCAACACAAGGGCGGCCGGGCGAGGCAGGCACTTCCAATAGCCAATAGGCACTTCAAATCTCGGACAGCCATTCCCAAGTCGCGAGTTAGCTGTGTGTTCCGCAGGTGTTTCGTAAACGTGGGGACAAAAATACTCTCCGATCCATTTACACAATGGGGATCAGCAGTTGAGCCTGCGTCGATACTGGAAAGGCCGGGCGAGCTCCTACTGAGAATACGGTCGGAATACACTCCGGTGCTGGAAAGATTGCGTGCGAGCGAATTCCACCCTGTAGGAAGCGCGGAGTTCGTCGCCGACGGGAACGGATCGAATATCAGTTGTGTCCATTTAAATGGATACAAATAATACGGCGGTCTGCTCATTCCGTGTGGCAGGGACGATAACGAGGGGTTAAATTTAATTTCGTATTGAATCGGTCGACCTCTGGATCCAGGAACCACTTTAGTAAATATGAGCATCAACAGCATTCCCGCCCTGTTAGACGTCTCCCAAAGAAGTTTTCACTCTTTGTCTGTATTTTTACGTTCAAATCGACAAGGGGGTGTCGCATGACTTCTTGAACCAATTCGACAGTTCGACAAGCCAGCAGGGTGACCGTGACGACTGCCAAAATTCGAAAGCCGCTGAGACTACGACATCATAAGAGACTCACAGAAATGAGAGGAATAAAGAGTAAACCTCAATGTACTTGAACTCTGAACCTGCGAAATAAAGCAGAGAACTGGGAGTTTGGGTTAGATTTTTGGCGGTATTGGAACGATATGAACCCGCATATTTATCTGCAAGGTTTCTAAGACAAGGGAAGCACCAGAACCTATTTTCGGTGTTGAGCAGGTAAAGTATGATTTTTGAAACAATTTTCGAACCACCGATCGACGTGGAGGCGCGATGAAAACCGCACCTGCCGAGCGGCAAAACCCTCGGCAATCTGAGGGCATTTCCGGCCAAATGAAATCCTCGGAATGGCCGATTTTTCGGGTTGCCCGGCAGCGCGAAGTGCGGCATCACGTGGCCGTGCCGCGGCAGATCGTTCCAGAGACGCTCCGCCTCTGAGCGCGTCAACCACGCGCAATTCTTCTCAGAAAATTCTGGAAAAAATATGGAGATGAAGAGTGCATTCAGGGACAGAGATCCATGTGCGCATCGCGGGGAGCGAGGATGGTGTTGGCCCGCAGTGGGAAAAAAGGCGTGTGAAACGCCGTTTTCCTCCATGGGGTGCCAGATGTGCGTGAATCTCTTTCAAAATGACCGCGCAGGGGCGGATATTTCGGATGCAGAGATCCCTGAGTGCTAGCTTCAAAACGAGATAGCCCATCTTCTAAGGGGGGGAAGGGAAGGCATGGTCTGGCCAGGGCTGGTGCAAAAATTGCAGAAAACATGACTTCAGAACTTCTTGAAAAGCGGTGGAAAAGGTACCAACGCGATCATGTGGTCTTTACAAGATGACCTTTAAAGGCGTGTTTTGCGACTTGCAGGGGTTGAGGAGGCCTATATGCGGGTACCGGATTCGTAGTTTTCGGAGCAGAACTCAGGGCACAATGAATTGTTACTCCTGGAACAAATGAAAGGGAGACGATATACCTAGGGTTGGCTTCTCCCAGGGCTTTAGGTAATCTGATGGATTAAATTTATCTTTGCATTCATCTTCCCTTATTATATTTGCTTGCAACTTACAGTCAGTCCGAAGGTAAGCTCAAATTATCGCTAACCCATCACTCATTTAGAAGCCTTACCACAGACCCAACGGCGCATGGCCCGCCCCTGTAAGCAATGTTAGGCAATTTTTGACGTCTTTCACCATGTCGCCCGTTCGATTCGGGTTGGGTCTTCCATGCCCACATAATTCGTAGGCAGTTATTCCCCTTGAACTCCCAGGGAGTTCCGGGGACTTCCATCCATGATTTCACTTACAACAACGTTGTTTTTCGGCCGCCGATCACTACCTCAACACCAATTCAACCCCTATTGTCCAACCACGCATCTTCAAAAATCTTTCCTGAAGTCCCAGGGAGAATTATTGGTTGACCTTCGCATCAAACCCTCCCGGAGAGTGTGCTCCAACCCCTAGTCCAACCAAATCTAACTTTAATCTGATTTCACGAGACGCGTTTGTTTGCGCGCATATGGCGGTGCCCTCTTGTTTGCCGACGCCATTTCACACGACGACCACGACCTACTCACCTCGACTTGCACGCCATTCCTACGCCACGCCGCTCTCACCGACGATGATTGTCTTGCTCATCATCCTTCTATAGCTCACCGCCTTCCGCGGAGCGAATACGCGCTCGGGCTCGACGCGGAGAACTTGTGAGTGTACGCAGCGTCGGCTAGGACCTCCGCTCCCTCAACGGTGACTCAGCGCCGCTCTCCTGCAGGTATAAAAGGTGTGGTGCTGAACTGAGACGCCCCACGACTTACACTCGTATTTTCCAATGCTTCGCCAAGACCCTCATCTCCCTCGTGTAGTGATGGGAAAGTTCGGTTCAGTTCAGGTTCGGGGTACTTATCCCCGAACGCTGAACTCGAACTTCGGTTCAGGTTCGGAGATTTCCCGAACCTTGAACCTGAACTCGCGTTCAGGTTCAGTTCGGCGTTTGAACACGTTCGAACCTAAATATTTTTCCCAGGCTCAAAGCCACGTTTCTGGCCTCAGAAAAGAATTTAAACATGACTGTGGTATTACATAGTATTTTGATACCAGAGTAATCTTACACATTTAAGAACACCACAGAGCAACTGTAGCAGAGCTTCGTGCTGAACATGGGTCCGTGATGACTGACTTTTTTGCAAACTATCGGGCGGAATCATCACGAAGCACCCTGAAACTTACTCGAGGGGAAGAACTGAAGACAATTAGTGGTTCAAGTGATACTATTCCCTTCGGAGCTCCCCAAAATGCGGCTTGATGAGGTGAAACAGGGATTTTGCGGTTCAAGGTTCGAACGCGTTCGGGAAAATTACCTCTCGCCCGAACGCCGAACCCAATTTTCGGTTCAGGTTCAGGAGATTCCTGAACCTTGAACCTGAACCTCGCGTTCAGTTTGGTTCAGTCCGAGTCGAACCGGAAGGTTGAACCGAACTTTCCCATCACTATCCTCGTGGCTTTTGTCACTTGTGTGATTTCACAGAACGTCGACGGTACGGGTCCGTAGCATCCCAGAACCACAATCAATGTCTGCAACCTGCTGATTATTACGCCGCGCCGCCAGCGATTAACTACAGCATCCTCCCCACCGGCGAAACTGGTCTGTGCGGCGTCTTTTACGAAAACGCTGACCTGGTCGTCGCGATCCCGCGCATCGACTTCCAGCAAGGCCACTGCGGGGAGACTATTGCTGTGGAATGTACGTACCATTTCTTCCTTCGAATTCCTTCTTACTGACTTGGGGTGTGCATGTGTTAGACAACATCGTACAAACCCTCACAATCCTCGACATCTGCGAGTCATGTGTAGCACCAGAGATCGCGATGACGACGGGGTGTGCAGCGCCCTTGGTGCCCCCACGAACCAAGGCCCCATTAAGATTACTTGCACGCCGTATTGATTTATTATTGTTGAAGGAGACGAGATTGCGGCTGTTGAGAATTGAAGCGTTTTCGTAGAAATATGTACATTTCTCATGGAAAATGTCTGGCATTATACATTTCTCTTCTTGAGCGTACATGAGATTCGAGAACGGACGTCGCACGGCACGCCAGCACATAATTCTGAGCAACCAGAGGTAACATTGTCCCCGACTTCCGTACTGCCTCACTGCCTCTTTCATAAATGATACGATAGACATATACTCAACTGTCTGCTGATATTATATGACCACAACCCAAGTGAATTATGTGAAAGTGATATTTGTGACCTCTCCTCTACGCTGCAATGCTTGCCCACCGTCAAGGTAAACCTCACCAGGAGAGGGTTGGCGGTACATAGGCTGTCGGTGGAAGACCCAATACGACATTCGGCAGACGAGTCCATCTCAGATTTGATTAGCACATATGATACATTCGTTGCGAGTCCACAACCATAATAAAAATTCTACCAGAAAGAGAGCCCTCGCTCTTTAGCTATAGCCTTTGCCTCCTCGAGTAGCGGCGCATTCCCTTCAAAGAGGCGCAGTGCCGAAACTGTATGCCAGCCGGTGTACTTCAGAGCCTGCACAAGTCCATGAGGATTTACACCAGGACAATTGGCAAGATCGATCATATCGCGATTCCACCTCGATGAACTAGTTTTCCGCAACACCGCCAGTTCCGAAAGAAAATCGCCATCGATACGCATACTGGAAAGGGAGGTGAAGTGGCTCATGGCCGCATCCAGCGCATACTCCTCGTCGTCGTTCGCTCTTGCAATGGAGCATTTCTCGATCTTGATTTGTTGTAATGACGATGCAACTTGAAGTAGGCAGTCCTTCAAGCCAGCATTCGAAAGTCCAATAATTCCATTGAAGTGGACATCGGAAAGAGATGAATGCGATCCAGCTGTGATATTGCATAGCTGGGGCCCTGTGATTGGTCCATTGAAGAGTAGTATAGACCGGAGGGCACAGTCTAATGGTGGAGTTTGTTCAATCTGACCGGCGATAAGAAGACAATAATTAGGAGCAAGTCCAAGCATACCACGAACTGTTCGACATCTTGCGAGAACGGATTCGGTCCATCCCAGTCAAATAGTCTGAGTTCATGTAGTCTCGGCCACCTTTGGAAGCAACGGAAAAGATCGAGCAAAGTGGGACGGCAATGATATTTCGGTTCATCTGCAGTCGAATGACTGTTGATCAGAAAACTTCTAACATCCCTCGATTGGCTGAGCGCCTCGACGAATTCCTCCCGCAGTGATGAATGTGTGTGGAAAATCTCCAACTTCCGCACTTGTTTTGCGGAATGAAGGACATTCTTGAATGCGATCGCCAGATCCAAATACTCCTGCTCGTTGTGGCTTGGGTCGTGACCGAAATGGCTACGAGAAAGTTGCCAAATAGCTTTGCCCAACTGTGGCTTTGCTTGAACAGCTTTGGACACGGCTACAAGATCCGGCGCAGTCCCACCATTTGTGTAGGAGCCGAATTCATGGAAGAGATGCTCCAAGGCCACGACCCAATCGCGACAAACGAGAGCGAATGAGATTAATGTTGGTCTCCAAGACCCGTACTTTTTCTCGACGGCGCAGCCAAAGATGACTGAAAGAATTTCAGGAGGAGGTTGCGTAAAGATGCGACGCTGCGACCGAGGAGGATAGATGCGCACGGAGAAGGCATGTATGCCCATTGGAGCTGGGTATGCACACACTAGGCCTGATTTATTGTTGGGCTTAACTGATCCACGAAGGGTGTGATTGAGTTTGAGATAGAGAACAACGGGATGGTGGGTGGGCTGCACAAATTGGTACGCAATTCTGCGAGTCGGCCCATCGGTGATCGGCCAAGAGGGCAAGAGAACGAGTTTGGCTCGTCGCCAGGTATCATTGCTGCTATCCTGAACCTAGATAAAACTCAATATTGATCCAGACATTGCTAGAATACGGTCTGGCGGACTATACCTCGTATGCTATTATACACAGCGGAAGCTCCAACACAGGCATGCCTTGCTCAAGCAAGGCATCTGAGGCTTGAAAAGCCGCCTCTTGTTCCAAAAGAAGGTTCTCATTGCGATCCACGTAGACTCTGCTTGCAGCTCCTAGATTGGCCATTCCTGTCGTGGGCTCACGTTCCCTCTGCCGCCTGACAAATTGGACACTTCCGACGTCGTCTCTCACTGTCTGCAGTGTGTGAGCTCATGAGAGTACTATACTCCAAATTGAAACACGCACCAGGTCTCGCAGTTCAGGATCATCGTCTTTGCAGCAAACGATGACGTGAATGCCAGAAAAGTGCTTTTTCACCCCGGGTTCCCACACGACAGATATGAGAAACTGATTCCCATTTTGCGTGCTGCCCGGCCCTTCGAACCGCGACTCGATACGACACAATTCGTATTCCGGTGCTGAGGAAGTCATTGTCGAAGAATCGAGTGAAGAAAAACGAATTTAAGTAGTGCAGGTGTGATGAATCAGTAACCAAGGTACCGAACAATCAGGCTATAAATGCAGTATGATGAATGCAGGGATGATGAACGGAAGGGCTGTGCGTTGGCTGTGCGCGCAGTGCCCGCGTGGGAACTCAAATTTGGTTACGCACTCGTGTATCTCGGGATCGACACGCGACTCGATACGACACAATTCGTATTCCAGTGCTAGGGAAGTCATTGTCGAAGAATCGAGTACACGAAGAACGAGTTTAAGTAGTGCAGGTGTGATGAATCAGTAACCAAGGTATCGAACAATCAGGCTATAAAAGCAGTATGATGAATGCAGGGATGATGAACGGAAGGGTGGCGGAAGGGCTGTGCGTTGGCTTTGCGCGCAGTGCCTGCGTGCGAACTCAAATTTAGTTACGCATGCGTGTATCTCGGGATATTCCCCGTCGCAGTTCGGCGCCAAGCATGCCGTATCGCGGTCTATTTAATTGTGGGTCGAGCAGGGATCTTCCAGAGGTCCCCGATGGCTAGAGGCTCCAACGATTCGGATGGTTTCGTCAATAGAAAAATGGGCGCTGTCTTATCCACCGAAGTTGAATGCCAGCTTTTCGTCATACGTGATGGAACATCCCCGCGATCCAGCGTAACTGCGGTGTGAAGGGAGATGCACATACGAGGCACGTGTACGCAATAGGCCGGGATAGTCTCCCAGAGAGGTCGTCAATAGAATGCTCGTCACTCCCACAATATCGATCTACGTTAAATCACACACCAACAATGTGGTCCTCGTAACCGAGTAATACATTCCAGCCCCAGCATATCTTTTGCCATCAAATTCACGGACAGTATTGAGTTATAAGTAGGACTATTGATATTGAAAAGTAAAGTTCCACACCCAGTCATAGGTACCGGCAAAGATGAGCATGCGCGCGCCCCATGGTGTTGGAGCAGAAATCGCACTAGAGCTCGACGCCAAGGAGGCCTGAAGTCCTTGCCCATAAGGTATTCAACCAGTGTGAGAGGAGAGGATCGATACGGCGACCATGGACAAGCATTCTGAACAGTACTCGTTCTCGGCATCGCACAGCATTTCTTGGAAAGATCGTAGTTGTTGTAGCCTGGCGGTGAAGTAACTAAACCAATCAGCGGCAGTCTAGGGAGAATCAGCCGTAGGCGTCCGACAAGGGGTAAAATATAGATTCGAAGCGGAAGGACATCGCAGCGCCGCAAATGATGAGATGAATTCGTCCGGAAATGGTTCCTTGTTTCATTTTGTGCACCGCGGAAGGTGAGACAAAACACCTCAAACAAGGTCAGGGCAATCAATCATGACGAAAGAAATATCAATAGGGGTCGTTCACGGTTCACTTTTTTCTCCCATTTTTCCCCCCATTTTTTGCTGGATCTTTGGTTTTACTTGGTTTTTGCTCGGGATTTTTTCCCTTTTCAATTCAGTGATGTAAAAAGAGTTGAAAATGGAAGAAACGAAGTGTCTAGGTGCAGAATCCATGAAACGGCAGAAAAGAGGGAAGAGACAAATTGGCCAGAAAAAGTGAACTGTGAAACCTCCCGACGAAAGCTCCATTTTTCTCTCCCTTTTTGCACACCTTTTTTCATTTTACTTAGGTTTACATCCCTGTGTAGTTCAGATCCCTACAGGACATCTCAGGGGGCCTCATACATGCATGCGTGGCATAACAAAAGCCTGTCTCCCACCCTGTTTGATGCGGATATATTTATTTGGAAAACGGAACAAAAAATGGAATGAAAAATGGAACAAAAAATGAGAGGAAAAATGGAACCGTGAACGACCTTAATAGATGGAATACCAAGCTTGCGTTCCAGCGTACCCTGTCAGCTGTGTCTAACTGCTCGATATATCGCCCGCCAATGGGAGCCCCGCCCAATCAACGTGCTAAATCTTGGCTTTCTCTCAAGTTTCCTTCGTCAAGGCTTGAATTTCGTCCCAGGGTTGCCACCCGAATCCTAACCACTTGAGCCCCTTGCATGACCCTCCACCTTCGCTATTTCCCAATAGACGGTCTAGTCTAGACGGGGGTTCCTCATTCCCGAAGCCTGCAGCCTCAGTTTCAGGCACCCCTATGTCTTTCCTGGCTCCTTAGTCTCAGTTATCCGCGCTCTCGACTGAGCGCGAATGTCCTGGCCTCAAAGGCCCATGAAACAGGCCCCTACTGTGGAGGGTATAAAATGGCTAGCTGGCTGCCAGTTCCCATATCCTTCAACTCCAACAAACTCAAAAATGCTTACCACCAGTCCTACACTCCTGCTTGCTTCCTCGCTCGTCCTCGGAGGTCCCACCATTGGGAGACACATCATGAACAAAGACTCCGCTGGCAACATCGCATGGACCCTTGCTGGCACCACCCGTACTGCCAACGCCAACTGGTTCGGGCCCTCGACATCGCAGCAGACTGCCATGAAAGCTTCGCGGCAAGGCAGGAAAGGCGATCTCAACGTTTATTCTGTCGGGTATGTGCTACGCCTGGAATTCATTTGCACTAACTAATTTTCTATAGATTCACCTCGGGCTCCGGCGCTCGTCTCCTCGACTCTACGTTCCCGTCTTCGGGTCAAAGCGATACAGTAGCTGATGTAATTAAGGTTAGGGTTAGCACACGGCCTGCACAGCCAGAAAGTTGTTGCAGGCAAGTAAAATATCGGAATGGTGGACGGGTCGTGAGGCCTCCCAAGCCACGAGCGCTTCCTGAGGACGTGATCTGAAAAGCGCTCGCGGTTCATGAGCGTGGGCAGTGAGGAGATCCATGCCATTCCAAGAGAGTGAAGTCGGGATGTATGGACGGGTGTTATATGGCGAAGGGAAGGTGCACGGACCAGGGTCAGTTGCGGTGTTTGTCCATGGCTGTGTTGCGGGGGGAAGGTCGGGATGAGTCATTTCGGAAGCGCGAGGTCGAGGATGAGTCTTGGGCGCAGAATGGAAGCACGGAGGTGGGACGCGAACGGAGCGTCTCCCGCACGAGTGCGCAGCACCGCTGGCCCTCCGCGCAGGTGAGCGCTTGCGCGGCTGACGCGACATGACGCGAGTGGATTGAGATTCAAACCCAACGGACGGGGCCCGCTCAGAGCAGGCGAAGATGTGGGCGCCCGGCGAAGTGCGTGGCCCAAGCCGGCGGAGTGGGTACTACATATGTGACGATACGTGGGCAGGTCCATTGGCGTGTGGGACGAAGTCGCCGCTCCCCATCCCCGATCCGCAGTCGAGTTGGACCCAATACCCGGCGAATAAGCGCTCCTACGACCTCGAGCCCTGCTCCTGTAGCCAAACGCGGGTATGCGGCGCCGAGTACATTCCCTTCCGCGCAGGGGCACCGCTTACACCCCGCTACCCCCACGTTATCCATTCTACCCAATATCTGCGCGCGAGCAAGGATTTCGATCCTGGCTTCTGCCTGCGAAGCGACGAATGCGTAGCAGGCGAAGAACGCGTGAAGCGGGTCCAGAATCAGCGCGGAGCGCCGTCTGCTGATGGCGCGGGCGGATGCCCCGCACTCCAGGACGCGCACGAGCCGCGATACGTCGCCTTCGGCAATGCGCACGCAGGGAGCGGGCCGGTGAATGGGGGAGGACAGGGCGTCATGTACGGTGACGGTAACAGCTAATGCCTTATTTAGGAGGCACGAAGTCCATTGCGGAGGGACTCGAGGAGACGAGTATCACGCTGGTGGGCATCGCGACCTTCCTCTGCATCCACAACACGTCTGCGTAAACAGTGCGCACGCTACGCGCCGAGCCGTGCATGCGCCCCGGGAGACATAACCCGGCGCCCGCCAGCACATCGCCCATCGCAAGCTGAGCGCTATCGCACGCCATCCAAGCACCCCGACATATGAGATCCGCCGCCTCATTCGGAGGCATGCCCATCCACGTGCATCCCTGATGCAAACTAAGGGCCACGATGCGCCCGGACGGACATGCCTCGGGCGTATAGAGGCAGGGCCCGGATTGCATCGTCGCATCCTCGCAGGACGTGGGGAGGCTCTGCAGAAGCAGATCGAGGGCCAGGCGTACGCGGGGAGTCGCGCCATACCGCTCGTGTGGACCGCAATGCGCAACGCGCATGAAAGAAAGCCGCGACGCGCGAAGTGGGTGAAAGAACGCCGCGGGATGCGTGGGGTGATACAGGACGCGTATGGCGCGTGCGTGGGTGGCGGTTCCGTCGGCGCGTGGAAGGGTAGCGCAGGCATATCGAAAGAGGGCGGGTGTATTGATAGAGGGCGGGCGGCAGAGCTGCGGAGGCGACCTCATGAACATCCACGTAGGCGGATGCGGAGAGGCAGAAGAAGCAGACACGTCCATCCCATAGCAACCCGATTCTGGTCCCGCTACATGTCCGCGCATGAGCCAGAGATGAGCCCTACACGAGCTCGACATGCACCGTCCTCGTTGTCGCAAGCGCCCGCGACTCAGCTCCACCTCCTGTCTGCGCAAACACCGTCCCCGTTACACGACGATCCCTCCATCTCCGCCCGCGCTCAGTCATAGCCCCGCCCCGGACGCGCGCACGCTCCAGCTCCTGTGATGTCTTCGACGTCGCTGCACAGACCCCGACTCAGCTACTAGCCCCCGTAGTAAGACGACGAAGAGCCAGAGGAATCCCCGGGTGCTAGTACCAGGAGGATTTGCGAGTGCAGCGCCGGGGCGGAGGCGACATGCCGCGGACAGAATGAGACCCGACGGACGCGGGGTAAATGCGTAGAGATGACGGTTGGGATCGCGCGCCGGGAGTACTACCCGCGGCGCGCGGGTGGCATGGGGGCCCACAGACGCGAGGGTAAGGCGCGACATGCATTGCGGACGTCCCTTGAGGAAGACACGTATCAGCCAATGGGGGCGAGACCTCTTCCTCTATATCTACGCCAGGTCTACCCACGACGATCCTCCCTCTCCATCTGTGCACGCCTCAGTAACCCAGCCTCATGCGCCGACTAGTACGTCCACACGCATTCGCTCGGGATAAGATCCGTCCGAGCTCGACGTCGATTGCTGCAAGGCCCCGACTCGGACTGCCCGCCGCGGGATAGAAGCGAGCCGGAGAAAGCGGTATACTACTGTATTCTGGAAGTGGGAATTGAGCCGCAGGCGACGGAGAGTGAAGGAACGCCGAGCCAAACGCGCAGAGTAGCGTGGGGCGCATCGATTGTAGAGGCCGCGGCTGTCGGTGCATTTTGCGCGCGGCCACACACGCAGAGTCGTTAAAAGACAGCGGGGCCACATCGGTAGAGGGCGATACGGCCTGCATAGGCGGCAGTAGCAGCACGCGAGGTGCGTAAAGGGATTTGAGAGGTAGGCGCGGAGGACGGCCAGCCCGCCGCCGAAACGTCCAGCTCGGCGCCAGCTCCATCCCAAGCGCATGGGCCGTCGCTACGGAGTCGCGCGATGCGTGTGGGGAAGCCTCCATCATCGACGGCAGCGGAGCGTGTCCGACAAGTCGGTGGATAGGAGCATGCGCCAGCGGTACCACAGACGGCGATGCGAATGACTTCAGTGAGAAAGCTGCTCGCATCCGCGACTCGTGTGCCCATCGCTGCCTGCGTCGAAGACGCGATGCCACCGCTGCGAACTGCGACGAACATCCATGTGCTCTTCATCGGCCGAGCGAGGCCACGTCATCGGGGACTGCGCACGAGGCTGGCGCGCGAGGCATAGGAGGGGACGAGCCCGTAGCGCATCATTACTTGGCATAGGCGCGCTTGCATCGATGCTGGAGTGTGGAGGCAGACATGAATGCGCGGAGGGCATTGTCGAGGATGGCGAGTCGGCACCGAGCATCGCAAAGCGGCGTTTTCCTCCACCACGCGCTCACGCAACGATGCCCTCTTCTACCGGCACGGGCTTGTGGAGGCGCTCCGTGGGAGGGGCCGCTGGTGGTGGTGGTGCGGAAGTAGTAGTGGGGTTCGTGTGGCGCCGCGTGGGAAGGCGGGGCTGAAGAGGATGGCGTATAGGCGAAGCATCCAAGCTACCGCAGGGCGGCGCGGAGGGAGAGGAAGGCGAATGGTCTTGCACCTCTTGTCTGTAGACGGTCTTGGAGGACTGGCATGTCTAGGGCTGGATCCAGAAGCTCCGCAAGTAGGCAGGATGGCTGCGCCGACAGGACGAGATAAAAATGGAATGAAGTGGATTGTGAAGCTGAATACGCACCTTTCGTGTCCAATTCGTCCATCCGACTCGCGGATGCTGACATACAAGCAAGGATCTCCACCCCCGCGAGATTATGTGCCCGTACAGCGGTGAGGAAGGAAGCTGCGCGTTTCCCCGGTTGAGATGAGATGAGGAAGGTGTGGAAAGCGAAAATGCTGGCACGCGCACCGCTCGTATCCGATCTGTGCTGAAGATGGCGAATAGCCAGGTGACGCGCGCCGAGAGTATTGCTGCTCGAGTTGTGCGCGGGACGCTTGCAGTCCATGGGATCCGGAATGTACACACGGTCTACGAGCGGATCCGCGTCAGAATCAGCGAAAAAAGGACGGTTTTGCTAACGCACGGAGGATATCAGACAAGAATTTCAGACAAAGATGTCGTGGGCAGTGGATTCTGGCGCAGGCAGAGCTAGGCAGCCATCTCGCGGACTCTGAGCTTTCTGCTACAATACGAGATCAGATACTTTTATTGATTGACCTTCGACGAAAACGAACGGACCGCGCACTGTATACCAATGATTCCGACGGATAGGTATCCCTCAGCTCCGCGACCTGTGAAGGTACCGCCTCCCGCGCTCTGAGGCTCCCCGATAGTTTGGGTCCTTCTGTCGTACCGCCTTGAAATCAGAGAAGCCGAAGGGACCAAGAACGAGCCAGTTCAGAGAGGCGACATGCAGATTTTTGGAACTCTCGGTTGCGGTAGGGTAGCCATGGGACGGTAGCAAGCCGACGAGGGAGAGGTGAGCTAGTCAACGTCAAGAGCAAGGAACAGGTGCACGTGACATTAAACCTTGTCTCCAACGTCCACCTCAGTTTTCTCGATTCCACCAACGAGCGCGTATTTCGCGTCGC
Source organism: Mycena vulgaris (assembly GCA_029204335.1). NCBI lineage: Eukaryota > Fungi > Basidiomycota > Agaricomycetes > Agaricales > Mycenaceae > Mycena > Mycena vulgaris. Next base: position 330,950 of record JARGYA010000120.1, read on the forward strand.
ATTCGTACTTTGACGCGCAAAATTAGAGCATTTAGCCGCTGTATCCTTCTTCCTCCTTCCCAGCAGGCCTCTTGCCAGTGGAATCGATCTCCTCTCAAAAGAACAAATGCAACTAAAGACGAACTGGAGGTTTGAACTAATGGGCAAGAGTGACCCGCAATAATTCCCAATTCATGTATCCTCCTCGATATTTCCCTACTACTGGCCGACCGCGAACGAAAATCACCCCAGATTCAGCTCGCTTCCCTCCTATCTTTACCCTTCGCATTTCTATGAATGAAGCCGTCGTCGACCAAGGGAAGGTCCTTCTCTAAGCGTAAAGGATCTTGCTACTCCAGCTACGAGAAAGACGGGGGTTCGACTCCTCCCGATGACATTCATGGATGATAGCTTTTTTTATGGTATCGTACCTCGTTCTGGACCCCCTTCGCGAAAAGCTCTATGTAGCTCTCAACTTCCTACTGCGCACTCGCTAGTTCCATCCGTAGAGGTACGCAGTCTCTTTACACCTTGGATCTCACTTAACGCGGAGCACACAGGGAGATGAAGCCTTCGTCGACCAGTGGCGGTCCCTCTCTCTCAGTAGCTTTGTCTCCAAAGAGAGATACGAGACAGCTGAGGGTTCGACTCCCCCCGACGGCATTGTCTTTCAAGCCCATCCTTTTTTTTAGCTCTGGCGTGCCTCTGTCCCAGCCGATCTTCGTACGCAACCTAAGATCTGAGTCATTCCTCAACATGACTGCTACCTTCGCAGAACTTCTACTTGATCGTCGCTCGAGTCGACGGTATGCACCATCCTCCCACCTTTCGACCTCACTTAACCACTGCAAGTATACGCCAGGAAGCCGTGTTCGACCAGTGGAAGGTCCTTCTCAAATGGTACATGATGTACCCCCGCATACGAGAACCCTGGGGGTTCGACTCCTCCCGACGGCATCATCCACGCGTCGAGTTTTTTTTTTTCTTTTGGCCAGGTTGCCTTGAGACCTGTATAAGTACATGGTCGAATTTATTTGAGTAAGTATCTTCTGGTTAATCTCGTCATACTGTCGCCCGCTTTGATTTATTTATCCCAGTCCTGGAAGTGCATTCGTTTCTCTTTCGGCATTCCACCTCACTTAACCCAACCCAAAGACCGGAAAGGAAGCCGTCGTTGACCAGTGAGAGGTCGTTCTCAACTGGTACATACTCCAACAGTCCTGCATACGAGAATGCTGGGGGTTCGACTCCTACCGACGGCATGGTCCACGCGTCGGGTGTTTTTTCTTTCGGCCATATTGTGTTGAGACCTGTGTAAGTACGTGGTCGAATTTATCTGAGTAAGTATCTTCTGGCCAATCTCGTCATACTGTCGCCCGTTTTGATTTATTTATCCCAGTCCTGGAAGTACGTTTGTTTCTCTTTTCCGCATTCCACCTCACTTAACCCAATGTAAAGACAGGCAAGGAAGCCGTCGGCGACCAGTGAGAGGTCGTTCTCAACTGCACATGCTCCATATAGCCCTGCATACGAGAATGCTGGGGATTCGACTCCTCCCGACGACATGATTCATAGCGCGCGGTCTCTTTTTGGCTAGGTGGCGTTGAGCGCTGGTTACGCACCCGAATCTCTTGCTTCGTTCTTTTCAACATCCGTACCCCGCTTCTTCTCATCAACTTCATCATTATTTCATCACCGGGAGGTACGCACATTCTTTGCACGATCACGATCCACCTCACTTAACCCTCAAGCCGTCGTCGACCAGTGGAGTTCCTTCTCAAATGGTAACTCCGAATGCGAGAATGCCGAAGGTTCGACTCCTCCCGACGGCATGCGACCGTTCGGATCCGATGATTTTTTGGTCAGGCTGCGATGAGTATCATTTACGCACCCGAATCTTTTGCTTTGGTCTCTCCAGCGTCCATGCCGTGCTTCTTTTCTTCGACCTCATCATCGGGAGGTACGCACATTCCTTTCTCTTTCCACATTCCACCTTACTTAGCCCGACGCAAATACAGGTCGGGAAGCCGTCGTCGACCAGTGGAAGGTCCTTCTCAAATGGTGTGTTCCACGTACTCCTGCATACGAGAACGCTGGGGGTTCGAATCCTCCCGACGGCAAATATGTATGTCGAGGTCCATTTTTTTCATCATTTATGCACATTCCTTTCTCTTTCACATCCCACCTCACTTATTCCCGTCCAAATACAAGCAAGGAAACCGTCGTAGACCAATGAAGGTCCTTATTGAAAAGTACATCTAGAGAAGCCACTTAGCTATGAGAGAAAGCCGGGGGTTTGACTCCCTCCGACAGCATGGCCCATTTCTCCGGTATTTTTGGCCAGGTCGCGATGAGCATTCTTTACGCACCCTAATCTCTTGTGCGGAGAGGTTGATTTCTTGGGAAGCAGGACATGTTGAATATAAATGTAATTACGCCAATCATTATAGCTTTGGCTATGCGCTCGTTGGCAGCATTACGGACAGATTGGTGTCCGGTCGGCAATAGGGAGCAGGAGGCCATTTTATAATCGGGCTACCGTGGAGCTATCCGAATAGTTAAAGCTGATAGAGTTTCTGAGAATTGGAATATCGGTCCAGTATAATAATCTCTGTGCGCATGCCTAACTTATGTCTATCTAAACCATGTGGTGATACGGATCAATTTTTCAAGGGGGCGCGCAAACATCTACTCCCCCCTAGCTGCATCAAAGGACGGTCGTGCCTTAGCTCTGTTGCTGGTTCTTTGCCCTACACGTGACCGCTTCATCCGCGCATGACTACCATAACATCCGCGCATGACTACCATAACATGCCCCAACACTCTTCCTTCCTTACACCGACAACCAAATCTTGGATCCAGCTTGAACCACACGTAGTCGCCACTCACTTGGCAAGCAAACTATTCCTTTTGGGAGTTTACGGATGAATAACTCCTTACATAGCCTCTCCAAAGTTTCTTCAACGAACGCCTCTCTCCCAGTCTCGACTCTATGCCTCCAGTCCCTGGAGAGCTGGTAGACTTGATCATCTCTTCGTTGCTTCCTACTGCGCTCGAACCCAGGAACGAGGACGTCAACTACCTTGACGGATCCCTGGCTGTTGTTGTGGGGAAATGCGCCCTTGTCTGTATGGACTGGGTCCCTTCAAGTCGGCGTGCCCTTTTCTACCGGATCCACATCAGACAAGACAGTGTCTACGGGCTCGCGAAGCTATTCAACCGACCACAGCGCCTTACCTTCCTCCGCTTCATACGAGAGTTGAACTCCGGGATGGCATTGCAGAGCATCGCTGGATGCACACATTCTCGCCTCTGGGTTGTCCCCGGCTCTCTCAGCTCTCTATCTTTCGACAGAACACAATTTAAATTGCCCTGCGCAGATGCTCATTACTGCCTGCTTGGCGGTGCGGGCGGTAATTCCTTTCCGGGTCGAACCTTTGAAGTTTGTACTAGGTTCTCTTTTTATTTATACGGGGTATACTACCACATCCGCATTGTGAGTAAGTCGCACTTTCTCTCATTTTCAACCCGCCGATATATATCTTGTCCTGTAGAAATTAAACCGCGATATTCGCGCCTTCTATGCCCACGATGACGTCATGCTCCAATTTTACCTCACCGAATCTTTTGCTCTCTACCACCATGAGCGACGCCACACCCAGGAGATCTTCCGCTACGCCTCACCGTGACTTGGGCAGCGAGCAGGAAGGTGCCACGCCCCGCATCCCTGACGCCTCAGTCAGCGAGATGAACAACGAAGAAGCGCAGCAAACGGGGTATCTCTCCGGGCTCGGAAGTGCGAAGAATTACATCCCGCAGGGAGTCACAAACTATTTCGGTGGGTCAGGTATGTTATCTTAACATTATCTTACTCAGCTATTGACTTACACGACGTCCAGCGAAATCTACAGGGTCAGACTCAGAAACTCGCCCCCGCCACTCAAACGGCGCTGCAGCGGAACCGGATGACGAGACTGCGAGCACCACGACAGATCTTACGGAGCTGAGCACCACGGCTCAGGCGGGCTCTCTCGCGCCCTCCGGCGCCGCCTCGCCCGCCTCAGCCTTTTCCGTTGACGACCAGGCGACGGACGAGCCCAAGTCTAATGTGGATGAGGAATCCGCAGGCGCGAAAGAACCCGGAGTAGATCCCAGCCCCGCCGACTCGAGCCCATTTCTGCACGAGGACCACGCCTCCGCGCGGATTCCTTCCCCTGCCCGGATCAACCTCGCGCCGCGGACACACCCGCTCGCAGACGGCGACGCGCAGCATGGCGGGTTCCTTCTGCGAGAGAGCGTGCAGGCGAAGCTGGACGAGGAGCGCGCAGAGGGCGTGCGGTCGCCCGCGTATAACGATGCGGGTCCCTCTGCGCCGTTCACGACACGCTCGGAGGACGAGTACTCGTCGGACGAGGCGCGGGAGGACGCGCAGGGTGGGAAGGTGAAGCGCCTAGTGAAGCGCCTGAGGGGCGAGGCAAAGGTGATCAGCGGGCAGATTCGACGCGATCCGGAGAGGCGGGAGGAGGGGAAGAATATGAAGCGCCAGGCATAGTCGTATGTCTGCGGAATTGGACGCTTTAACTTTGAATATCACATAATCGTGAGTTGTACAATTATACAGGTCTCTAAAAGCCTTCTGCAAAGTATGTATGGGACTGGACTACGAATCCACTTGTTGACGATCGTTAGACCCAATCTCGCATTTCTGCTGCAGCCCTCAGGATTGAGGGACGTCCTTCCCATTCCAATGCTGCACGCGAACCCACTTGTGCCAATCTCGCACCCATACAGAATTGGCTGGAGTGCCTGGCTGGACCGTAACATAGTCCCTTTAAATTTGTGAAGCATAAGCAACGTTCTAGCATGTATATCTGTTCGATTACGTACCATCCGCTAGGGTCTTGCTCTCCAAATTGACGGCGCGGGCTCGTGGCATATCGAATAAACAGCGCGTGGCGAACGAAAGATAAATATGAGAGTAGCGGGAGGTGACGCGCGCTGGAGGGATATGAAATAATGTAGTAACCGCCGCAGGGGAGGGCTAGCGCTTCCCCACGACGAAAAGAGAAAACAAAGGAGGGGGTATTCTTGCAAATCCGAATTCAGTTGTCCAAAATTCAGCGGAATAACACGCGACGCAGTAATTGATAAGATACCTTTAATCGACATCACCGACGCCACCACCCAGTCCCTGTCGCCGCCACCGGAAGCCCCAGCCCCGCGCCGCACCCATTCACCGGCGAGTCCGAGCCCTTCGTCACCCGCCGTCCGCTCGCTCCCGCCCCCGCTCCCGCCTCCGCCCGTGCCGAATCCTACCCCGTCCGAGGCACCTCTCCGCGATGCAGTTCGCACTCACGCCATACGAGCGCGCGCCGCACTTCCCGCGCGGCCATACCGTACGTCCCGCAGAGGAGTGGCGCACGAAAACGATCCGTACGAAGAAGGCATGCTCCAGTCTTCACGTTCAGCCTTACGTCCGCTGCTCTTTCTGCAGAGCCGCTGGGCTCGAGAGCCTCCAGGCCCCGGGTGCGGAGGGGGAAGAGGACACATCAGAGCACGTAAACGTTGCGAGTTCCGGCTGTTTCGGGCAGGTTGGGTTAATATGGATTGCGAGAGGAGCGACATGGACGCAACGGGGTTTAAATATCCTTGGGCTGCACAGCAGCATGGACGTCCTGGGAACGGCGACGAGTGATCCCCGCGGATAGTACGGCACAGAAGAGTGGCAGAAAAACAGAATGAAGCGGTTCAAAGTTCACAGTATGAGAAAGACGAAGTCCTGAGAAGGGAGACTGGTCAGCAAGAGGTGGGGAGCGCGGGCAGACACGGCGAGAGTGGCAATTGGCCAGAAGGGCAGAAGTTGGAACAAGTGGAGCGGACACGCGGAAGACTAGTGATGGTATCAGTGCCAAGACTTGCTCTAAATATAGCGAACGAGCAAATCGAGGGTGAATTACTGGTGAATTGCGGATAATCCGAAGTAAACCAGGACCGAAATTGACAATGTGAGGAAGTGATTTTTAGGAAGGAAACGAAAAGGAACCGGACCATGGTAGACCGGTCGGCAGTCGCCGTTGTGCGAGAGGAGCACTGGATTTACACTTGAAACCAAGATGTGGCAGATTCTGGCAGATTGTGTGCACACACCATCGAGGGATCAACCATGTTTCGAGTTGAATAGTCCTCGGTAAAAGGTAGATGATTGTCCGACCCCTTCTCGCCCTCTCCACGCCGCGTCCTTCCACTTCGGATTCTTTCAAGATTCTTTGACAAGACACAACATGACATCACCTTATTGACAGCGGGGCACGCACCTGAGAGCTAAAGTGCGTTAAACGCACCTACTCGTTGCCTACTCGGCACCTGGTACCGCGGCTGACAAAGGCGTTTCGGGCAAACAAAGGGGGCTTTGTCGGGCCCCCGCAAGCCCCATTTGTCCGCCCAAAGATGCGTTACAGGGTGCCGAGTAAGTGCGTTTAACGCAGTTACTTTTCGGGTGCTTTGGTATGAACGAAGCAAAATTGAAAATAAGTAGATTTTCATGTTTACAGTCGACAGGACGCTGCCGCACTTTCGTTGCCACAAACCACAGCAGAGGATAGTTGTTGATGGGAGTACCAGGTGTCGGCGTCTATATAGAAACCCCTGACGCCAAGATTGATACCATGAGACGACGTGATACGGATCCATACTTTCGGGTACGGATATATACCGCCCACTTTCCACGCTTCGGGAGAGTCGAGACCAGTCGAGACCCTCCCCCCACCTTCCTTCATCATAGCTGGACTATCATTGTCAATTTATTATTCTATCCTCACGTGCAACCAGTTCAACCTCTAGATATGCCAAGCTTCCTCTCCCTCTCCCTCTTCCTGCTCCCGTTGCTACAGCCCGTACTGGGCGAAGGTGCGCCTATATACGCATTTCTCGGAACGCTGCATATTAATGAACGATATTTTTGCAGTCTCCGTTGGGCTCTTCGTGCCTGCCATCGCGAAGAACGATAAAATCACTGACACCCAAAAATTTCTGGAGGGGGCAATACCACTAGTCAAGAACGAAAACCAGACGATCCAGTGGTTCGGCGTCAAATTCACTGACGTCAACCCTCCGACTTTCGCTATCTTCGATACCTTCGACTCGGAAGATGGACGGAATACGCATCTCAATGGAAAGGTGGCGGGCGCGCTTTTCGACAACGCCGATACCTTGTTCGTCGCCGATCCTATAGTCAATAAGGCGAACGTCCTGGCGAGCAAGGTGAGTAATCCCCCTCTATTGTACTGGATACGGCGTAAATCTGAGCCGGAACTGTTAGGTTCAAAACGGAGACGGGAGTCTGACGGAGGGCCTCAGCGTCGGCTTGAACGTTAATTTCACCGCCAAGGGCGACAAGGTTCAGGATGTTCGGGACTTCCTCGTCGTACGTTCCCTCCCTGCACTCTGCACGCGAGCCTCTTGTAATTAATCCGATCTCCTGCAGGGTGCCCTACCCCTCGTCGAAGCCGAGCCCGACACGCTCTTCTGGTACGCCATCGAATTCCCCGGCACGAACGTGTTCTCCATCGTCGATTTCTTCAAAGCCGAGTCGGGGCGGGATGCACATTTGAAAGGCAAGGTTGCGGCGGCGCTGTTCGCGTCGGCGGACGAGCTGCTCACTGGCCAGCCCGATATCGTCAAGTTTGATGTCGTTTCTGCTAATGTGAAGTCCGAAGACGGGGAGAATTCGGGTGAAAAGGAGACGACGGGCACGGGTGAAGAAAAGGGCGTGTCAGGGTCTGAGCAGAAATCCCAGAACGGGATACTGAGCCAAGGTGCGTGTGTATAGGCATTTCTCGGAACGCTTCATATTAATGAACGATATTTTTGTAGTATCCGTCGGGCTCTTCGTGCCTGCCATCGCGAAGAACGATAAAATCACTGACACCCAGAAGTTTCTGGAGGGGGCAATACCACTGGTCAAGAACGAAAACCAGACGATCCAGTGGTTTGGCGTCAAATTCACCGACGTCGACCCTCCGACTTTCGCTATCTTCGATACCTTCGACTCGGAAGATGGACGGAATACGCATCTCAATGGGAAGGTGGCGGGCGCGCTTTTTGACAACGCCGATACCTTGTTCGTCGCCGATCCTATAGTCAATAAAGCGAACGTCCTGGCGAGCAAGGTGAGTAATTCCCCTCTATTGTACTGGATACGGCGTAGATCTGAACCGGAATTGTTAGGTTCAAAACGGAGACGGGAGCCTGACGGAGGGCCTCAGCGTCGGCTTGAGAGTTAATTTCACTGCCAAGGGCGACAAGGTTCAGGATGTTCGGGACTTCCTCGTCGTGCGTTTCCTCCATACACTCTGCACGCGGGCCTCTTGTAATTAATCCGGTCTCCTGCAGGGTGCCCTACCCCTCGTCGAAGCCGAGCCCGACACGCTCTTCTGGTACGCCATCGAATTCCCCGGCACGAACGTCTTCGCCATCGTCGATTTCTTCAAGGCCGAGTCGGGGCGGGATGCGCATTTGAAAGGCAAGGTCGCGGCGGCGCTGTTCGCGTCGGCGGACGAGCTGCTCACTGGCCAGCCCGACATCGTCAAGTTCGACGTCGTTTCTGCTAACGTAAAGTCCGAAGGCGGCGAGGATTCAGGTGACAAGGAGATGGACATGAGCGACCAGAAGGACATGGGCAAAGAGATGGGCATGGACAAGGAGATGGACATGGGCGAGGAGAAGGGCATGTCCGGATACGAGCAGAAATCTCAGCAGGGGCTATCAACGGAGGACCGATGCAAGGAGCTGTGCAAGAGCCTCGTTAATATGCTCCGGGAGAAAGGGAGCGACTGCAAGATAGAAAATTGATCATATTTCTTGGTTGTACTGTGAGTATTTACGTAGGGCCTTTCGTTACTTCAATTCGACTTTTTCGACTCCAATCAAACTCCAATCCTCCGTAGTTTACGTTTTTGTTCCAAGTATTGTCTACGACACCCATTGCAATTATTCCCGCTATCTTTAGTAGTGGGTTTTGTGGTGTTTTACTGAGGTGTTTGCTCAAAACTTTTGGCACAGTTTCAAGTCGCCGTATATGGCAATAAATATGTACTAATATTTGTATGTTTTTTACTTCTGGCATGTGTTTACACTCGGAGGAATGCGCGCGAGCAGGCACGCCATCACTCCATCATTCTTTTTTCTTCACCGACGACTCACTCGCCCGCTCGCTCGCCGCGTCGTCTCGCCCAGCTCACCCTCCTTACCTCGGTCTCACCAGGATTCTCTTGACAGCATGGCCGACGAACCTGGCCAGCTGACTGCGGCTGAACTTACCGCAATGCGCGCGATCCTCGCGCGCGCTGAGCCCGCGGGCGCGGGCACCGGTGGTGGAGGAATTTCGGTCCAGACCGATAACACTGCCGGTGAGATTGATAATTTCTCATCCCCCACTTTCAAATCCCTTTCGATGTGGTACCCCCGCGTCAAGTCGTCCATTTTGGACCTCATCGTCGCGGGGACTTTCGAGGCTTCGGACTTGCCGAAGCTACGGTCCCATAGCGCGGGTGCCCCGGAGCAGGGGCGCGCCGTGCTGTGGTACGCGAACGGGGGCTTCGCCGCGCCCGAGACTTCCCCCGACGATCTGCTCGAGTCGGGCCTCTCGCGCAGCTACCTCAAGGCCTTCCCATCCATCATGCCCCTCTTGGATGCGTGGTCCGTCTACACAGGCATCCGTGCGCTCTGCGACCCCACTGGCGGCGGCGTCGCGGCCGCGTTCTCCATCTACACGACCCTCCTGCTACAATTCGCCACCCAGTACGAGTGGAACGCCGTCCTGCTCTATCATTACGAGTTCACCACCCTTCGCATGGCGGAGAACTTTCGTCCGACCAGGTGGACAAACCCCGACCTCACCCTCGTCTCGACCTGTCTCGTTCGGTACCCATTGTCTGCCGCAGCCGCGCCGTCGGCAAAAAAGCGCGCGCTCGCCGATCGGCTCACCTCTCCCGTCCAGCCCGCCGCTCCCTCACCATCCCCCTCTCGTGCGAAGATAGACGAGACATGCTATCGTTTCAACGACGCTTCTGGCTGCCGCGCCGGGGATAGATGTGCTCGCAATCATGTCTGTCTGGCCTGCGGCGGCGCCCACTCCGCCAACAGCTGCACCAAGAAATAGGATGGGCAGGGTGAGTCTGCCGAGTCAGCTCCCCGCTCCCTTGCGCCTGCCGCACCCCGTCACCTGGCTCCTCGTTTTACGGACCCCCTCGATTCTATCCGCGCGCTCGAGGCCTCGGCCTTCTCGTCGTTCGCGCCACTACCTCCCCCACGCCCTAATACTACTATATTGTTCCCCGTTGCCGGATCACCTACCTCGCGCGTCGCTGGGCCGGTGAGCGCTAGCGCGCTCACATACCTTCTTCGTGACTACCCAGACCGCTTTTTCGTACAGAGCTTGGTTAATATTTGTAATTATGGTGCTGCAATCGGATATGCCGGCCCCCGGGTGGGTCGTGTATTTACTCGTAATCTTCCAGCTACGCCGTCCGAGCACGCTGCTACTGCGGATGATATCTCAGCGAGCCTCCGTTTGGGAGAACTTCGCCGAGTCGATGATCTCCCTGAGCATCTTACAAGCCGAGTCTTTTACTCGCCTATTGGGTCCGTCCCAAAGTCCGGCGGTGGATGCCGCACCATTCACCATCTCTCCTATCCGGACAAACTTTCAGTCAACGACGGGATATCCTCGGAGTCTGTCACTCTAGTCTACACCTCCCTCGACTCGTTCTTCGCGCGCCTTCGCTCTCTTGGTCCCGGAGCCCTCATTTGGAAGATGGATTTGAAACGGGCTTTTCGCCACATCCTAGTCTGCCCCGACGACACGCTCCTATACGGCTTTTATTTTGATGGGGTGGGGTACCTTGATCTACGCCTCCCTTTCGGCTCCCGCTCCTCGCCTTTCACCTTCAACCTCTTCGCGGAGGCTCTCCATTGGATATCCGAGCGACTTGGGGCGTCGCTTGATCACTTCTTAGACGATTTTTTCGGCGCCCGGGCGGCCGATTCCCTGCACGTTGCGGAACATGACCGCACCATTTTGCGCTCTGTGTGCGGGGCTGTTGGTTTCTCTGCACATGATGTCGGAAAGCCCGGGAAGGACCTTCCTCCCGCCACCTTCGGAACCATTCTCGGCATCCAGATCGACACCGTCGCATTCACGGTCGCACTCCCTGCCGACAAGCTCACAAAAACCATCTCGGAGCTTCATCGACTTCTCTCGAGTGATTCCGCTTCTCTCCTCGACTTCTGGTCTATCGCCGGCTTGCTTCAGTTTGCGACAAAGGTTCTACCTCCCGCCGGCCGCGCGTTCATCCGTCGTATCTACGATGCAACAAAGTCAATGTCTCGTTTTGGCAGGCGCCGCATCCCGAGAGGTGCGCGCCGAGACTTGCTCTGGTGGAGCAGGTTTTTACCGACCTGGAATGGTGTCCAGTCTCTCCACTCCCACCGCCCGGGTGTGACGATTTTCACCGACGCCAGTGGATCGTCCACCAAGGGTATTGGTGGGCATCTAGGCCCCCGAGAGGGTCCATCGGACTTCTTTGCGACTCGGGTGCCGCGTCGCCATCGCGGGAAGTCTATTTTATTCAAGGAGTTGTGGGCCGTGCTCCACGCTCTGCGAATCTGGGCGGCTCCAGATTGGGCCGGGACCTGCGTTACTCTCCGAGTAGATAACACCGGAGCGTTCGAGGGCCTCAATGGGGGTTCCTTGCGCGAGCCAGCTTCGCAATCGCTTCTACGCGAAATCTTTCTCATCACACTCTCCTCCAATTTTTCCATCCGTTGCGTCTGGATTGATTCCAAGTCTAATTATCTTGCTGACGCACTCTCTCGTTTTGACATGTACCGACTTCGCCCTCTGCTCCCTGCTTTCTTCGCCGCACAGCACACACCCTTCCCGCACCTCCCTACGGCTGGGCTGCTCGCGTCAACCAGCCGGAACGCGTCGCCTTTTTCTTGTGGCACGGCCTTGCCGGATCTACCCGCGGCGTCAACGACACAGCTTGCAAGTCGTTCGAGCAATTTATTGCCCGCGAGTACGGGGCGGCCGGGATCTCCCCGTACCCGGCCACGGAGGCGCATCTTCTCGCTTGGGCTGCGTCGCTCCCACCCGGGGTCAGCGGGAAGTCAATAAAGCGCTATGTGAGCGCACTCAAATCTTTCCACGTTGACCTCGGGTACCCCGCCGACCCCTTCAATTCCCGAGTCCTAGAACGGGTTATTCGGGGTATTCGGCGCTTCTACGGCGACGCAGAGAGGAAGGAGCGCCTTCCCATTACACACCCTATCCTCACCCAAATAATCGCCGCGCTTTCCGCCACCGTTCTTCCCAAAGGCATTTCACGTGAGCTGGCGGAAACACTAAAAACTGCCTACTCCCTCTCGTTTGCCGGTTTCTTCCGTTGTGGTGAAGTTACCTACGACGAGTTTGACCCCGCTTTCAACCTTAAACGCCGAGACGTTATTATCCAGAACGAGGAGCACCTCACCGTCGACCTCCCTGGCTCCAAAACCGACCCCTTTCGTCATGGGGTTCGGATCACCATTGCGCGCACCAACCTCCCGACCTGCGCGTACAACCTCCTCGTTGCGCGGCTAGCTAAGCCGGGGAACCCCGACGATCCGCTCTTCGTCGGCCGTCGCAAGCAGAACGGCAGTGGATACGGTGCCTTCACGCGGAAGATTTTTATCGACTGCCTCAAGGCCTGCTTGACCTCCCTCGGAATCGCGGCCGCGGGATATTCCGGACACAGTTTCCGCCGTGGCGCAGCCACCTGGGCTCGCATGGTGGGTCTGTCCGATCTCGATATTCAGCGCCTTGGGCGCTGGACGTCGGACTGTTTCAAGTTGTACATTGACACTCAGCCCGACGTCATTGTCGCCCTCGACCGCCGCCTCCTCACGGACCCGCCCATTACTGTCGCCACTGCGATGGTGGTTCCCCCCTCGCAGGTCTGGCACGGCGACGACGCTCTTTGAGCAACCGCACCACTTCCTCTCTGGCCACAGCTCATTTCCCTTGCTGCCTCAGTCAACCGCGTACCCGCGCTGCCTGTTTTCCCTGGGTTTCGGCCCGAGAGCGCTTGCTGCGAGGGAGACTCCCGTCTCTCCTCCACTCAATTCACTCATTTCTTCTCCTTTCGACGATCCCGAGGCATTCCTGGCATGTGTTTACACTCGGAGGAATGCGCGCGAGCAGGCACGCCATCACTCCATCATTCTTTTTTCTTCACCGACGACTCACTCGCCCGCTCGCTCGCCGCGTCGTCTCGCCCAGCTCACCCTCCTTACCTCGGTCTCACCAGGATTCCCCACCCACCATCCCTTTTCCTTTGTTTCAACGGTCTCTGGCTCCCTACGTATTTTATTTACTTGTCTTGTTGTCTAGTTAGTTACGCTGCAGCTTCGCGCCGGCTTGGGTTTCGGCCCGAGAGCGCTTGCTGCGAGGGAGACTCCCGTCTCTCCTCCACTATGGTTTAATTCACGTCCCCTCTCTGTCCCCGTCATCCCTTGATCCGCTCTCCGATGATCGATCCCTGTTCATTCCGTCCCGACCCTGCCCGACCGTCCCCCTCTTCACTGCTCACCGTGTCTGCTGGTCATTTCCCCCTTTTCTTCTGAGGTTCATGATCGAGCCCCAGTGATAAACCTGTACTGAGAGATCGGTTCAAAACTGATTATATGGTAACGATAGAAAGAAAGAAATACAGATCGGATGGGAAACATTGCTGATCAAAGGCTTTCTATCCATCGTTATACCTCGCGCGTGGTCGATTCAAATAAAACAGATTTTCCTTTACTGGAGTTTTCAAAACATGCAAATCCGAGCACAAGTCCATTTCAAATCTACCAGCTGCGCCATCGTGTTTTCGAGTGTTTCCGGCGCAAGGTTTGAATTTGATCCCACAATGGGCCCGCATCTTTTCTCTCTTGCCTCACTCTTGCCTCCACCACTTGACTCGTTTCTGCCTCCCCGCCGCTGACCGGCTTCGGCATCAAGATAAAGATATCTCCCCAAAGCTCCTCCAATGCTCTTCTCTTTCAAGATCATCCTACCTAAGTTCTTGACGACTGTTGTCTCCGGCCGTGTCCCTTAAGACCTTCCAAATCCAAATCTCGTCAAGTCCGTAAACCTCCATACGTGCCCTCGTGTCCCATCGACGACGGGATCAGCAAGAGTGCCCCCCGAACACCTTTCCAATGGCCACCCAAGCGCGCACTCAAGCTCTTCGCGTGCAAGTCGTTACGTCCTTGGCCTGCACGCAAACGATCAGCCTCGGTTCCCTTCCCCCCTCTTTGTTCTTTGTCTCGTGGACCCTTTCCTTCGCAGTTATCATCGAGAGGGTAACAAGATGCTTGCGGGTGTGGTCGACAGGACGTACGCAGCGGGGGATGTGTCGGGTAATACAGCATTGTACGTGGTCTTGTAGGACTTCTTACGTTGATACATAAGCTCTGCCGACTTTTTGCTTGCTGTACTATTCCTAGGATTTCGGGACCCTCACTCTTTCTCATTTGCCTAGTCGAGAGACTCGTTCTTTCACCCTCTTGTGTTGTCCTGTCATTGTTAAATCATCTGTTTAACTCACCCGAGTTATCCTACCCCATGTCTCTCCGCTAGTAGCCGTTCGTCTTTGTAGCAGCTACTATACACTGTAATGGAATCCGTTCTGATCCGTCCTGATAAACTTGTGCTTTGAAGAGAGAATAAAAGGCAGAGTGGGGATAGCGGGCCATGCCGCGCAGCGGGCTACATAGCTTATTTTTTTTGGTCAGCGCTTCCCCGTGACGAAAAGAGAAAACAAAGGCGAGGGTTGTTCTTACAAATTCAAATTCAGTTGTCCAAAATTCAGCGGAATAACGCGCGACGCAGTGATTCATAAGATACCGTTGACCGACATACACATTCTGGTTGGACTAGTCAGCGGCCGTTTCGAAATTTGTTGGTGCCGCTCGGACTTTGCCGGCGGTGTTGCAAGCAGCTGGGGGGTTCCGATTTTCTCGGAGTTCCCAATTATATTGTCCCCCCCAGTCGCTACTTTGAATATCCCACGAGAACAAGAAGGCTCTACTTTCCATTGCAATTAAATCGCGTTATGTACTTGTAGAACTAGGCACTAGGACTCCACCGCTGGCGAATAACGCTATTCTTGATTCCCGCGTTCTCGATTGTCTCATCGTCTGCGAGTGTGCGAGGCGGGAGTGTCGGGATGATGAGAATATACGGGCGGGGATTGGATGTTCCCCGGCTGGAGGAAGACGTCAACATCCTGGGTGAGCGATGAATTTCCGGACTCGCCTATCGATGGAAATCCTAAGGTCGCGAACCGTTTGTGTGGGGTTCATACGGAGTTCAATCCTTGCAGTAGTACGATGTTAATGACATGGAATATCTGGAGCCACATGATGTACCTTATGCCAATTGCGAGAAACACTCGGAACGGAATCGACCCGGCCTCATCGATGCCCTTATCTACTTGTAGTTGCGCCATCGAGGAAGCTACCGCCGGTACATCCGGCTCGCTTGAAGCTGCCGCGACCTGAATGGGGTGGCGCGAGTAGGGCGGCGGAAGCTCAGGGTCAAAGTCGTGATTCTCGGGCTCCTCCCCACCCAGCCTATGCCCCCGACCCCAGAAAGCCTGGCGTTGGCCACGCACCCATGGCTCCCAGGCCGCAAATAGACGACGGATATGACGAGGCGCCGGCTGATTCGTAACGTAGACACTGAGGGTGCTGCCTATTCCCGCCCTGCACGGTGTTCATCTCCACGAACAATTGTGGCGAGAGTGACAAAGTGACGTACCCGGTCACTCTCTCAGCAGCCTCCAAGGCCGCCAGGTCTGCAGGCAAACGCACCGCCATATCGGCCCGCACAGCGCTCCACACCTCGTCCTCGTCCGTATTATCATCCGAATCTTCGGTAGACAGCATTCCTTCAGAAGACTCATCGTCAGAGTCGCGATCGGATGGGGGGAAAATTCGGGACATTGCAGAAACTTAAGGTGAAGGAGGGAGCGGATGAATAGTATTGCCCCTCAAATATGACCAGGGAATACAATAGCTGTTATCAACCATTAGTTACAGTTAAAACAAGACGAGTCGCCAAGGGAATCCGTTGTAAGACGCACTGGGGAACGGTGGAGCACAAGAAATGAGGTTGTGGAACAATAAGAAAGTGGGATCGATGTGGACCCACTGTTTGCCACATCGGAACCAGAACCACGATGAAAGATGCAGTTTCAATAAAATTCGGACCAAGACATCAAAATCGTGGCGTGAAGGAACTTCAAGAGCATTTTTGCGTCAAATCCATACGCTCTGCTTGTTTTCTAATGACTTATGGAGTATAAGTAAAAATCAACCCAATCGAGAATTCTGGAAGCATCCTCGTGGGAATCCCTCGGCAATCAGTTCCTTCTCTGCCTCTCACGTCCACCAGCCTCCACGATATCCTCTCATTCTCGACGATAGCGCCTCATTCTGGCATATCTTGACTGCACTAATGATCTACTAAGGATCTATGGCTAACAAGCAGCCGAAAAAGCTCAAACTTAAAGTCAATTCCCTTTCCTATTTTGACTGTCTACAGGACGCTTGAACTCGTTAGCAGGAGTATCGGGTTCCCCACGACCACCATTTCTTGTTCATAAAAAATCCATGGCCGTTCGATGAATCTGTATCAACTGCCAGAAACCGTCAGGTGTACTGCAACGCCGTGGTGGGCTGGATCTGCTGCATGGTCCAGGACCTCTGTGAATTCGAGATCCACCGCACCGATGTGACGATCTTCTGGCAATCTACTGTAGGATTTTCGCTTTGCATCGACAATTGTCTCCGCTAACGAGTGTCCAGCACCGCGACATCATCGCCGACATCGAGCTATCTCCGAGCGACACCTGCCCCAATCCATCGGTGGAACCACTCCTCGGCGCACATCACTCGAGCGTATTCTTGACAACAAAACACGCAGGCACCGGAAATACGACCAGCACCATATACCAGTACTACTACGAGCGGTTCAATGCGCCCCAGAAAACCAGTACGCACTACCTCGGACTCCAGCTGACGCTACTCACTCGCGCGCGCATGCAGATTGGACACTGGAGACCGCGAACTACAGCCGCTTCCCTCCCGGCTTTGCCATCAAGAGCATGGCGCTCGGAGAGCACGCGTACCCCGCCCCGGGCCCGACGGACATCAAAAAGCTCGCGACTACCAAGCTGCTCCCGGGGCGCCTGATCCTGGGGCATCCGGAGTGTCTCCCGCAAATTCTTGCCCCACAGGACACAGAACCCGCCCCACAGGAACCGCCACGCGCTCCGCCACCGCCACCTCCGCACGGGAACGCCATGCCACCGCCGCAGCAGAACGATCTCGTTGCTGTCCAACGATCCCCGCCGCCGCCGGAAGCCCCACACTTCCCGCGCCGCACCCAATCACCCGTGAGCCCGAGCCCTTCGCCACCCGCCGTCCGCTCGCCCCCGCCCGCGCCGAATCCTACCCCGTCCGAGGCACGTCTGCGTCCTCCCCGCCTGTCATCGCCTTGCTTACTCCGCCATGCAGTTCGCATTCACGCCATACGAGCGCGCGCCGCACTTCCCGCGCAGCCACACCGTACGTCCCACGGATTCGCGCACGAAAAACGATCCGTACGAAGAAGGTATGCTCCCGTCTCCACTTTTAGCCCTACGTCCGCTGATCTTTCGACAGAGGCGGCTGCGCTCGAGCGACTCCGGAGCCCGGGTGCTGATGGAGAAGAGGACGCGTCAGCGCAGGTTAAATCGGAGCTCAAGACGGAGGAGGAGGAGTACGAACCCATACCGGAACTGGCGGCGCTGGCTCCACTCGCGCGGGAGGAGGTGCGCGCGCGGAATTCCCGGCGTTTGACCGAGGAATATACACCGCTCGTCAAACAGGAGGGCGTCGTCAAGTTGGAGTACGAGCCGCGGCCCGACCTCCTGGTCCTCGCGGACAAGGTCCAGCGGGAGTGCGAGGCGCGGGCGTTGCGTGACGAGGAGCGGGCCGTTCTGGTGTTCATTAAACCGGAGCCTGAGGATGCAACGATGCCCAGACCTACGGACGTGCCGATTCCAACACCGCGCGCGCGAGAGGGCGTGAAGCACGTGCAGAGGGAAGGAACCTGTGAGTGTCCTAGGTTTTCGGAAGTGAGATATTGACGCACTGCGCAGTGAATGGCACCACACCGAACGTCAAGAAGGAAGAATCGGCGCCGTTCGTCAAGCGGGAGGACGGAGGCGCGCCGAGGATCAAGCAGGAGGTCAAGTCGGAGTACGAGCCGCTGCCCGAGCTCGCGGCACTGGTGGAGAAGGTCCAGCAGGCGCGTCGGGAGCGCAGCGCATTCGAGGACCCGGCACCGTCGATCAAGCCCGAGCCCGCGGACGCGCCGATGCCCAGGGCACGCGCGTCCAACCGCCGGATGGACCCGTTCGATGAGTACGAGGCACAGAGCGTCAAGCAGGAGGAGGACGGAGAGTGTGAGTCTCCACTTGTTTCCTGGCCTAACTGAGACATTACTGATTGACCGCACAGTCAACACGCGCCAGCCGCCGCTGGGACGTACCCAACCGCGCGCAGCGTATCCGCCGCCGCCCAGGGTCAAAGAGGAGGAGATGCCGTATGCGCCAGACGTGCCCCGGCCCTCGATGTCGCATACGTACTCCCCGGGCGTCGTGCAGGGACGCGAAACGGGAGGTGGGTGCTCTTTTATCTTCAGGGCTAGTTCCCTCTGACGCCCGGTCAGCAGGGCGCTACTCCGAAGCACAATCAGCGTCGGAGCGCCGTTCGTATCGTCCAGAAGTCAAGCGTGAATATAGCAACGGAGGATACGCCAACAGAGGTGAGCAGTAACGCTCAACGCTTGCCCAACGTGCGCTTACTGTGCACGTCCAACTAGCCAATTGGCAGCCGCCCGCGCCCTCCTCATTCCGTTCCGAATATTCAGAACCATCGCAGAGAATTCAACATCCAAATCACCCATACCGCGAGGCGCCACGTACGCGTGATGTTATCCATCGGTGTTCCTCAACTTACATTGAATGCACAGCTGCGAACAACTATCTTGCTCCTCGTCAAGAGGGTATGGGTCATTGAGGCTCTGCATATACCCTCGAGTGCTCACGATCAATTCAGGAAAATCCAGAAATGCGAACAGCTACACGCGACAGCCGAACAGGACGTTCAGCCCAGTGCGTATTATTTTTATTTTTATCGGATGTAAAGCTCACTCGTGCTTGCAGCCTCCGCGCCTGCAGCCTCCGCGTCCCGTGAAGAGGGAACGAGATGCGCATGATGGTGGGTTAGCTGCTATTCAATTCTGGGCTGCTTAATGACAGGATCACCTTATAGATCCACGTCCCTACCCTTCCGCGAATGGACCCCCGGTCAAACGCGAGCCCTCTGAGCTGAATGACCGTCGCGAGGCCTATGGGTGCGGCACACACTCGACATATACTCCGCCTTATTCGCCAACACGGGATCTGAGGCTGAGAGCCAAGATCGGTGGGTCTTTATAAATTGATTTCGATGCCAGATCTCATTGCGAATTTCTTGTGAATTTGCGATAGCAGAGCGCGAAGAGCGCGAGCGTGGTATGTGATTGTGCTGCGCAGGTAGCTGGAAATGCTGATTGCGGACTTTTACTGTAGAAGCCATGAAGCGCCCGAGGACGGAGTAGCTCCACTTACTCATCTCAAGAAATATTGTGTTGGAATCAAGATCACATTATTGCAGCTATCTGAGGACGGTTTGATCACTTTCCGCGCGACGACCTACCACGACTTCAACCGTCCAGCATTTTATTTTGCTATTGTACTCACCGGAAAATACGTATACCGTTGATACACCGGCAGCCGAGAGTTAGTCATGATAGTGGTACCTGTACTGATTTGCCACAATTTCATCGCGGAACTCATATTTCGCAGCGTATGCATATCCTATTCGGAGGATCATGACGTCTGACACCTGGATTCGAGCGAAGTTTGCCGAAACCCGGCGGAATTTGTAGTCGTGGAGGGTGTACATGATAATAACCGAAGAAAAAACGTCAACGTCAACGTAACTGATCTTACTGGGAGCCTCTTAGTGGCTCTCAGTGGGCCGCTGCGGCGGTTCCGGCATAACGGCCAAAGAGCATTTCGCCTACGCCCAGCCCGAGCGCGATGGTGATGATGAAGGCCGCCTGGAATGTCCTGGGAATCGTAAAGACCACGTTAGTTAAATAAAACGCAAGGCGAAATATGGGGGGAAACACACATAACAGCCAACATGAGCGCGAACCCAAAATCGCCTGCAGCGAATGCATCGCGCCACGCATAACATCGTGCGCGAGGATGAACGGCGGCGCACGGAGGCGGAGAAACCGCTTCTTGCCCTTCGCCTCGTCCGCATCGCACTGGCCTTTCTGCTTTGCCCGCCGAATGCGCTCGCCCGTCTCGCGCCAATGCAGCTCCATCATCGCGCGGACGGTGGCAAGCCAGCGGTCGAAGAGCGCGAGGATGAATAAGCCGATGCAGGAGCCCGCCACGGCGCCGGCGTTCTGCGGGACCCAGCCGGCGAACCACAGTGTGTCGCCGCGCGAGAAATGGAGGGTGGTCATCATGGTCCCCGTCGCGAGGGTCATGCCGTCGTCCATAGACATGTCCATGCCGTTATCGGCGGCGTACGAGAGGAGAGGGAGCCCCAGGAGGAGAAGTGCGAGCGACATGACGGTGCGCGGGAGCCTGGAGCATGGGAGACAAATGGGAGACGAGGATGCGGGTACGGCTGCCAATAAGTCCCGGCTTTGATTTGTTTGCGCAATCCATCAACTTTCGTTTCGCTGTTCGGCTCAGCGCTTGCATATCCTCCGTGTCGTTCGTGCATACTTATCCTCCATGTCTTTTAGAGGTCTCACATATGGGTAGGGCCGTATCGAGGACACAGGGCTTGGGCGGCTTCCCTCGTACGATATCCTGGGGTCTCTTTCAAGCTAATGCTATCGTGCGAACTCTTACGTGCATACAGTTGACATACAAAACCGTCGGGAACGAGCAAGGTCCTATGTGTCTTCTGTCCTCTATGGACCCCGTCGCCGTCGCCGTGTCGAGCAGCGCTAAATCTGGCTCACCGATCCCCGCCGCACAGTCCGACCAACTCTCGCGCCCACGTCAAGAAACTGATCAACCTGTGTGAGGATGCGACCAAGGGCATCTGCCAGATAAGATGGCAGCGTGAATTGAGGCAGTCACTGAAGAGTCCACACTAGATTACTATTATTGATGTCCGAAGAGAAGCGGCAGACGCTGCCGAACAACGTCAGGAAGTTCAAAATGATTGGATCAGAGTAATTACAGATGCCGAACTGGGAACATGCTCTGTGCTCTCTCAGCCTCTGCACAACGCTGTACAATAGAGGACCACAGTTATTTTATTTCACTCTGACAGTTTACCTGAGATGCAGATCGTGTTTGGGCCGGGTCGCCGAAACAAGTTTCGGACGGCCCAAGCGGGAGTTTCGGCACGGCTGATGGATATTTCAACCGAAATGATGCCCGAAACTCGTGGTTTTACAGCTGGGAAATCAACTCTAATAAGGATTAGTTTCAGGCGGCTTCAAAACAACGGACGTCGACTCCAAATCTGGACATTTCCCCGCATCCGACAGGCTTGCGATTTCGGCATCCACTTAGGCGTGCAAAAACTCACTGCAATTTCAATGCCAGTAATTTTATTTCTACTTCTTGCAGGATAAATTCGGCCGGCCTGAGATTAACATTGAATTAGTCGAAGGCCTGTGCACGGCGCGCTTGGCCATGGTTCCGCCCAAGACGGTACCCGAGCAGGCAACCGACTGGCGTTATCTGTCAAGGAAGCGCCGATAAAATAATAATAATTTAGTGTCCCCTCGTCACTGAAGTAGAGGGGCTGGCGAAGATCCAATTTATTACTGATGCATACCTGCTATCATAGATCGATGCGCTTGACGCGGAAGTTCTCGCGTGCCAAGCGGCGGAAGCGGGGCGCAAGGAGGCCGAAGATAAACTTGCTGACGTCGACATGATAAGTCGCGTTGCGTGACCGTTTTGCTTTATTACATACACCCTCTTTCACCCTCTTTATTCTACCCTCTTTATAAATTTAAGCACTCGGTCTGTCTGAAGCTTTTAAACTCCGCAATCAAGCCGCACTTTCCACTCATCGGAACCAGTGGCCGAGACCTACCCTAAATTACAGATCAACTTATTTATTCTTCACCAATTGTGGGTCAACTTATTGAGAATCGGAGCAAATTTATTCGAGAAGAGCTCCGCCAGATCAGGTGATGTACCAGGGCTTTCGGACATTCTTAACTTTATAAAAGTCGCTGTTTATGCTGGGTGCCGGGCGGTCCGACGAGCCGTACGCGGCTTTCGTTCTAATCCAGGGTGCATGCCGCAATCAGCCGCTCTCCCACAATCACTACTTCCATCACTCTCACAAATCGCCTTGGATTCTCCGATAAACTAAAAGTATACCCTGTAAATTGTTTTAATCCCTGAAGAGGATCCTCGGCCACTTCAAACTGCTTTCATGCGTAAGAGGGGATGGCGGCCCGCGTCGCGGGCCGTCAGCCACTTGTTACAGTTTATAAAGATGTCGGGCATCGGCCTGTTCACTAGTACTTCAACAACTGACACTTGAGAGTCCGCAGACCGTGCCGTTCGGGGCGCTTGGTAGGCTGTAGCTCGATATGAAATGATTTAGTTCGGTTGTGCACTCGTCCCGCTGTTTGCGTCCCTTAGTCGTCGCGACTTCGCACGCATCAAGCATCAATTGCTCTTCGGACGCGGCCCGTTTGAGCGCATCAAATATTGATCAAATAATCTACGCAAACACCGCGTGCGTGATCATGGTCCGTGCGCGCGGGCCCCGTATAAAAAGCTGGTCTCAGGTTCCGGGCAACTCATACTTACCTTGATGGCATAGGCCCCTTCACCTCCCTGGGTCTGTGGGCCGTGGGAACACTCCATAGCACGGCGACCCTGTCCATACAGAGTGCGCCTGCGGCTTGTATGGGCTTAGGCTCATGCATCGTCTCAATATTTTCCAGTTCTACCACGGCCACTCGGCTGGGTAGACCATTTTTTTTCGATCTTCTGCTGCGCTAACCCTAACCCTAATTACATCAAATATATCTCGCTTTGACCACCCCCTTGCTATCTGAGTTCGCATCCCCTCACCATGTCCTGTATCCATTCGATCAAATTGAGAATATTCAAGGCACCGCGGCCGAATTTGACTCATAATCTTCTCGTGCTTGGAGCTCCTGCAAGTGAATCCATGACCACGACCAAAATGATCGTTGCTGCATAAGAGGGAGCCGGAGACACAACAGAGGTGAGGACAATGGGAGGATAAAAGGCGCAAATCGGTCCGATGATCCGTGATTTACGATGGACCCACAAGTTTAACTTGGCCACAACGACAACATCCTTCCTGTCCTCGATGCCCTCAGCACCCCCGGACACTTCAAAATCCTACCGACATCTTCTGAATGGTCCAGATGAGGACTTTTGGCACGATCACTGTGACTGGCTGCGGGTGAATGGGTACCTTCTTCGCCCCAGGTACCAACCGGACTGGGTTCCATCGTGGATTGGGAGGAAGAAGGATGAATTTGACTGCGAGGATAGCCAGACGTACATGGTACGTGGCACACCTCATTTAAACCTCCCCAGCTCAAAATCACATAAATCAAGTACCCCCGTGTGATGGATGCCACACACATTTCAGATGGCTCGTTCGTCCTGCTCAAGTATATAGACACGAAAATGCATCCTCACGAGATCGAAATCGGCACAAGCCCCGGAAATCGGACCCAGCGAACCATTGTATCCCTTTCATCGCCGTCCTGAAGGTCCCTGTACCTAACCGTGAAATTATCGTGCTGCCTCTTCTAAAGGTGTTTGATAACTCTCGGCTCGACACGGTTGGGGAGACCGTCGAGTTCTTTAGGCAGATATTCGAGGTGAGCTCAATCACCGAGCGTTTGAAGACCTTCAGAATAGCAATTTCCACGCAGAGACTGCAATACTTGCACAAGAACAATATCGCTCATCGGTGGGTTCAAATCTCCCATCCTATGGAATCTATTCTCACTCACTCACTGCCTTCCAGGGACGTTTCATGCCTAAACATCATGATGGATGCAGCCCCCATCGCCTTCCACCCTGCGTCCCCGGATATGAAGCGTGATTTCAGGGGAACGGTCTCACATCTCACGCGGACATAACGACCGGTCAAATATTACCTGATCGACTTCGGAATTTCACGCAAGTACGATCCGGATGTCCGCGCGCCGATGGATCCCATCATCGTAGGTGGCGACAAATCTGTTCACAAGTTTTGACGCAAGAAAACCGGGGAGCTGCCCATGGAGTGCGACCCCTTTCTGGCCGATGTGTACTGCATGGGGAACGTCATCACAGAAGAATTTCTGGATGTACGTGCAAAACTCTATCGTGATTCCAACGTCTGAGCTTCGTCAAATTGCAGGGAGGAATAGTGTCCAGGAAGAAGCTTGGCTTGGAGTTTATCCGTCCTTTGATCGACGACATGACTCAAGAGGAGCCCGCTGCTGGGCCCACCATGGATGATGTTGTCCTCTGCTTTCACAGTATACTCGATGGCCTCACCATGCCAAAACTTCGTTCCCGAGTTGCCATCGTCGACGACCCATTTGGTTTTTATTTCGCGATCACTCACTGGATACGAAGAATCTTATATCTTGTCCACCGAATTGCGCCCGTCCCATCCCCCAAATACCTCTCTAACTCTACCTAGTAGAAATGGATTCCTTTAAACAACCCAGCGCATAAGATAAAGTCCACTATGTCCGCCGGCTGGAAGGGGAGGCATGAGAAATAAATTCACTAATACTCACAAGAAACGCCTTCGCGCGGGATGCCATCATCAGAATTCAACTACACACCGGAATACCTCACGCGAAGTATTCGGTCCGACTCTCATTAAGGTCGACGGATGGCGGGGGCAGGTTCAATGACACGACACTGCTGCGCTTGCGGCGGGGGAAGTTCCCGGTGGGCCCGACGGCGCCCTTCGTGGCGCTGTTGGGGAAGGCCGGAGCAAATGATAGCGAGAGAGTGAAGCCTTGGCGTTCGCGGAGTATGCAAGGCGGGGGCGGGAGTAGACTCGAAAGCTGGAGTGTAGACCCACAGCGCTCTCGGAGTGTGAGGCGCGTGCTCCGCGTCTTCGAAGACGACGGGAGCATGGACGTGGATGTCTCGAACACCGGCATTTGAATATCGCACATGACAATTCTTGAGGCAGGCGTTAGCAAGTAGAGGGCAGTAGAGAACGATAGACTTGCTTTGACTTGTAGGAAGTTCTCTGAATTTGCGAGTCGGTGGGTTTTTGGGGTGATGATCCTTAAAGCAGGCGTTAGCGAATAATTGGTAGCTAAAAATCACGGACCTACTTTTACAGCTGCTTGCGGAACTTAGGGCGCGGCCAATTCTTTATTAAATTTTGATGTTTTCATGAGAACCGCTGTTACGGGCTCAATCCTCGTCCGATTCTCGTGAAAGTAGGAGCATTCAATTTCTATTCTCATTTTGGACGGCGCTGCACCCCGGAATTAGACGGGAGCGTGGGAATTGCCTTTTTCGGCAAAATTCAAGGCTTCCACGCAGAATCGCTCTAGTAATTGATACACTTGTTCAATTGACCTGATTTTTGGATATGCTATGATTACACGTATCCCGGAGTGCATGACGTCCTCGGATAGTGATTTCGCCTCGCGCCTCGCATTTAGCACGGATCGGGAAAGCAGTTACAATTAGATCGTGAATTACATTTGAACCCAGGCATATATTGGCATTCAGAGTACGTGGAGCCCTCAGGGAGACATTTATACATATCATATCCAAAGATTAGGTGAATTGAACTAGTGCATCTATTCCTAAACCGGTTCTGCGCGGAAGTCTCGAATTTTGCCGGAAAAGGCAATTCTCACGCTCGTGTCTAATTCCGGGGTGCAGCGCCCTCTGGAATGGAAATAAAAATTGAATGCTTCTACTTTCAAGGGCATCGGAAGAGAATTGAGCCCGTAACAGCGGTTCTCGTGAAACCATCAAAATTTGATGAAAAATCGGCCGCGCCCTAAGTTCCGCAAGCAGCTGTAATTCTTCTGGTGGGGTTTGTGAGTTGATATTTCTCTACGTCCGCAATTTATATGTTCGGTGAAAATAGAGGTGAGACATTTACATCCTCCGCCCGCTGGTCTAGTCCGGTCTAGGCCGCCTTATCCACAGTCTACGTCTCGCGGGACCCGCAGAACGTCTGTTTTAGACATCCTAGGTCCGATTGCAGGCATCGGAGGGCGAATTGACTGCGGCCTGTCGAGTTCTAGCGCAATTTCATCCACCCAAATTCGAGCGGAGGCGTCCAAATAGTCACAAGGGTCTTGGAGTCAAGTTCGTTCACATACTGGGCCGACTTCGTCGTTATCTGGAGTGGGGAATGAAATGCTGTCATTTGATGTCGTCGCAAGTGTCTATAGTTTACTCGGTGGATCAGGAGTGGAACTGAAACCGGTGCCCCACACTGATTGTAGAGGGTCAAACAATCGAAATGGCACCGCATGAATAAAGTGTAGCCATCTCGGTAGCTTGTACAAATATGTGGAAGGTGTTTGTGGACGATGCATTTGGTTGGGCTTACCGAAAACCCGAGGCCTCCTGTCTCGATTGGGGTAAAGCAGAATCGGACCGAGACCACGGAGAAGCCCGCGGTCCACGGCTTCAAACCCTGCCATTGTGCGGGAGTGAATCAGATATAGAGGGAAGGGAAGGCAGAGCTCGGCTCAGTAAATGAAGGAACAGAGGAGATCCTTGCACGACGTGGAATGCAGGACTGTGAGAATCTCTGTGTACCCAAAGATTACTGGGGTGCACAGACTAAAAGAGTAAGATATCGCCCAAAAAGCCACCTTTCCATTCCTTCAATGCCGTCTGAGGAATCGAACCCCGTCTTTGTCTCGTCCAGGCAGAAACCATTCCACGTTCTGAAAACAAACTCCCTGGTCCACGACGGCTTCCTACCCTACAAATGCGCCGGCCTAAGTTAGATACAGGTTAGTCTCTAATGACCAGACACCACAACAATACTCACCTGAATCTTGGGATGTCGTATAGGTAGGATGTTGGCCGTACACACCGCGAGCTAGAGGAAATTTGATACCGGCCGCAGGAGGTGGAGTACAGGATTGAGAAAGTCGTTGGAATTGTTGGAAGGCACTTCTGCGGGTGGACGAATATAGATGAGCGAGGTGTGCAGAGCAAAAACAGTGTCGAGCGGGAGCGTGCAATGCTGTCTGTCTCTTCACCTATTTATACACCGGTCATAGGGTGAGAAGGACCACAGTGGTCCACGACGATTTTCTAATCTGTAAGTGCGCCAAGACCGGCGGTGCCTGAAAGGAGGCGGAGTGTGTCGGAAAAATGCCGAATGACTTGCAAGGGCTTGAGTCAGCTTGGGACCTTGCAACGGCTTGAGAGCACTTGGAAGGTGTGGCTCAGCCCCTTGCGACCATTCTCAAGCCGTCCCAAGGTACACTGGGGCAACTCACAAGGAGTCTCAAGCCGTAGCAAGGAGCCCAGGACTTGGGAGGGTCTGAGACATCTCAGAACACTTAGTATTCAGATTCAGAAGGCGAAGTTGTCGCACGAGTTAATCGCCGGGCCGCATACAAGGTTGAGTTGCATATTGGCACCATGATGGAAATATTTAGTTGATATTGTGTAGACGTAGATACATGACCTCGTCGATACAATCAACAACATAATGCATGTCCTGTCTTGCACCAAAAATCGGGCAGAGCAAGACACCACGTACAATGTGCTCCAGTGTAATAAAAATGGACGACGGCGCCGAGAGTTGTTCTCGAACTGGGCGAACTTCCCGCTCAGGTTCAGAGTCTGAGACGTGCATAGTTTCGGATGAGATGCGTCGAGGGATCTGGCGACGAGGCATCGGTAGTAGGGAGGTACGTTGAAGTCGTGGCGAGGGCATTTGGAAGAGGTGTGGAGCTGAATGATGTCATCGCTTTGGCTGTGCTATATCAACATGCAGCCCAGCTCCACCTATCTTGCTTTCCTCCCACCACCATCCTCCAGCATCCCGACGACGCAGATCCTCTTCCTCCATGGTACGCACCCCTCATTGTCGCTATTGAGCCATCTAACTCTTGCATAGTCAATATACCTTCGCCGCCGATGTCCAACCACGAAGTGCTCCTGTGGAGCTACGAGGTGCGCTGCAGCTGTGCTGCGCGGTGCCTACTGACATTCCTTGCAGTCCACTTGTTTGCTATACGGAGGGATGGGTCAGCGCACGGGGTCACAAAGGTACGCCCCTCTTTTGTTGTCTTCGACTCTTCCCTTCCCCCTGGTTTTCCCTCTTTCCTCCTTTGCAGACTCTACCGCGGATTGCACCGAACATATAGTATGTGGACAACCCTCGTCCCATAGTACCACACTAATATCCTCGCAGATGAGTCTCTTTGTCGCGCTGTCTTCACCTAGTACAGTGTACCGTACATTGACTGTATCTAGATCATCACAAATATCTATATAAGAATCCACATAGGTTTATGTCTGACCACACAACCTGATTGGCTCCCCGGTCCAGTTGTCCCACACAAACCGCTCCAAGAGCCCCACCGCTCCACCGTCCCACCCAGCTGTCGAGATCTCGAGTTTCTATTTATAACACCATCTTAGCCGCAACCAAACATGGTGCACCACAGTCATCGCCACAGCGGCGTCTTACCTCGCTCCACAGCTCCGCTCCCATGTACACTAGCACTTGAATACATTTGACTTCTGCCTCTCAACGCGCTGTGTGAACTCGAAATCTGACCAACAAAACCCGTGGCCCCAACTCTCTTATCTTTTTTTTGTGCGTCGCTTCTCAATGCACCTACCATCGAGGCTCACACTTTTCTCTCACAGCAAAAATGCAGACCCCACCCACGTCGCCCCAGCGCCACCAATACCGCGCGCGCCAGATTTTGCGCGACATTAACGTGTCTCAAGATAACAGCCCCTGCCGCCGCCGTGTACCTGCATCCTTTGATGAAAACCGTCCGCCTTCGCCGCCACGATCATCGACTCCCACGCCTGGTTCGCGAGCTAACGCGCGATCTTCAGCTCAAGCAGAACGACGTGAACGCGAGCGACGAGATCGGGCGGAAGATCCACCCCACATACGGAAACGCAAACGGCCTCCGCGCCCTGAACTCGATGGCCCCCCAAACGCGAGGCAGCTGGCACAACGGAAGCGCCGAGAGCGTGAACGGATGGAGGAGGAGAACCGTATTCGTACCCGTGTGTATGCTTCCTGTTTCTTTCGGACTGCACCTCATTCATTCATAGCCCCATCCTCCCCCTCGCACGCTTCTCAAACACCCAATCCACGTTCACGTGTCCTAAGGGTACGTTGTACGATAGAGTCTGATGCACGCTGCTCAGTTAGTCTTGCAGGCGTTATCCAATGGCCTTTTCACACCTCCCGCAACACAGCGGCTCAATGGAGCGAGACGTGAGTCTTTCTTTCGAGTCTTATGATCATCTCTAATCAATCGTGTTAGGAGAAGAATCTCCGCGTGTTGATGTGCAGCGCAGATTAACACAGATTGCTGGTGCTGCCGGTGCGTGAAATCTTGATACATCTTTGACTATTGTTCATGAACCATCTAGCCGGCCCACTCATGGCTGCGCGTCGCGAATATAACGAACCCGAGAGCCGGCATGATCTCGGACCCATGACTGTGCCTTGCCCGCATTGTGCCGCGCTTCACTGGGCCGACGAACGTGTTGCGGCATCTTCAAAACACGCGCCCGAGTTTGGTATCTGCTGCAACAACCATGGCAAGGTTCAGCTCGAACCACTCCAGCAGCCCCCCGAGCCGCTCCATCGTCTGTTAGTGGGCAGCGACGCCCAGGCTCAAGACTTCTGTAGTCACATCACTCAGTACAATTCGGCTTTGGCATTCACTTCCCTCGGCGTATCGGACGACAAAAATATCAACAGACACGGGCCCAACGCATGGGTCTTCCGCATTTCGGGGAACCTCCGCCACGTGTCTAGCGTTCTTTTGACCCCGGACGGCGTTGCACCGTCGTATGCGCAGCTTTATATGTATGATCCAAGTGTCGCGCTGCAGCAGCGCATGAATCGCAACAGCAACCTCCGGCAAGACACGATGCAGAGCTTGCAAACGATGCTGATGGATTCTCATCCGTACACGGCAATCTACAAACAGGCCTACAAAATCTTGCAGGAAATGGGAGACATCGAGGAAGCTGAAGTCCGACTTCGCGTGATGCCGGGCCAGGATCACCGCCGCTATAATCTACCTACAGCGGAGGAAGTGGCGGTCATCCTCCCTGGCGATGGGTCTGCCGGGGATGGCCGCGACATTACTCTTCGCAATCGCGAGGTCAATGACACACCAATGCACCGCATTTCCGATCTCCACCCCGCTTACACTCCTCTCTATTATGTTCTTCTCTTCCCACACGGAGAGCACGGCTGGCATCCTGACCTACACCTTCACGAGCCCAACAAAGCAAACCCCCAACGGCTGTCTCAGACGCGATATCACACGTTCCGGTTATTCGAACGCGACGGGGAATTTTCCACCATCCTTCGGGGTGGACGTCTTTTGCAGCAGTACATGGTGGACGCATTCGCCTCCGCTGATCAAAACCGTCTTGGCTTCCTCCGTCAAAATCAAAAGAAGCTGCGTGCCTCATTATACAACGGTCTTGAGGACGCCATCTCCAGCCACGACGATAATGTCAACCTCGATGAACTCGAGAAGCGATTCATCCTTCCCTCATCGTACATAGGTGGGCCGCGGCATATGCAACAGCGGTATCAAGACGCGATGGCGATAGCCCGTTACTTCCGAAAGGTAGATTAAATATGATTTCTTTTAAATCATTTGGCTGAGTAATATCGTTGCAGGTTGATCTCTTCATTACGGTCACTGCAAATCCGCAGTGGGCCGAGATGGCTCGAGCACTTCTGCGCGGGCAGACCTCATATGACCGTCCTGACCTGGTCGCACGGGTCTTTGAGCTGAAGAAACAAGAAATCACCAAAGAAATATACCGCGACGGCATCTTCGGCCACTGCGCGGCCTACGTTTACACCATCGAGTTTCAGAAGCGTGGTCTCCCGCACATGCACATGCTCATCTTCCTCAAGACGCCGTTTAAGCTTCTGAATCCGGACGATATTGATTCGGTCATTTGGGCGAAGTGGCCTGATCCAGACACGCAACCGTTGCTGTTTGAGACCGTGCAGCGATGTATGGTCCATGGCCCGTGTGGTGTATTGAACCCGAGAGCGCCGTGCATGGAGAATAAAAAATGCACGAAGTATTTCCCCAAGCCGTTCCAGCCCTCAACTTCGATGGATACCGACGGCTATCCGCTTTATCATCGCCCCGAAGATGGCCGCGCATACCAAGTTGCGCGCCACATGGTCGACAACTCCTGGATAGTTCCCTATTCCCCCTACCTTTCCGCAAAATATGACTGTCATATCAACGTCGAGTGCGCAGCAACGGTAAAATCCATCAAGTATCCTTTCAAATATATCCACAAAGGTGGTGACCGCGCTACCCTCGAAATCGATCGAGACGAAATCAAGCTTTATATTGATGGCCGTTACATCGGTCCGCCGGAGTCCGCATGGCGGTTGTTTCATTTCGATCCACATACCCAGGTCCCTAACGTTGTTCGCCTTCCCGTCCACCTCGCTGGCCAGCACATGGTCACTTTCGATGCGGGTGAAGACCCCAACGAAGTTCTTGCCAGAGCTGCGAACGAGACTAGCAAGCTCCAAGCATTTTTCGAGGCCAATCGGGATGGGGGAGCTCTGGGCGAGCTAGCACGACAGCACACATATCAGGAGTTCCCGCAATCCTTTACCTGGAAAGGCACCGCTAAGCCGCCGCGCTGGGCAATTCGACGCAGGGGCTGGGTGTTGGGTCGCATGTACTTTGTGTCTCCGTCTGGGGGAGAGCGTTTCTACCTCAGGACCCTCCTCACCATGGTAAAGGCTCCACTTTCGCACGAGGATTTATACCGCTATCAAGGTCAGCGCCTTCATTATTAATGGGCCACGGCTTACTGATCTTTCGTCTATGTCAGGTGTGCGCTATGATACATACCGTCAAGCATGTCTTGCACGCGGTATTCTCCAGGATGACGGAGAATGGCGCCGATGTCTCGAGGAGGCCGCTGAAATGCAGACTGGCACCCGTCTCCGTCACCTCTTTATCGCCATTCCTCTTTTCTGCAACCCTTCCGAACCCCGGGTATTGTGGGACGATTTTCGCGTCCACATTTGCGATGACTTGGACCATCGCCTGCGGACCATGGGGTTTGAAGAGCCTACCGAAGAGGATGTTTATGACTACGGTCTATTCTTGCTCCAGAATTCTCCACAAGTCAGGCCGCGCTCTCGAGGACTTCGAAATGCCGACTCCGCAACGCGATTGGACCGCAGCTGTTGATAATCCGCTGTTTGCGGAGCAATTGGCATATAACCAGGCAGAGGAGCGCGATCATGCAGTGATGAACATAGAGCGCATGAATCTGGAACAAAAGGACACATTCCAGCAGATCCTCGAGTCGGTCGAGCAGAAACTCGGCAAAGTTTTTTTCCTAAACGGGGCTGGCGGTACCGGGAAAACCTTCGTCTACAATACTCTAGCCCACCATCTTCGCGGCGAGTTCAGCATTGTACTGTGTGTCGCCTCATCTGGTATTGCAGCGCTGCTCCTCCGAGGGGGCCGGACCGCGCATTTCATGTTCAAAATCCCGATTGATGGCTTGAACAACGAGTCAACATGTTCTATTCCAAAGGAAAGTTTGCGCGCTGCTCTCATTCGGGCGACAAAGCTTGGCATCTGGGATGAAGCACCCATGCATGACCGCAAATGCCATGAGGCGGTCGATAGACCATTGCGGGATCTCTTTGGAAACGACTGTTTATTTGGCGGGCTCACTATGGTGTTTGGTGGCGATCCGAAGCAGATTCTGCCCGTCATTCCGAAAGACACTCAAGAGGAAATACTTGACGCATCGATTTTCCGATCGTACCTCTGGCGCGACATCGTGGTCCTTACTCTCACGCAGAATATGCGGTTGGACACAGGGACGGAGGAGTCCGAATTTGCTAAATGGCTTCTTGAAGTCGGCCAGGGCACGTTGAATGACCAGGATGGCGCTCTTGAATTGCCCGAAGAGATGCTTACACGGGACACGGACG
Source organism: Mycena vulgaris (assembly GCA_029204335.1). Taxonomy (NCBI): domain Eukaryota; kingdom Fungi; phylum Basidiomycota; class Agaricomycetes; order Agaricales; family Mycenaceae; genus Mycena; species Mycena vulgaris. The sequence goes on from JARGYA010000120.1 coordinate 364,316, forward strand.
CGCTAATAAACACCATATTTCCCGGCATACATGGCCCCACTCCACCCCCAAATTACTTCCTCGAGCGTTCTATCCTCGCCACCCGCAACGGCGATGTGGATGGTCTTAATGATGACATCCTTGCACGCATGTCTGGAGATTGCCAGACCTTTGTCAGTGCCGATAAAGTAACCAATGAAGCGGGGGCAGATGATATTCAGGTCAACGATGCAATACCGCCTGAATACCTCCGGTCTTTGGATGTGTCGGGTCTTGCCCCAGGCGAGCTTTCACTCAAAGCCGGCTGCCCAATCATCCTCCTTCGGAACCTTGCTCCATCTGCAGGCCTATGCAACGGTACTCGCCTGGTGATCCGCCAGATGTCTGATCGCGTCCTCGAGGCCGAAATCCTTGGAGGAGAACACAACGGAGACATCGTGTTCATTCCCCGCATCATAATGACCCCATCCGGCAATACTAGCGAGTATGCTTTCATGATCTCCCGCCTCCAATTCCCCGTACGCCTCGCTTTTGCAATTTCGATCAACAAGGCCCAAGGACAGTCAATCAAGTTTGTGGGGGTTGATCTCCGAATGCCAGTCTTCACGCACGGACAACTTTATGTAGCATTGTCCCGTGCGACGTCGCGGCACCGGGTTAAAGTTCTCTTGCCCGAGAGAGGTCGGCTGGGCAGGAACCGCACACCGAACATAGTTTTCCCGCAAATATTTCAGTAGATTCATTGTACCAATTTTTCCCGTCATATAATGATGTATTAATCGAATGTGAACATTGAGCAGCTAGACTGAGCTCGCCCTGGATACAGACTAACTCAGAAAACGGTAAATCACTACCTATAACTCATCAGCTCAAACTTGAATGACCGTTAACCACCCCTCGACAGTTCAAGGCTCATTAATTCGGCAAGAAATACATTGCAACCTAACACCCGTTGATAAGCTGTCTACAAGGCCAGCCTTGCAAACACGCATTTTGCGATCTTTAGCGCGCATCTAGAGTTAGCACGAGACCCGAGTGTGTAACTAAGGGCTAGAACCATACAAATGGTGCCTACTATCAAGGGGATAATTATCATCCACTCTGTGAACGATGGACGGCCGTAATAGTATATATTCACGTGAATATCTACTATGTTGACTATTATTTGTTGTAACGACGCGACACGACACATCACGTGACCGACCGGCAGTCGGGGATCATTAACCGCACTCCAGTCGACATCGGGTTTAACCGGGTCTGGGTCTATTCCGAGTGGCGGTTCAGTCCGCGCTAAGGGGTTTGGTCCACAATAAGAGTAACGAGGGGACCAAGCTCCCAACCAGGGAGTTTGGGGTATCGATAGGAAGCTACGGTTAGTCCGGAGCTAGCCTATCGCGAACAGGACGAAGGGAAGAAGAATATTAGAGATTAGTGGTCGTTCGCTCAACAGGAGCTGCACCATATACCCGATCAAAACCAGGGACCATAGGCCCGAAGCCGGGCCAATATGTCAACAAGTGACATAAAGGAGTTCCTAGGAAGCCAATCACATTAAATAGCTCAGGCAATTAGGATACCAGATTTCATATCGTATTAAGTAACATATATCCGCGATAGTGTCATCACGTAGTGTAAGCGTAATTAGAGTAGTATAAAGCTAGTGTAGAAAGAGCGAGGACGGCACTGAATCACCACCCAGTTAGAGTTTATCTCGAACAACCAGGCGGTCGCATTTAGGGCTTTGTTCCGGACTCCTTATTGTCCAACGAATATAGGCTTTTGGTTATCTGCAATAGTGTTCTGCTTTGAGTTTTATAGGCAGTGACCCCTGTCTTGAGTACCTTGTCCCATAGGCAGTGATCCCTGTCTTGAGTACCATTTGTGCGACTACAGAAGAGTTGGCTCGGTTACGGAATTGCGTATTGTGTATCGTGTTGTATCAGAGGCTTGTTGGTCTCCAAAGCGGACTTACGTCCAAACCAAACCCTACCGGCCATCCACGCCGTTATCTGCACTATAGCTGTGAAGCTTTACAATCAATCAGCGTTGTAACCTTGACTCGTCAAAGAGCGTGTGTCGTATTGTTGATTTGAAGACTTTCCTTCGGAATAAGCTTCCCATACAAACCAATTACTTGATTTATCAAAGCCTAGTTCCCTTAGACCTATACTACAACCCTAGGTCTATGAAAACCCGTCTTTCTCGTCAGGTCACCCTAAGGGGCATACAAGGAGTGTTTAGTGTTTGGGATTTGATTGTTTGAGTGTTTGAGTTGAGTTAGTCTCTCTCGTAGAGTCTGGTTCAGTCTCACTCGTTCGACAGTTGGGTTTTGTTCATATTTCACTTGCAGCCTTAGACCCTGAGCAACCGTTTCACCGTAAACACACCCATTCGGCTAATCATCTTCGTGTTGAACTTCAGGAAAACGCAACAAGTGAATATGGCCGGAACCCCGCTTTTGTGACTCGACAATCTTTGTGCTATTCAGCAGGAGGCCAACAACAGATTCGACTGGACAACATACTGGTGTCAAAGTTTTGGGATGCCGCAGCTGCCGCGCCTGCGGCAAGTCCGTGGAGCTAGAGCTTTGGACCGAAGTTGGCGATGAAACGACCGAGGTTGATGCATTCTGTATGTGCAAGGGAGGTTAGCCAACCCTCAAACATCTCTACCACTTCGTACCTGTTGATTGTCACTCATATTGAATAGGTGTATGTATCTTGGTGAGTGCTGACTTTAGCCCTTTAAGAGCTTGCGCCGCGTCGTGCGCTGAAGCCGCCGTTGGAGCTGTTGGGCATCGGGTGTACCACACTCGCGTCATCCTTTGGAGCCAGTGATATCATCTGTGATGGTGAGCTACCCGGAGGCGCTACCGCTCCACCGCTCCACTTCACGGTAATGTGATTTCCTCAAACACGGAGCGGTAACATGACTGAATCTGGCCACGCTTAGCCTCAACCTGCTTATTTTGTGAGCTTAAATGAGGGTTTTTTCGGCGCGTCTCCACCCATCTCCACCTATCTCCACTGATGTACCCTCCCCAGAGTCTATAAAGGCAGCTGTGTTGTTTACTGGTCCTCACTACCCACTACTCACCTATCAACTCACATCATGTCGTCTGCTGCCTCCCTTATCGCTTTCGCTGTCCTCGAGAATCCTCGGCTTATTCCGAAAACGAAATCCATTGTTCTCGACGCTCAGATCTATCTAGGATCTTCAGAGCCCGTGTTAATCACATCACTCCGGTACTTCAATAGTGACAATCTCGAATTTCCGGAGGTTGGCTCCTACAGCGTAGTTATCCAGGTACGTGATCACATTGCACCGCCAGTGTTTTAACTAATACCTCCTCAGCCCGCGCGAACCTTGCCCACCATCGAAGTTTACTCGCAAGAGCTCACTCCTGTTGATTATCACGCATTTGGAGACATAGTTTGGGTGTGTTCTTCACTCTGTCGGTTCAAATAATATGCTAACATGGCCACCTCAGATTATTCCCCTTGGGTCACCCGAGAACTTTGACATGCGCCACCATGCCGTCGTTCACGTCGTCGGCTTTGCGACCAATGTCAACGAGGATGACTTAACATTTGAAATCCATGCAACCCAGTATGTCTCCGCCACCAAAACAGTTGATAATGTCTTCCCCGTGCGCTGCCTTTTCCCCGACACGAAGCGCTGGGAGAAATATAAGCCGCTCCCGACAAAGGGCAAGGCCACTGCCATTGAAGGGCTCCTGACCGGCGTCGAGCGCAATGAAGATCGTACCGTCAAATACTTCATTGTCGATCTCGAGAAAGTTACATTCCTCGGCCCAGCTTCTGCCGCGCCCAAGGCCAAGGAAAGTCCGACCAAATTGGGTACACCTACATTTTACTTTATTTTGTGCCTCGAGCTGAGGGCCTTTACAGTCAACACCGGCACTCCTGCGCGCCTTAAATTCACGGGCTTCTTCGGAAGTCAGAAGCCAGACACCAAGTCGGGAGAGCCGAACCCCAAGAAGCGCAAGACGGCGGATGACCGTGCGAACGAAGAAGCCGATAAAGGCGAAGGAACATCCACTGGCCGGCGTTCAACTAGACACTAAATGTATCACATAATTGTCACTGAAACCTTAATTCTTATTACAAGTTCTGAGTCCTGTCGATTTTAAGATTTTGAAACTCGAGCACATTGAGATTCCCCGTAGCGTAGCACGGGCACACTGCTAGTATTATATCATTTCATTTATCTATATGTGTGTCGGATCAAATGTGAGCTAGGTAGAATGGTAGCGACTGGCATTGGCTTGGGAATTGAGCGGTCACTTTAGACGCCTTGAGACGTGTCCCAAGACCATTTGGCACGCAGAACCTTGAGACGGCTTGTGACTGGGAGCGTGGCTTGCAATTGGTTTCAAGAACCTGACATGTGCACTGCAAGCCGCTTAAATCCACACGACCTTGCGGCGGCTCCCAACATATTCGGAGTCGTTGCGTGCAATTTAAGATTTTTCCGACATGGGGGTGGGATTGGGAGAGAATCGCGGGCAAATCCTACGGTTCAGTTACTGGCAGGACAGGGAATAAACACGAATGCAGAGTTTACCAGTTGATCAGAAAACTCGGGCAAAAACGTCGGTGAAAGGCAGTCGGGAGGAGTCGCACCCCCCGTCTTTCTCTTGCACGTATCTGTGAAAAAGTGGTCCACGACCGCCTCCTAGTCTGTAAGTGCACTGGGGGAAGTCAGAGACAGTGAACGGAGAAATCGAGCCAGGATAAATTAAATTCGGTACGGGTCGCGGCCCCCAGTTGTGATAATTGCGCACGGATCTGCAGGTCAGATAGATGAGTCGCACAGACAAAAAGCGAGAGAGATCACCCAAAAACATCCCAGACCATCCATGCCGTCGGGAGGAGTCGAAGCCCCTGCTTTCTCTTAGGTGGCGGTTACTCAATACTGGCATGTTCAGAAGGACCGCCGCGGTACACGACGGCTTTCTAGTATGTAAATGGGCTGGGTAGGTTAGGCGGGGAATGAAGAGACGAGACGAGCTCATTTGCGGACGGACGATAAAGACGTTAAAACACGGCGGTGTACCGGGGGAGGCGGAGTGGGATTGGGCTGGCGAGAATCGCGGGCGCATTCCTGGGGATCGGGTATTGCCAAGGCAGGACATGGAGGCGCGCAGTACACAGATCAATGCAGAGTTCATCAGATTATCAGGAAACCTGGGCAAAAACGCCGTTGAAGCCATGCATGCCGTCGGGGGGAGTCGAACCCGCGTCTTCCTCTGACTTTTGAAACAGCCACCCTAACAGAGAAGGACCGCCGCGGTCCACGACAGCTTTCCACTAGTAATTGCCAATTAGGTTAGATAAGGATTGAAGGGAAGAGACGCACATATTACTGACGAGCGCATAAAGACCGGCGGTGGTACAGGACGGAGGCAGAGTAGGATTGGGATTGGGACGGCGAGAATCGCGGGCGCATTCCTGCGGGTGAGATATTCCCAAGGCAGAGGCGCGTGGTACTCGTCAATGGTGAAGCAGAGTCGAGAATACTTAGAGTGAGAAAGCACGCTGCAGACGCATCCATGCCGTCGGGAGGAGTCGAACTCCCGTCTTTCGTCTCGTATGCTATCCAGTTACGCACCAGTCCACACTGTGAGAGTGACCGCCGCGGTCCAAGACGGCGTAGTAATATTATAATAGTATTCCAGGCAAGAGACTCGAGACTCAAGAGAGATAATGATCCCCAGGAAGAGATTGAAGACCAGAGCCTCTCAATCTGAGATCCACGGGTGGTAGAGCCGGGCAGGAGTGTAGAGCAAATTGAGCGCTTATTGGACGAGCCCAGTGGAATTTTGGCGGGAGGCATGGGACACGGGCGTAGAAGGCAATTCAAGGTGGACCGTGGTCGTTTGTCAGCCCGGCCCCAGATGTCACGTGCATCTTCCACTTTTCCTTTCGTTACCGTATCTCTCTGAGTCGCGCCTTGATGACGCCACTCCTCCACACTCGTTCCCTCCCCTCCCTTCCTCTGGAATGTCGTTGTCAACACCTCCGGTGCCGAATGCTACCCCGCGCTCCGTATCCCACTCACATAGGCTCACCCACTCTTACCCACTTGCAAGAGGTAAGCGCCTATGAAGCGCCCGATGCCGGGGTGTTTATTTGACGGAGTGGACGAGGCGTAGAGCGTATACAAAGGGAATGGAAGGCATTTACGCACGCAGCTCCACCGCGCTCCTGCAGTCTTGAAGGCCTGTACATTTCTTGTCCGTGCGCGCCCACAGACACGGGCACAACATTCTTCGTACGTGTGCATCACCATTGCCTGCAGCGCGCGCGTACTGTCCTTTCCGCGAGGTCTGCCCGCATGTGCTGGATCTCCGCGCCGCTGCTGGACAACCCACCCTCGCCATACCCAGGTTCATTAGCGTTCAGCTCCTTTACATACTGCAGGCGCACCCCCGCAAGTGGATGCGCTGCGGAGGCGTGAGCGCGGGTGTGCTGCCAAGATATCAGTTTCCTCAGGGCGTGCTGCTGTGTACCGCCCTCGCGCTCCCGAGCGCAGCTTACCACTCCCTCTTCGCTTCATCGCCGCCCTGCAGATGGACACACGGGCCACGGATGGAGCCCTACCCCCGCCCTAAAGGAGGGCGTGATCCTTCCTGAATCCCCGCACGCCCCAGCTCCGAATCCCTGTGCCTCCTCGCCACGGCGGCGCTGCTGCTTCTCGAGTCCGTGCGCTATAGCTCGAATCTCTGCGCGTCACTCGTCCCTTTGTGCGCCAGGTGCGCGCCTCCCCTCATCACAAAAGTAGGACTATAATTAGTCATGATTTTTGTGCACGCCCTCCCCTGCGCCCGCTGTGGACTCCGATTCTCTTAGACGCTGACCTATCGAGGAACCTTACAAGGTAACTATGCCGCCGTGGACCACGAAGGTCGCTTTCTTCTCATTTCGAGTCAAAGCTTAGGCTATCAAGAGGGAGACGGAGGTTCGAATCCTCCCGGCGGCATGCGGCGCTCACTACTGCTTTATTTTTCAAGATACTTGAAAACTTCCGCGCCTTGGAAGTAAGCCATTCCCTTTCCCGGACTGCTCATTGCCTGGATTTTGCTGCTCGCATCTATCTGGCTGAGCCATCTAGGGCTAGCGTCACCTATCGGAAACGAGCAATGCGCACTCCATCATATTCAATACGGATCCAATACGCCGTCGTGGACCAAGGCAGGTCGCCCAGACGAGGTAAGGTAGAAGTTCAAAGAGTAAAGTGGAAAGTGGAGGTTCGATTCCCCCCGACGGCATACGGAGATCATGACTCCTTTTGTCATAACTGTCTGGATATAGATGTTTGTGAGTTGGCTAAGGCGCGATTTTATCTGTCCCTGAATCTGCTGAGCTGAGTTCGCAGCTGACATCCAGCGTATTTGCAGGGTGATCCGACTTCTCGTCTATCCAAACAAGTCAATTAAATACGGTATCGTGGCCGCGACGCCTTTCGCCCAGGGAAAATCGGCCTATTATCATGATTGACTTGCGTAGAGAGAAAATGAAGCTCACATTGCATGTGTCAACTCCCCGACTGGTGATGTCGCAGCCAAGTCTCAAGCCACGAGTTGTGCTTGTAATTGTGAATAAGGTACGCGGAATGCAATACAGTGGGTAAGATAAATACAACATGACGTCCCTCCCTCCAAATTGGCCGCTCCCCAGCGTCGGTTTGGGCTTTGTATATGTCCACCGACTGGAAGTGGACGTATCAGAAATAAATACACTGCATGAGGATGAAAAGGGCTCACAAGACACTACCTTCACGCGGGATGCCATCATCAAAACTCAACCACATCCGTACCCCGGAATACCTCACGCAAAGTATTCCGTCCGGGTGGGCCCGATTACGCCCTGCGCGGTGATGGTGGGGAAGGCCGGGGTGAAGACCAACTGGAGGGCGAAGCCGCAGCGGTCGCGGAGCGTGCGTGGCGGGGGCGGGAGTCGGGTCGACAGCTGGAGCGTGAAGCCACAGCGCTCGCGGAGTGTGCGCCGCGCGCTCGGCAAACGACTCGACGTCGAGGACGATGGGAGCATCGATGCGGGTGACTCAAACGTCGGCATTTGAGCGTCGCACATGCTTGAAGAGGCGTTAGCGAATGGAGGACAGTAGAAAACCAGAGACGTACTGACCTGTTTGAATTTGTGAACTGTCGGTGGGTTTGTGTGGGGATGATTCTTGAAGGACGCGTTAGCTAATGAATAGTAGCAGACAATCAGACACGCACTTTTAATATTCTTGGGTGGGGCGCTTATGTGTTGATATTTCTCTGCTTCGACCCGCAATTTATATGATCTGTGAAAATAGGGGGTGAGACAATTTACATCCGCATCCGCTGGTCAAGCCCGGTCTAGGCCGTCCTGTGCACAGCCTATGTCTCGCGGACCAGACATTCTATTGCGATTGTAGCTATTGGATAGGGAATCGATTGCGGTGGGTCGAGTTCCAACTCGATTCCATCCAATCAAAATTCAAGCTTAGGCTTCAAATACCCACAAGGTCTCACAGTCGAATCCCTTCGCATAAACAGTCAACTCGGACGCCATCGCGACTGGGAGTCATAGAATGGAATTGAACCCACCCCAGACTGATCGTACAATCGAAGTGGGACGTCTACGCCCTGGGAATTCTACAGCAGAGTGTTATCCACCCAGAGTCCGAATCGCTTCAGCAGAAGATTGAAGCTAACTTTGAGGAAGAAAGATCGATGCAGTGCACAGCGAGGGACATAGCCAAAAGAAACCCTTTCCATTCTTCCAATGCCGTCGGGGGGAGTCGAACCCCCTCTTTCTCTGACTTTAAAAACATCTGCTGTACAGTTTGAGAACGCCCACCGCGGTCCACGACGGCTTCGTATCCTTTAAATGTGTCGAGGGAAGTGAAATAGAAAGGGGAGAGACGTACGGGCGTACCGCGACCCCTGCTGGATATATCAAGACAGGCGTTGCACCAGAGTGCCGGTGTGAGAATCGTCGTAGCGCGTTTCTGCGGTTCAGCTGTCCTTGGGTTTGACAGTGGGTATATGGGTGTAGTACCGGGAGTAAAAGAGACAGTCCGGTAAAAAAAAAAGAGCAAAGAAAACCCGCCGAATTATGCCGCCCGGGGGAGTCGAACCCCCGTATTTCTCTTACTTCTCGCTACATCCTTCCATGACAGTTTGAGCAGGACCCTCGTGGTCTACGACGGCGTTGTATGCTGTAATTGCACGGGGTTAAGTGAACATAAAGGTAGAGGGATAAGTGCACCAGCAGCAAGAGGAAATCCGCTGCCGGTGAGAGGAGCATTTCTGCTGTCTAGATAAATGAGCGGGGTCAGCGAAAGAGACAGACATCGCAAAACGTTTGACCGACCGTCCCATGCCGTCGAGGGGAGTCGAACCCCGGATTTCTCTTACTAGGAGGAAAGGTCCTGACGGTTCGAGAACGATCTCCTTGGTCCACGACGGCTTCCTTGTCCATAGCTGCGCCAGGCTAGGTGAGTGAGATAAGAATGACGAATGGACTGTGCGCACCCCAACAACTTGAAAGCAAGAAGAAATGCGATCCCGCCCCGATGCGAAATGCAGGATGGAACCGCCACGCGCTCCGCCACCGCCACCTCCGCAAGGGAACGCCATGCCGCCGCCACAGCAGAACGACCCCGTCGCTGTCCGACGATCGCCGCCGCCACCGGAAGCCCCGCACTCCCCGCGCCGCACCCAATCACCCGCGAGCCCGAGCCCTTCGCCACCCGCCGTCCGCTCGCCCCCGCCGAATCCTACCCTGTCCGAGGCACGTCTGCGTCCTCCCCGCCCGTCATCGCCTTGCTTACTCCGCCATGCAGTTTGCATTCACGCCATACGAGCGCGCGGCGCACTTCCCGCGCGGCCACACCGTACGCCCCACGGATTCATCTCGGGAAATATTCTGTTAGAATCAAGATCACATTTATTGCAGTTATTCGAGGACGGTTATGTATACATATATGATCGTGTTGGTCTCAGATTCCTTCGGTTTCCAGCCAAAGCTTCAGCGCTCTGTCAAAACTCGAAGGACTGTCCAATGACTTTCTCAGTGGCGGCCCAAAGCTTCGAAGCGTTTGCCTGAACAATTGAATTTATCAAGGGAGTGTTCACGCCGCGTCAGTTTAATAACTTACAGGATCAGAGGAGTGGGGTGCGATTTTATCACTTGCGTCTTTGCAGTCGTCCAAGTACGCTCCGGGTTTATCTGAGGCTCGAATTGTGAGTCGGCAACAAGATGGGAGACTGTACCACCAACCTGAGAGGCTTGGATCAAAGGCCGCTACCACGGTGCTGATAACCGGTTAGAATGTCGAGTGGAGATAATAACTTGGGATGTTAAATACGTTGCAGCACCCTCAGGTATAGTCTTCCACGGGAAATTGGGATTTGGGCATCCAGGACACCTGGATGGATATCGAAGCCGACACCACCATACATGCAATCGGGAAACATACCATAGGCCTTGAAAGCGTCTTCGCTCTCCGGCTTGTGCTGAATATTCGTTTCGATTGCTGGGGCAGCAAGTCAGGCGTATGAGTATAGTAATCGGGAAAACACTTACTTCCGGGGTGCAGACTGTAGCCGTTGAGCTTCCCATGCGACCGCCTAGAGAGCTCAATCGCGGTGAGGACATTGGCGCTCTTGGTTTCGTTGTACGGGTTGAGCATCGTGGCATATTTCGAAGGGTCGGGCTGCGCGAGGGTGGCGAAATCGACCCCGTTGTCGAAGGCGTGCGAAAGGCTGGATACGAAGACGACTCTGGGAGTGTAGCTCGCGGTAGCGGAGGCGATGAGCTTCGGCGCCAGAAGATTTGTAAAGAGGAACGGCCCGACATGTCGTGTCGCCATTTGCTTTTCGAGGTTGTCCACGGTCACTTTGAATGGGGCGATAGGCGCGGCGGCATTGTTGATCAAGACCTGTGGTGATTCCAGCAACAGAATGGCAAAAAATCAGAAAAAAAGCGTACATGGAGCGGTTCTGGGTACGCATTGACTTCTGCGGCAGCAATGCGGACGGCGGCCAAAGAGGGGAGATCGAGGATGAGTTTACGAATGTTCGCGGAAGGGACGTCCTTCCTGATCGCATCTTCGGAGAGCTGCAACCTGGAAGCCATTTCAGATGAGCGACAACGAAACCCAATCCGAACACACACACCTGTCAGAGCTGTACCCAGTGATAATCACCAAGTTCGCGTACTTGGATATTGCGCGTGCAGTCTCGAATCCAATCCCACCGAGGGATGTTCCAGCGATTAAAACTACTAGGGTGTAAGCGGGCGACATTGAACAAGTTAGCTAGCTATTCGACGACATACCATTCTTGCCTGCAATCTCGCGTGAAAAGGCGTCCACAACTTGCTCCGCTGTCCTATTGAGTGTGAATGAGTTTCCCGACATGTCGAAAGGGGAGGTTTGATGGTTGTAACCAAATTTACGCCCTGCTTTACCCGTCTCGGCAAGCCAATCGCGAACCTAGTTACAAAGCGTACCTGTATTAATCATCGCAAAGTTTCACAAAGGAAAATTACTCAGCTTTTATAGCCCAATGCCTGCGGTTGATTATGACAAACTCGAAGAGGACGGTCACAGTCACATCTCTTTGTAGAATTTACACCGGGGGCAAAAGCCGACGCACCTGGATTCCGGGTGCGTCTGAGGCATGTGCTTCGGAGGTGCCATCAATCAGACAATGAATCCTTTGACAGAGTTGAGACTAAGGTAAAGGTTGCCACATGCCGATCATATATGCCCTCAACACATGTGGCTCACACCTGGTGGGAGAAACAGCAAAGGGCAACAAAGTTGACAAAGGCAGACAATGCACAGACAAAGCACAGACAAAGGGCAGGTGAAATTCCCTGGGGTGGGAGAATCTCACCAGTCCTTTGTCTGTGCATTGTCTGCCTTTGTTCAGGTTGTTTCCCATTGCTGCTTGTCCCACCAGGCGCAAACCGCATGTGTTCAAGATGTATCAGATTGACATGTGTCAATTTTTACCTTATTGTTGAGTCCGTTAAAGGACTCATTGTCCGATTGATCACACCTGCGGAGTAGATGCCTCAGATGCACCTGGAATCCAGGTGCGTCGGCTTTTGCCCCCGGTGTTAGGGCACCCATCAAATTCATCAAATGTGATCCGGCGGATATCGCGGTACCCCATTCAATTTTTCATTTGATCGCCTCAGGAATCATCCTCTTCGAGTCTCGACTCAATTGAGGAATCCGCACTAATCCGCACCGGATGATGTCCTCAGATCTTTAAGGTGATATCTATCTAGTTGGATATTTTGCGATATATCACGTCTACATCCTGTTTGTGATCTACGGGTCGCCGAGACGTACAGCATTCACTCTGCAATGGGCTCGTAGATGCCGTCCGCGACGGTGGCCGTCCATGCCAGCTCGCAAGGACAGGCCGAGCGCATCGACCGGGTCGCTGAGGAGATTGGTACGATATAGACGTTGCGGAACTCGTTCCAACCGATTCTCAACATTATTCTGGTCGCCCTTGATGCTCCCCCTTATCTTCATGCGCTATGGCATATGGGAATTTTTGCAATGGTTGAATGATATGGATTAGCTGGCGGATGTTGTCCCCCGATAGTTAATATTGGCCACAGGAGCTGATCAAATGTGAGCACGCACAAATCTAAGGCATATCAGACCCGGACCTCGGGGCAGTTACCGATTTCTAACAGGCTTGGAAAGTATCCCATCCCTTGGAGGGATATATTGAATATCATATATATAGGAGCCTCGCAAACTAGCCCAGCCAACTACATAGATGTTTAGAGGTGATATATGAGAAAACACCATATTTTGACTCGTATTCTCCCGGAGCGGGGATTCTAAGGACATGTCCTGGAGGATGGTGTACACCATCCTCCTTATGGACCCGAACGTCGCATACCCGGGCGTCTCGAAGGCCGAGCAATGTTTATTCCTGAGTGCACGCAATCATAGGGGGATACGCACGGGTATTCATCGTCACCTGCCGCCCACGCGCGAGCGCATGGTTGTAGAACTGCGCGGCAAACTCGAGCGTCCTATTCGGACCGCTGATATCGCACCACTATCACACCAATTAAGCGCTTGTATTCGGAGAGAGGATGGGAAGATACCTACCATAATCTCCGTGTCGTATTTCGTTCCCGGATCGAGCATGTGCGATGGAGTCGGTGAGGTTTAGCGCGCAAGTATATGGCTGGACAATTGAGGAGTTGAACGCGCCCAGCGCGTGCCCGCCGGGCCACGGCCGAACCCATATTTCGCATAGTCGGGATTGAACCTGAGGTAAAGTTGATCAGCAAGGGTATTCGCGGACTGGATAAGGAAGGAAACCATTCTGGGAACAATAAATACGTCCCGCGGCGTGCGGAGCTGGGGTTTATGTTCTTTGACCATGGTGAGCAGCTCAGCGATGAGATCGCGCTGTACACGCATCTCGGGTGGGTCGTGTTGCCTGTACTCGAATATTAATTTGGCGCCCGTGCTGTCGTTATATACCCACCAGTGTCGAAAGGCGGGAATCCACCGTGGTGTTTCTGCATCACACCACATCATAAGTTGGTCGAGCGTGGAAGGGGGAATATCGCGCACCGACTCACTTCCCCACTTCAAACTTTGACACCGTGCTTTGCGATGCATCGCTGGCGGTTCTTGAAGGAAGCATACATGCGGATGACTCCGTAGTTGAGGATTGGCCATCGCCACCGATTTTGGCGTAGACTGGTCAAGGATCAATGGGTCTTGCCGAGAAGGTGAGGTATACAACTATACGTTGCAACTGCTGGGTGCTGTTATCGGCAAAATTTAACACCAAATTCGCCACAAATTCGTGTGCGCCTGATTTATTCGAGGTCAGATCGCGATGCATATGAAGGGAGAGCCTTACTTCCGGAGGCCTCGCCCGAATGCACCAGATGAAGCTCATGAACACAGGTGGGAGCTTTGTACTGCAGGATTTGCCCATTTGCGGTGGCGTTGTCGTGAGCGCTGCCCCAGGAACTGGGGACGTCGCACTGCACAGTATGTCATCCCTACGTAAATCCAGAGCGAGCTTCAACGTACTGTGTCCCGTCGTGGACCCACGGGCCCGGGGGGAGGTATTGACTGTCGAAGCGTGGGCCGTGCGCGTCGAAATCCGTTGGGCCGTCAGCAGACGCGACTTGGTTGTTGAAGCGGGCAACGAGGGGAAGCGCAACGGAGGGATATTGCGATAGAGCAACGGCTGGCAGCTGCAGAGATGATGGGGAGGAAGCATAGACCTTGTACAGGAAAGCCATGGAATGCAGACTCGGACGAAGGACTTGGTGACTTGTTACTCTTGTATCCCTTTGTGGTGGTTGGCATGAGACGCGTGAATTTACACGTGTATCGCCATCACAAAGCCTTCGCAAACAACGCGTACGGGATCATGGTCCGTGCGCGGTGCATCTGTATAAAAAGATGGCTCCATCTTCCGTGCACCTCATACTTACCTTGATGGCATAGGCCCCTTCACCTCCCTGGGTCTGTGGGCCGTGGGAACACTCCATAGCACGGCGACCCTGTCCATACAGAGTGCGCCTGCGGCTTGTATGGGCTTAGGCTCATGCATCGTCTCAATATTTTCCAGTTCTACCACGGCCACTCGGCTGGGTAGACCATTTTTTTTCGATCTTCTGCTGCGCTAACCCTAACCCTAATTACATCAAATATATCTCGCTTTGACCATTCCCTTGCTATTTGGTTCGAATCCCTGAGTCCCTCACCATCCTTTATCTGTTCGGTCAAAATAACAATAATCAAGGCGCCGGGCAGCCGAAGTTGACCCCTAATCTCTCGTGCTTGGAGCTCCTGCAAGTGAATTCATGACCACGGCCAAAATGATCATTGCGTCGCTCGTGCGTGAGCAGGGGAAGACGAAAGGCGCAAATCGATCCGATGATGCGTGATTTACGATGGACCCACAAGTGTAACTTGGCCACAAAGGCATTTCCGTTCTTGCTCTTCATGTCCCCAGCACTCCAGGACGCTTCAAAATCCTACCGAGATCTCCTCAATGGTCCAGATGAACCCTTCTGGCACGATCACTGTGACTGGCTGCGGGCGAATGGGTATCTCCTTCGCTCCAGGTGCCGAGCAGACCGGGCTCCATCGTGGATTGGGATAAAGAAGGATAAGTTTGACTACGAGGATAGCCAGACGTATATGGTACGTACACAGCTCATCTAAACCTCCCTAGCTCACAGATCACATAAATCAAGTACCCTCGCGTCATGGACGCCACACGCATTTCAGATGGCTCGTTCGTCCTGCTCAAGTATATAGACACGAAACTACATCCTCACGAGATCGAAATCGGCACATGGCTTTCCGAGGAGCCCCGGAAATCGGACACAGCGAACCATTGCATTCCTTTCATCGCCGTCCTGAAGGTCTCTAGGGTACCTAACTGTGAAATATCGTGATGCCTCTTCTAAAGAAGTTTGATAACCCTCGGTTCGACACGGTTGGGGAGGCCGTCGAATTCTTTAGGCAGATATTCGAGGTGAGCTCAACCACCGAGTGTTTGAAGACTTTCAGAATTGCAATTTCCGCGCAGGGACTGCAATGCATGCACAAGAACAATTTCGCTCATCGGTGGGTTCAAATCTCCCATCCTGTGAAAACTATTCTCACTCACTGCCCTCCAGGGACGTTTCATGCCTAAATATCATGATGGATGCAGCCCCCATACATCCCATCGCCTTCCACCCTGCGTCCCCGGATATGAAGCGTGATTTCAGCGGAACGGTCTCACATCTCACGCGGACACAACGACCGGTCAAATACTACCTTATCGACTTCGGAATTTCACGCAAGTACGATCCGGCCGTCCGTGCGCCGATTGAGCCCATCATCGTGGGTGGCGACAAATCTGTTCCCGAGTTTCGACGCAAGAAAACGGGGGAGCTCCCCATGGAGTGCGACGCCTTTCCGGCCGATGTGTACTGCATGGGGAACGTCATCAGAGAAGAATTTCTGGATGTACGTGCAAAATTCTATCATGATTCCAACGTCTGAGCTTCGTCAAATTGCAGAGAGGAATTGTGTCCAGGAAGAAGCTTGGCTTGGAGTTTATCCGTCCTTTGATCGATGACATGACTCGAGGGGAGCTCGCTGCTTGGCCCACCAGGGATGAATTGTCCTCCGCTTTCACAGTAGACTCGAGGGCCTCACCACGCGAAAACTTCGTTCCCGAGTTGCCATCGTCGACGACCCATTTGGTTTTTATTTCGCGATCACTCACCGGATACGAAGAATCTCGTATCTTGTCCACCGAACTGCGCCCGTCCCATCCCCCAAATACCTCTCTAACTCTACCTAGTAGAAATAGATTCTCTTAAACAGCGTGGACTCGCTGAGACAGACTTGAGCAAATAAACCCGTACTTCGTGTTGAATCTCTTGGACTGACTAGAGAGCTCATGTAATATCACTAAATTTCAAGCGACAGATTGTAATTATGGATAAGGTTCGCGTAATACAACCCAGCGGGTAAGATAAAGCCCACTATGTCCGCAGGCTGGAATGGGAGGCATGGGAAATAAATTCACTGAATAAGGATGAAAAAGACTTAAAAGAAACGCCTTCGCGCTGGATGCCATCATCACGCCTTGGTGTCTTTCTTTCGCAACGTTCTGAGATCCGGACCCCCCTGCTTCTTTACTCGAATGTCTTCCCTCTCTGACCCTTGGATTGCAGCACAGTGGCCGCATTCTTCAAAATTGTTTTGACGAAGACGAAGGCCCACGCGGCGTCCACACACGCCGTACAGCCATTGCGAGCGGAGAATCAGTACCCGCGCTCCCCAGCCACGCTTTTCATCACCAACTCGATCTCCCAAAAGATCCGCGGCCACGCGCTCAAATCGACCAGGACATTTTGGGATCTTGAATCCCAGTACAACGCGCCGAGTGACGTATCATGGCCGCCCACGCATGTGCCCACGAGCGACTACATCCCGCCCCGGGGCACCGCAATATTGGCGCTCAGGTTTCAGTTCCTGTATATTTATGCTTATCGCAGCCGAGTCGCGTCCAGCGATTGGTCTTCAATTCAATGTTTGCTCTAAAAGTCATCTCTCGGAGTATTTTTTGTTCAATTCATCCTACGGTGACCATTAAATTAGGTCTTCACCCTGAGATTGTGTCGGGGATCATGGGCTACAATCATGAATTGGTGCGTCGCCGTCGTGTTTGTTAATTTCGTTTCATTCAACGGAGCTCACTTACATTGGGCCCCGCCGTCAACCATGGCACTCGTTCTATTATCGCCGTTCCTTGGATTTCCTCCATGCTTAATTTTGATTTGCCCCGTTTTTCACTAGCCTCGCTTCCTTTTTCTTCCTCCACACTGCTTTCAAGCATTCATACCCATCTCCTCGCCGAATTCTACAGAATGTCCTCCACTCAATTCAACCCCTCGCAATCTTGCGGAATTCCTCTCATATACGTACGTACTTGCAACCTCCCTATTTTCGTTTCTTACGCAATGTGCAAATTCCACATTCAAGGTAGGAAGGAAAGCGAGTTTCATTAAAATCGACGCGCGCTACTTACATCCGAGTTCTAATACGAGAAAGCACACACCAACGCGGCCTTCTGTCCCCGCGGCTCGTCCGCGGGCATCCTCCCGAGACACGCGCCTACCTGTCGACTCAGTCTAGGAGAATGTGCGTGGGTGTAAACGCTGTAATGCCACAGTGTCTTACGAGAGGGGTTTGCATGCGGACCAGTGGCCATTGAAAACACGCAAACGCGCACGTCGAATCCAACTACACACTACGCGATCTTTCGGCAAATCAATTGAGTTCATTCCATCGGTACATCTGCAACATCTGTTTTCTTTGTCCATCCATCTTAGAGTCCCCCACCGCATATCTTTCAGCAGACTACGCCCGGAGAGAAACAAGCATCAACAGGCCCCTATGCAGGTCACCGATTATTAGTGGAGTATTCAAACGGACGGCGAAACACTCACGTCGACCCCCTTGCAGCATAGCAAAACTTTGCCGGTGGGGCATACTTTGGTGCCAGGACAGCCAAGTTGACGCATGTCGATGGTGCTAGCATAGGCAGCGGTGATGGTGGCGAGGAAAAGGGCGAGGGAGGTGAAACGCATATTGAGCTCAAGGAAGTTCTATGGAGGAGGAGCATTAGCGAGAGGCGAGAGCGTAAAGGAAAGAAACAGATGAGGAATCATACTTTTCAGAGGATGAATGCGAAGGAGAGCGGATAAAGAGGGAAGCCTTCACGACGAAGGTATTTATCCTCTCTCCCCAAAATCAAATCATTCACCTGTAATTGGCGGAAACTGCGGGCGGCGTAAATCAATACAGTGGATGTTTACCATTGCTAATTCCTGGAAACCGGCGTTCCTAAGCGGGACCGTGCCGTGTAAATCTACATACCTACCCGTCAATACGGCGCCAAGACGCAACGTACAAGCCCGGAAGGCCGCGAGGACCGGAACACATTGTGGCCAGTCCTCAGTCCAGACCGTTTCGCCTGGGTGGTGATGCGCCATGAGCTAGAGAAATCATAAATGCACAGGGGTTCCTCGTTGGATGCTATTCTCCTGAGCAAACTCGACTGCCACTTGTTCCCGGTTTTGCATTGCCTGATAAGTATCAGTTCGGGTATCATTCCTTGCCCCTGGCCGTGCACGGGGTAAGTATTGGAGCGTACATTTTAATGGCCAGGCCCTATTTCTCATTGAATTATTTGGGCCGTACAAGGCCGTACACCGGGTAATTAGTACGTACAGATTAATGTCGAGACTTGGAGCCTTATGAAATGATGCCTGTGGCAGGGTTGCGTTCGGCGACCGTGTAACGCGTCCCGTGTTAACCTGCATGGGGGTCTCGCGCGGGTGAGCCGGATGTGGGCGCAAGCACGGCGGCAAGCCACGGAACAGCAGGCAAGGTAACCAGGAAGTGACCACAAACCCCTTGACCTCCCCACTCGAAGGCTGCAGAGTTTGATTCAACCAAATTGCGATACCGCACGCATACCGCACGCGCGAGCGGTATGTACGTTATGCTTGTTATCCCCGCTCTGGGGCAGGACGTTTCCAAGGTTATCAACTTGGGGAGTCACGGGCGGGACCCGCCCGTCCTGAGAGGTCCAGACTCAAGAGGACGGAACGGGCTGATCCGTCCGGTCAAAAAAGACGGCCGTCCCGTTTAACGGACGGGTTGAAGCCCTAGGAGTACTTGAACGCCTTCCAGGTAAGAGCTCCGAACGGGGAATGTTGAGGGTTTCCAAGGCTGAATTTCCGGGAAAACATCCGGACCGGAAGACAGAGCGGGGTCTAGAGGTACGAGCTTCATGTTAGAGCGTCTGTCTACGAGAGACTAAGCGGGGTCCAAGTAGCGAGCCCTGTCCATTGCGTACCGAGATCCTTGGCGCAATATTCCAGACTTGGATGTAAGGAGCAAATTGAAGCGAGGTGGTGATTCCCCAAACAGTTGTATATGAGTTGATCCTTGGGGCAAGGAAGAATGAAGAAGTATCTGCGACTAGACTAGCCTGGCGCTGTAATTGCGCGCCGAGGTCAGCTTGAAATTCAAAGCGGCCCGGCCCCAGATGTCACGTGTGCAAAAAAGCTAACCGTGCCAAGCATCTGACCCTGCCTCTTCTCCTAGGAGCAGCGCGAGTGATATGCGTCTAGCTCGGGCTCGGGCTCGGGCTCGACGTAGGTCGCCTCCTTCCAATTACGTCTCCAGCACGAGCTCGAGCTCTTTCCCCACGACTACGACCTGACCTGCGATCTGTGGGTGCTACTTGAGCGTGAATCGTGGATATATTTCTCGCGGACATGTAATGGGGACGGACGGACGAACGACGACGAACGAATGCACTGTGCCGACCCCTCGCTGCGTCCCTTCCCGTACGCTCTCCTCTACCATCGCGTCATCCTCATCTTGCCCCTACATTCCCGCTCCACGTACGATATGATCCTCCATCCCTGGCGTTTCCCTCTGGTCTTTTGCTGCCCTCTCCATACCGTTGTTGCTTGACGATCCTCTCCTTGATAACCTACATTGCTCGTCTCGTTATCTTCATATTCTCCCCCACTTCAATGCCCTCATCTGCCTTACGCTCGCTACAGTCTCCACTCATCCCCAATCTGTCCTTGGGTACATA
Source organism: Mycena vulgaris (assembly GCA_029204335.1). Lineage (NCBI taxonomy): Eukaryota > Fungi > Basidiomycota > Agaricomycetes > Agaricales > Mycenaceae > Mycena > Mycena vulgaris. The sequence continues at coordinate 384,510 of JARGYA010000120.1, forward strand.
TCTTCTCCCCCTTACTTGTCGTTTCCTTGGCTTTTACACGCTTGCGTCACATCTCCTCTACCTCCCCTCCCTTTTCTTTTTCCTTTCCCCACCGCCCAACAGACCGCCCATCTCCTACCCCGGCACAAGCATGGGTTTCCCGGCGCCCCAAGGACACGGACAGGATGAGCGAAACCGCGACCTGGCGGCGGGGATGGGGAGGCTGTCGATGGCTGGTGGCGAGTCATCACTGAAGTTTCTATTACGGGAGGGACGGGATGCGAAGTAGGGGGGAAAGGGGGCGACGGAGACGGAGCGGGAAGACGAGAAGAGCGGGGCGGAAGACGGGCGAAGTGTACGCCGTCGCCGAAGCGGAGCACCCAGATGGCGGGGCCCGCTATGCTGCCGTTGGTACCCTGGGGTTCTGGACGCTGTGGCACGGCGAACGAGCGTGTCCGCGCCGCGCGTCCAGGGGATTGCGAGTCGGAGCGAATCTGCGCCGACTTTCTTTTCATCCGCTCCTTGCCCCGTGGTGCACGCTGACATGGCCCACCCACTTCTTCGTCCACCTCCCCGTCCTCCTCTTGTGACCCTTTCGCCGCTTCCCGCTCTTCGTCCTCCTTCCCCTCGTCACATATGCTAACGCGATTCCTGGTAGGCATCGACCACCACTCCACCGGCTCTGTCGACTACCTCAAGCCCGGACAACTCGCGCGCCACATGTCGAGCCACCAGCGCACGTAGGGCTACGTCCCGGCGCGTGGGGCTCTCCGCTCCCGCCAGCCGTCCCTGCCTTTGCGCTCCAGGACGAGGGCGCAAATGCGAATATCGCGAGCGTCGGTGCGGCGTCGTCGTGGCAGCAGCAGGGACAGGCAAACGCGGCACTGGGCGCCGCGCGCGCGGCGAGCGCACCGGCGTTGGGCACGGCGCAATACAGCACGCCCTTCTCACCGCCACCCACCCGCGTGCCGCCGCTGCCCAGGCACGAGCCGACGCCGAGCACGCGCAGGCCGCGCAGTCGCAAGCGGATCGCGAGCGCTCCGAGCGGGATGAGAGGGAGCGGGACGAGGAGCGCAGACGGAACGGGGGGCGGCCGACATTACGGACGGGCTTTCTCCCCAACGCGACGCTGCCGCGGTTCTTGGCGATCGCGAGCGCGAATGCGGGCTACTGTTAGGTGCGGAGATCGTTAAAGGGGAGTTGCGCTCCGTTATAACTTCGTCCACTTGCCCCCTCTTCCTTTCCGCCTTCGCAATACCGTCGCTAACTCATCCGCTCCAGGCTCCGCCCCGCCGATCCCGCAGCAAGCTCCAAGACGCGCTACGTCGGGAGCACCTTGCTCATCCCCAAGCAACACGCAACGTGTACGATGAATGAGAAGGAGGGCGTGCTGGGCTTCACGGAGGAGGGGGCTGATTACGCTGGGGTGGGTGAGTAGCGTTTCTTGGTGTTGTAGAGAGAGCGGGGAGGAAGGGGAATGGGTGAGGGGTGAAGAGGATGAAGAGTCGAGGGTGCTGTACGAGTGTCGGGCGGAACGGGTGGCCAGTGTGCCCATCCGGTACATGGACGTCGATGTCTCGGGCAGCGCGCGCTGGGTATCCGGGTAAGAAACGAGACCGTGCGCGTTGGTGGTAGATGCACCTACGCCGGGTCGCTGCTGGTCTGGATCTGGGGGCGATGTGCTTGCTGGTCATGGAGATCGCGAATGCTCCTTGGCTTTCGCGCGGGGTGTGTGGATGTGATATTTGTGGTAGTGGTGGAACTGCGTCTGCTACCACGGCGTTGGAGGGTAGGTGCAGTCTCGTTTGAGAAATGGGGCGGGTGCGCTTGCGCATGTGCAGGGGGCGGCGGGGTCAAGGGATGGGGGTCGCGCGAAACTCTGTCTTGGGATTGGTGTCCGCGGCGGTGCGCACGGGAAGGCGTTGTCGGTCAGCGATAGATTTACCACCCTTGGTGCTGCCTGTGTCAAGGCGAACTTGTCCGCCTTGAATAGACGCCCGTTTTTAGCGCCCGGCTATTCCACCGGCGCCATGAAGCCCGTGAAGCGCCTTCTTCTTTTCTTCGGGAGCTGTTACACCGGCGAGGGTGTTTCCGACCGTATTCGTCCTATTTGTTCTCCATTATTTTGTACACGTCCCCTTGCTGCCGCTGACCGATTTTCACTGCTCTCAGATCCACACGCATCCCTCGCAATCGTGCTTCATGTCTTCCGTGGACCTGCACACGCACGCGAGCTTCCAGTGCATGCTCCCCGAGTCATTCGCCGTCGTCTGTGCGCCCAAGTCGACTCCAAAGTACGTGGTATTGTCTTGCTGGTTGGAGTTATTTCCTTCTTCTTTGATTCGTCTGCGCATTCTACCATTCCGCTTCAGTCTCATTCATCTTCTCAACTTTTTCTCATACTTCACTCTTACAATTCGCTTTCGCAACATCGCTGATATGTATCTTCCTCCAGCTTCGGCATATTCCGCCTTACCGATTCGACCCGCG